>CM050854.1:21637776-21930276 GCA_027580175.1 Siniperca scherzeri
AGTGTTGCTGTTGTGGAGCTGATGTGGGGAAAAGTATCTGTCTTTATCTTCTCGTTATGAGTGATCCAATCAACAGAATTCACACATACATTACTTACCAACCAGACTGTAGTGGAAGTGGTGGAACATCCCAACGTGAAGCATCAGTACTGTTGCTATGGTTACCTGCAGTTTAATAAAATGTTGTGCACTGATTTAAAACGGTGGTTGACCGGACCTCTCGCATATGATTTCACCAGGCAGTGATGTTGAGAGATATTACCCACATCGCACTGTGTCTGCCTGTAAGCGCTGACATCCATCAGCTCTACGTCACATAAACAAACAGATTAGGAGCTTTCCCTCCACGACGCGTTTTCTGCATCATGTTGGATAGAAACACCTGTTTCTAAAATCAATAAAAGTCTAAATTTGTTCTTTTCATGTAGCAGAAAACCTGTGACAGTGTTAGTTGTTATACTTTCCTCAGACTGTAAGCGAAGCCGTCATTGGTTGATTGACAGACCTCATTCATCTCTGTAACTGTATTTCAACACTGCCATTTAAAAAATTACCTCTCCTTCAATGTGTGTGTGTGTGTGTGTGTGTTTTGGCATCAGAAAGCAAACCTCGCCTTGAGGTATTAACCGAGTCAGGCCTCATTACACAAACACACACACACACACACACACACACACCTCCTTTCCTTCACCTCTCATTCCTTATTTCATTCCTTCGTTCATTTCTTTGTTCGTTTCTTTATTATATCAACCATAAAATCCATTCAGTCTTTTTAGTCTGTAGATTTTCAGGCTGTACAATGAAACTTTATTTTATCATACAGTTTATTCATATGGAAAACAAGTCACATACATTCTAAAGACATTTATTATTGCCCACAAAAAAAGTACTTTTTGGTGTAAATGTGAATATCCAAAACAAATGGACACAAAGGGAAACAACAAGAACCTTCAGACTTCAGACAACCCACTGAGGACAAACGCTGTATCGCCCACTCAGTGTAGCCTTCTGCTGCAGTGCGCATGTTTCTGGGCAACTTTTCATCCAGACGTCAAAAACAAAACAAAAAGTGAAGAGAAAACAAAGTAATTATGCTCTGAACACAAAAAGGGAAAAGCTCTGTCATGTCTCAGCACATGCTGATGCTGAAAATATTATCAATTCACTTTGTTCCCACTCTGCTCAGTAGGTTTTAACATTAATTCTGAGACTGTCTGAACAAGAAAAACAAGTTTTTTTCAGCAAGAACAACACATGTTTACGTTCAAATGACAAAGCCCTCGAGCGACCGTACTAATTATATCGGAATCAAAGGAATTTAGATGACTTTAACACTGGAGATCACTGTTTGTTTCCCGTTTCCTACCAACAGTCAACGCTGGTTTCTTTTAACCGTGACGATGATCTTTCCCTTCCTTTGACCAAGTGGTTATTATTGTAATGATGACGAAGGTCCCCTAACCTTAACCAAGTACATATTTGAACCCAAATCATGATCTTTTCCTTAAGCTAACCAAACCTTGGTACGTGGTTGGAACATAAAACATATTTATTTTTCACCTGTCATTTTTTTGGAGGGCACAGACAAACGATGTTGTCCTGCTGAAATCGCTTCTATGTGTCGCTTTTGAGGGCATGGACAAACCACATATTTTGTCATTTAATTTAGAGGATTTGTTAATAATAATGTCAGTTAAAAGAGGTCTATACAAAGTGCCTGAAATTTGCCTTATGGCTAATCAGTGTAATTCCCACAGCAGTGGAAGAAGTATTCAGATCCTTTACTTCAGTAAAAGTACTAACACCACACTGTGAAAATACTCCACTCCAAGTAAAAGTCCTGCATTCACAACCATAGTATTAAAAAATGACCATAGTATTAAAGTATTATCAGTAAACTGTTCCCTGTCAGTGTTTATTATATCGGATGTTCCTGGATTCATATTCTGCTGCATTCATGTGTGTGTTGCATTTTACTGCTGCAGATGTTTAAGGTTGAGCTCATTTTAGCGGCTTTATATACTGTTGGGTAGTTTCATCTGCAGCAATGCATCATGGTCTATAAGATCATCACGTGTTTGTAGCGTCGCTGTCCTGCGAGAACCACGTATCTCTAAAAAGTCTTCCTGAGCTCAGAGAAACGGCCTGTTTTCAGCTCTGTGACGACGCGTTTCCCAGCTGATCCGAGGGGGGGTTAAAGAGTTTATTCAGCTTCAGGAGGAGGAGAGTTTCCTCAGCACGTGAAGGAAACTCTTCATCCTTCAGCTCATCACTAACATCTGGAGATACGTGGTTTTCACTGGACAGGAAGGGGATGTAAAAATGTAATCTGAAAAGTAACTAAAGTTGTCAGACAAATGTAGGGAAGTAAAAAGTGCAATATTTGCCTCTGAAATGTGGTGGAGTAGAAGTTTAAAGTTGCATAAAATGGAATTACTCAAGTAAAGTACAAGTACCTTGAATAAATTTACATTCCATCACTGATTCCCAAAATGTCAAACTGTTGCCTTAACTTACTTTAGCAGTCTTAGTCTTCTGTATGGACAGAGAAAGATAACAGTGAATGAAATCTGTAATAGTAAAAGTAAAAATACTAATGAGAGACTTTGACACAGAGGGCAAACAAACCCAGAACAGTCACAAGTAATAAATATTGGAATTTTTCTCTGTCTGTGTCTCACCATCTCTTATTAACGCTGGTGTGTTTCTGCTAGTATAGCAGTCTGATAGCCAGCAGCCTATGGTACAAGTGCAATCTGAAGGAGCTCATCCATTTAAAACCTATTACACACACAAACACACACACACATACACAAAATACATTACAAAGGTCATTAAGAATATATTAGAGGTGTCGATGTCGTTATAAATTCACAACATATTAGAGATGTCATTAAGAAATGTGGGTCAACACATACGCACATTGGGATGTTATTAATGTCACTCATGAATTCAAAATGACTACAGCAAGGTCTGTGTGTGTGATGGATGGACTCAGGTGTGTGTGTGTAGCCCCACCCGCTCACTCTGTGCAGGGTTTTTTTTAGAAATTAAATATCAGTAGCTTTCAGTGTGTGTGTGTGTGTGTGCGCTCATGCGTGTGGGTTAACACTCCTCTGCTATTATCCCATTTCACACTGATACTGGGCGAAGTGTATTGTTTTGTGTGACTGTGTGTTTATGTACACTTGTTTGATGAATGGAGGTCTGTGTTGGTTCAAACAAGAGTCTACAGCCATGTTAGAGGCTCTGTTAGGCTGTACTTATGCACAGCAGCGCTTTGAGCTAAACGCTAACATCAACACGCTAACATGCTCACAATGAAAATGCAAGCATTTAAGCGTTTAGCAGGTGTAATGCATAGAGTGTAAGAAACATGGACATAGTGTCTGTGAGGTCACCCAAGGTGAGGTTACAAAGAAGACCCGTGAAGACCTCTTTGAGAGTCAGTCCTGAGATAGACAAATAAACTAAAAAAACTAAGATCAAAACCAGCCAGAAGAGAAGAGGAAGGTAGAGGAATGAAAACCAGCAAATTTAATTTCCTGCCAGCAATGCCCAAACTGGTTTACCTGCAGAAAAAGACGTAGCAACACTGAAGACTAAATTCCTCATGTGAGTCAAAGGACTGAAAGAACAGCAACAGAGCTGTAGTCCTGCACAATAAAGAAAGAACAATTTCCAAGAAAGATTTCATTCTGTTTATCAGGCCTTTGAGGAAGTCTTCACCCAACATCGGTGAGTCGGTGACTTATTGTGTTTTAAACAGCCTTCAGTAACACTTACAGTACAGGCTATACTCGGGACACTTCCTGTTTTCATTTTGAGCTCAATAAGGGAACATGTCAATGAAGTATACTATAAGAATATAGTATAACATATACTATATTTTAGGTAATGTACCAATAATCCAGTTTAAAATTTTGTTGTAGCCATATAAAACTTTGTAATGTCGGTGTTGCAATGTCAAGCTTTAATTTTTGGTTTTAGAGTGTCGACATGTCAGCTGCCAGCTGTCTGCTGACAGAAAATCAGCTTCTATGCGACATCTGTCTGGATTTGTTCACTGATCCAGTCACATTACCATGTGGACACAACTTCTGCCAAAACTTCATCATGCAGAACTGGGACAGTGGCATCCAGTGTCAGTGTCCCTCATGCAAAGAACCTCTCTATAAAAGGCTTCACTTGTGGAGAACCATGAAAACAGGATGTGTACTATACAAAAAAACCTCCAGAGCTCTTCTGCAAGACTGACCAGACCTGCGTATGCATGCTATGCCCTGTTTTAGCCCACAAGTCGCATGAAGTCCGCTGAAAGAACAATTTGAGAGAAAGAAGGTAGAGCTGGGCAACCGCGAGGCTGAAATGCATCGGATTATCCAGGAGAGACGACTGAAGATTCAGGATATCAAACACTCTGCAAAGCTAAGCAAGGAAGATGCAGAGAGAGAGATGGCAGACGGTGTTCAGGTCTCCACCGCTTTGATATAGTCTTTGGAAAAGCCAAGGCCGAGTTCATCGGGATGATTGAAGAAAAGCAGAAAAACAACAGAGAAACAGGCCAAAGGTTTCATCCAAGAGCTGCAGCAGGAAATCTCTGCGCCGATGAGGAGATACGCTGAGCTGGAGCAGCTCTCACGCTCAAAGGACCACCTCCACTTCCTCCAGAGCTTTGTTCACTGTCATACATATCCACTGCGATAACACAGTTTGTTTAAGCTGCTCACTCTCTCACTTTTGTTCTCCCTAAGCTGGTACTGCTACATTTCTCGTTGCATCATCACCGCTGCTTGTCTATTACATTTACAGCAAGCCAAACTGTAGAAAGAAATCTGGTACAACACTCATGTATTTTGTTTGTACCTAAGAGAACATTTCTAAGTACAAGAAAATTGGTGAATGCAACACATTCTCTTATAGTGAATTACGCTAACAAATGTGGTCGTACGAGTGGTTCTTGCATGAGGTATTAATTAGCAGTAGAAGACACTGTCATCTTTTGAATGTAATTTGTGTTTTCCACTAATAAATTAAGGATGATAAGCCAACTGAGTCTTTATTGGTCCATTCCTAAACGTATATTAGCCTGTTAACTTAACAGCAGTCGAATGTTTCTCTCTGCGAACAATGGCAGCTGTGTACTTTATGTACAGTAATCTCTGGCAAAAGGCCTGTAGTGAAACTGCCTGAGGCGGGCTCCCATGTGGAAAAAAACTCAGTGAAGGACGAAGGATCAGTGGCCCCCTTGCTGATTTGAGTGTGTGTTTTCCCCATAGATTTTAATAGTCACAAATGTGGAGGATACCAAGACCTGAGTGCCGAGCAGCTTAATTAAAGAAAAGTTTTACTGGTTACAAAGATGTACAAACAAAAACATCTTGAACAAAGGGCTCTCACGTAAAACCATTTAGCTGAGCTCGCTTAATTTGTTTTGAAATGTCATGTCAGATTAGTGTACTTTAAGACTGCATTTGAAAAGATGCTTTCAAATATTTAAGATAGAGGTAAAAGTGCACTATGTTTGGGAAATGGAAAGACTGAAGCAGGCATACCAGAGAAGGGAGAAAATACTCCCAACATGAACTCTCTGTCAAGGAAAAGGTCCGAGAATTTAATCTTTGTCACCTGCACAGCTTGTGTTTTCCCTCTCTGCTTTTCTCACAGATTTTAAAAAAGCAGACAGCCAGTAACTGAAACCATATCTCGTTTATTTTGTTATGGTTGTGTTTGATTAACTGCTGCATCGAGATCCATCAAATCAGGATTTTATTCTTGTAGAGCTGTGTCACAACAGAAAGACAGAGAGTGTGATCAGCTTCACTGAAACACAGTTTTTAGAATATGTAAAGTGAAATGGACATTAAACAAGCTCAGCTTTATTTCTGTGATTTTACCAACTTAATGCCACATCATTTGTAGTTTTTTCCTCTCCAGTTCATTTGCGCCAGTATGAACTGTGGAGATGAACGTCTGTGCCTGGATCATAAAGACATGTGTGAACTGTTCCTCAGCACATGCAGCCCTGTTGTTTGGCTTGACTGTTCTCTGGTGTGTACTGCCATCTAAGGGCTGCGGGTGTATTCTGTGATGAGGCACAGTATATGGACAAAAGTATGTACACCTGAATATTACACTGAAAACCACCAGATTTTGGAACCTGGCTGCAGGAATTTGCTCATCAGGAGGCACACACAAATCCATATATTTTTTGCAACAATAATCTGCACATTATAACAAAAATAAACCTGCACACGGCCATCTTGCTCCCAGTTCCTCCTTAATTCTACATAGACATGATTGATCGGAAGTCCTGGTGGTGGGGGCGCTGTTGCTGGTCTCGGCGGTGCTTGGAGGTCCCATTGTGGTGGTGTTTTGACAGCGTCCTTGGGGGGTTTCTGAGATTGGGGCATGGGGACTGGGTTTAGGTACGTCTAAGTGTATGGGTAAGTATATGTGTAAAGACCTTTTGACATTTCACAGCAGGAAAAGCACAGGTGTTACTAATAACATTAATGATGGCTGCATTCCATTTAGGTGAGCCAGTTCCAGGGTTTGGTATTGTGCATGCTGGCTTGAAGGGACACTTAATGGAGCAAAGAGTTAGTAGTTCCTTTTAGTAGCTTTTCCTACTATGATAAGTCCAAATAAAGATAAAATAAAGAAAAATAAGGCATTCCTTATTTCATGACTACAACCAGATCTTAACATTGTTTTAATTATCTCTCCTGTTGTCAGTTTGCTCTGTGATTTACTCTCATTGTCATTTCAGGACCTGCCCCTCCCTCCCTTCTCTGTAGTCCTCAGCATTTCCCGCCTTCAGCCATCACCTGACTTCCACCAGCACACCTGTTCCCAATCCACTAATAAGCTCCACAGCATATACACCAGCCACTTTCCGTTCACTTTCCTGGCAGGTTGTCTATTCTGCTTTGAACTAGTGCACGCCTGTTTGCTTTGTTTGTTTTCAAACCCTGTTTTGAATTGTGGACACAGTAATCTTTGTTTTAATTTAATCTGAGCCGTGTGTTAGAGTACACTGACTGCAACACTTGAGTCTTGGAGAGAGGTGTTGATTAAATTATACTCCAGATGAACATTTGCCTTTTAGGCTAGCTCTGACGTATTTACATTTCTTTTTCTCTGTTGATTCAGTCAAATATACACTCATTTAAAAAGGCACAGGAAATGTTATCTTTAACATTTTCTTTAAAATGGTTTTTCGGAGTCCGGTCATTTGATACAAATTCTAATGTAAAAAAATACTTTTAGATTAGACTCCATTTTTTTTTTATTGGTTATCTCTTTCTGTTTTAGGGCCATTCAAATCTTTGTAGGACCAGTTTCAGGCCACGAGGGACTAGCTGGGGGCAATCTCTGAAGGATTATTCCCCAAAAAAGATGGAACAAGCTGATCTTTTTTCAAAACGTCACCAGACACTCTCATGCTGACAACAAGCTGCAGGGGGATTTCCCATGATCAGAGTGTTGAATGATAAATAGGCTGGCTGACCCAGCAGTGGAATCCAGGCTGAAGATACTGTTTCCAAATAATCCAGACAACCCACATTCGAATCCACTAGAACTGGTACTGCCATGCTAGCAGCAGAAAGGTTTGCAATGTCAGCCCTCTGCACCCCTGTACCAGCTCTCTGACTCCTTGAGACCCCTAATTCTCTATCAGCCCTTCAGACACCTCTCTTACCCCCTTTAGACCTCCATACCCCTTGTAATACCCTTCCATCAACCCTTCAAACCCATCTATCATCCCACTATACCCCCCTGTCAACCCTTTAAAACCCACATCTTCCCTTTCAACCTCTCTATTGGCCTTCATCAGCCCTTTATGTGATGGGCAGATCAAACCCTGCCAAAGGTGAGGAAATACTGATCATATTTGAACACAAGAGACGGAGACCATGTGGCTATTCAGTCTCTGGAGTTTATTCTAAAATGATACGAGTGCAGATTTCACAATAAAACAGTTCCTGTCACAGTATTTTTCTTCCACTTAAGTCTTTGTCAATGGGGGTGAGATGTTCACTCTATGTGGGACATTTGAAAACTTGTAACCCTGAGCTGTTGTTCGGTTTGTCACATGGCTTCATCCTCAATGAAATTAATCCCCAATTAAATTCTGGGAGAGTTATGTAATCTTATGTCTTCTTGTCATCTTGTATGTGTATGCCAGCAATTCTTACGGCTGTTCTTAAGGCCAACAAAATGCACTACATTTAACTTTGTTGTCTGTGAACACGTTTTATGCCTGTTATTTTAAACACCCATCTAGGGATGTGCATTGGAAA
This sequence comes from Siniperca scherzeri, assembly GCA_027580175.1. Lineage (NCBI taxonomy): Eukaryota > Metazoa > Chordata > Actinopteri > Centrarchiformes > Sinipercidae > Siniperca > Siniperca scherzeri. Next base: position 21,646,083 of record CM050854.1, read on the forward strand.
TTAACAGCAGCTATAAATGCTGTGATAAACTGCATGGGATAATTATTATGCATTTCTCTATGTATACTGTATCTGTCCCTATCAAATAAACATTAAATGAAAATTAGATGAAATAGACATACACACAGCTTTGGAATATATATATATATATATATATATAAAGTCCATTGTCCTACATTTTTTACAAACGCACAGACAGGTGACAGCTTACGTGTTCTTCTGACGTGTTTTTAACCCGAGGAGGTTCTGAAATTTTTGTTGGTACCTTTTTATGTTGGTAATTCCTTCAGAAATAATCTTCAGGTTGCTTTTTATTTTTAAAATTTCGAGTGCAATCGTAGTTTTTACAAAAAAATTTGCCTGGATATGAAGAGTCTTTTATCTTATGTCTGTATGCTGATGTTCAATCAGAGCAATCAAGTCTGGCAGTTTTGTTTAGTCCCGCATTCGTCCAGGAGTGTTCTATCGTAGAAAGGGTTTCAGTCGTAGTCATCTGGACGCTGTTTTCAGAATCAAGACGTTTCGGCTCCCATCCGGAAGTCATTCTCAATTGTGAATGAGAATGTCCAGGTGACTACGACTGAAACCTTTTCTACAACCTGTTATACAGTTGCTGTTAAAATCACAGGTAGTAACTCTGACGTTATGATCTCCTCGGGTTAATAGAGCACTAGTCAGATGTGGTGAAAGTTTAGAAACTGCCTCTTTTCTACAATATGTCTCTGTTACATAAGACTACTGTAATACTGCATACCATCAAATAACACGAAAAAGATATAATGATTCACAAAAATAATTGCAATATTTCTTCAATAGCAAGCTGAAAAACAAAAATGCTGCGAGGCTGCACTTTTGCTGACAAATTAAATCTCTCTGCAGCATGCCACATCCTCCCTCTCCTGCTTTCCCTGTCGCTCTCTTAAAAGGCAGAAATGGCATTAAAAAAAAGAAGAGATCATGTATTGACCACTGGGTCAGGGGGTGGAGGGTTCCCTTCAGTATCCCTTCATTGCAATGGACGCTCCTCCTGCGCTGTCATAACGTTTGACTTGATGGATCATCAGGAGGGAGACCAGCAGGCCCAGCAACTATAAAGACAGGTAGTCAGTTAGAAAGACAGACAGACAGGTTACAGGTACAGTAGACAAGTAGAAAGACAGGTACAGTAGAAAGACATTAAGCAAGCCATCATCTGTCCAGTCCACACTGCGTACAGCTGCTGTTGTGAATTTAAATGCTGACTGGAGGCCAACAGTTGTTATCAGTTTACTGCCTGCATATTGTTAGTTTAACAGCTGAATGAGTTGTTGAGCTTTCTGAGTGGAGCTCAAAGGACAAACTGTCTTCACCCACTATACGTTTGCTTAACGGGAGGCCCCGCTGGTTCTGGAAGTGTTTTTCCCCACTTTAAATTTAAATTTGAATGCTTTTAGAGATCCTCAGTGTTTCTTAATATAGAAACATAAGTCTTCTGGATAATTTAACAATAGGTTCATGTTATGGCGTTCAGATTAAATTATTTCAACTTTGTATCTGAGAAATAAGGATTTTTCCAGCAATTTATTATGGAAGATTACAGTTCTCCATGGGCCTAAAACTGAGACCCGAACCCAGCCTGTACTTGCGTCTTTAAGACCCGACCCGCGTGAACCCAACTGACCCAAGGCCATTATTTGCTTACTAAATTATATTTGAAATTAACCAAACCCAAACCCGACCTGAAGATACCCGACGCAAGATAACCGCTCGAAATCGATCCAAAACCCGACACTTTGTTCTAATTTGAAATTTTAGGCCAACATTTATGTTGTATGGTCAGCTGTGGCTAAAACTAACATTAGCTAGGAGCTAAGTGCTAAGCAGTTTATTTTGCAAACATGAACTCAAGCAGCCCTGGCCACAGTCAGCAAGGTAATGTAATCTTTGCATCCAAGATTTGGTTATCTCTTAAAATCAATATACAATCAGCATGGTCCAACGTTAGCTATCTGTATTGATGGGTGCTCACCAGTAAAGTAAACGTTGGTGCTATTCCTAACTACATAATGACTTCTTTATGCCTCAAAGTTTAGACTCAGAATCTGGAAGTGGACTGAAGTGCATTTTGGGACTCGTAGTTGACTGAAGTGTTTAATTACACAGGCTTGCACCTTTTTAACTTTTCATTAAAAAAACATTTTCAGACACAGTTGCTGATCTTTCGTACTGGTGATTCACCCAGGAGAGTTCCATGTACGTCCAAGCCTTGCATTTCCATGACTGTCCGACACCTGACATTGTCCGTGCAGAAAATGATCATGAATTTTATTCCCTGGAAATTACTCCTCACACTTTGCAACTCTTTATTACCAATTATTGGTCTGTGAAATTTAGAAAACCAATTTTCAGTATGAGGAGCAAGAGCTGGTCAGGAGTCCACAAGAGGAAAACAGGGGTTAATGCTACTGTTTATATTGGTGTATTTTCCCTCCTCTGAAGCTTTATATATCACAATAGTGATAATGGATCTTGAAAGATTGCTGTTGTTGACAATATCTTAACAATGCAGTCACAGAACATGACAAAAAACAACAACATAGGCGAATAACAGCGGAGCTTACTGCGGTGACAGCAAATCCAAATAAGATGCCCATGAAGATCTTGAAGATGAAGTCGGCCATCGCAAAGATGAAGTCACCACAGGTCTGCAGAAGAGGAGATGGAGAAAGGGTCATTATCTGGAAACATCACAGACTAGTAAATTGGATAGTTGGTTGATTGCTTGATTGAACACCTGTTTGTAGATTTGGTCTGGGCCTTGGGTTCCCTGCAAGAAAACAAGAGGTTATGGTTATCATACTAAGAAAAGCAAAACAGTCAACTGCTTTATCTTCTGTCAAATACCAGAAAATAAAAAGTACTGTAGATGCTAGGAATATTATCAGATGAAAATGATTTAAAGAGAAACCACGTCTCTCGCAAGGTGTGTGTGTGTGTGTGTGTGTGTGTATATATATCCTGTTATAAAACCAACCTGAGGTCTGGACATACATTCTGATCGAAATAATCTATATTCTCCACGTGAGCTGCACTGACAGGAGTTAGGGATAACCTCACCCCAGTCCTTGGCGCTCACCACTCCACAGCACTGGACCTGCAACCACATGAGAGCGTGAGTTTCAAGAGGTGGAAACGGTCTTCAGCAGTAACCTGCGTTGTAGATGACGGGATATCAATAATATTAAGTGAAAGAGAGAACTTAAGATAAATTAAGAAATAATTACACCAAAGTATTGAGCACATATTAAAACCTCTCTGAATTACTGTAAATCTCACATAGTGGTTAAGGTTTTTTATTTAGCTCAGCTGTAGAGATTATCTGGGAAAGGCTATATTTTTCAGTTTCCCTTGTTTTATGACTATATTTGAACAACCCCCCGTACATGTTGCTTAAAATTCTCCGTATCGGGGAGGAAATATGTGTTTGTAGCAGCATGATGGAAAAGTGTTTGGATTATACAGTAACTTACTTTATGTCAACAAGAACACAATAAGGATTGTTGAACCTCCTTGAGGGTTTTTCTGCGTGCCCTGTTTTTTTATTTCATTTTTGAACAACATAGCAGCTATTATTGTGACTGTAATCCAAAACTTTCAAGTGTAAAAATGTGATTATATGAAGGTTTTCTATATACTTGAGAGTACCCTCCTCTAACATCCACTGGAAAGCATTTATCCTAGAAGAGCCTACAAGAAGCAGTGTTTAGCCCAGCTAGACTATACTCAGAGGAGTTAGAACATTATACGCAGAACATTACAGATAGCTGTAGCTCCTCAAGCATAGTTCTCATGTCATCGTTTTCCATGTAGATCTTTGCCACCTCAGAGGAGGCGCCGTGTAAGCTCTCCTTCAGCTACAAGAAGAGAAAGAACAACATTTGCATCAAGATAGACCGAGAGAGAAAAAACAGAGAGAACAATGTTAGCATCATGGTAGATTTACTCTGTAGTGAATAGTAAAACTTAGTAAGTAGTAAGACTTCTGTCACTTCTGAATATATTTGCACTAGAAAATAGGGAGTAAATTTGGACACAACTAGAGAGATCAACGTTAGCGTAAGCAATGGTAGCGTTAAGATGGAGAGAGCAGAAAAACAATGTTACAGAAAAAGAGAGAGAGATATTGTCAAGGTAGACAGAGAAAGAAGAACATTAGCATAAATATTATACGGGAGAGAGAAAATGGTAGCATCAAAATAGATAGAAAGAGAGAACTAGATATAGACATCATTAGCATCAAGAAACTGACAGAACAGTGTTAGCATCGAGATAGACGGAGAAAGAAGGAAAAAGAATGAGAGACAGGATGTTAGCAGCGAGATAGAAAGAGAAAATATTAGCATCAAGATATAGAGAGAACGTTAGCATCAAGGTAGATAGAAAAATGCAAAATGAAATATACAGAGAGAAAATAAACAAGATAAAATGTTAGCATCATGGTAGACATGTGCTGTGTCTGATTTATTCACTATTATAATCTACTATATGCAATTTACTGTGAAGAGAATGGGAAATTAAGATTACGGACACTCATTTTGTGCCTTAACTAGCAGGTGTGGTGTCTGACTGTAATTTTCACATTCATCAAAGGCAAAGCAACACGTAGAGGGATTTCTAGCAAGAAATAGTGTACATGCTATGGACACTGAGACTGAAAGGAGTGATTTTGGACACAGCGAGAATTATCATCAAGGTACAGAGAGAGAAGTAACAAAGCAGCAAATGTTAGCATCATGACAGAGAGCAAAAAAACAATTAAAGCTTTAAGATAGAGAGAACATCAGGGTAGACAAAGTAAGATTAGAATCAAAATAACAGAGCAAGACAGATGATGATAGATGATAGATACAGAAACAGCACTGGCATCAAGATTGACAGACAGAAAAAGAACACAATTAGCATCAAGATAACAGAAGGAGACAGTATTGGTAACATACAGATATGTAGAGAGAACTTCAGCATACTAATAAATACAAGGAAAGGGAGAAGAACGGGGTCAAGATAGGGGGATGAACATTTGCATCAAGACAGATCAGTACATAGGTAGCTTGATAGGTAGATGACCTGGTTCCTTGTGACAGCAACAATGATGCCAAAGATCAGCATGATGATCATTCCAATCCCCATGAAGCCTGCAAACTGTACATGAAACAATATGAACAATATTCAAAGATATCATGACACATTTCTTGTTTTGTTGATTGAGTGGCTCGATTGCCCAACAAAGTGATCAAATTAACAAAAAAACGGATAAGCTGATTCTCGTGAGTTCTTCCTCTGTTTGACATGGACTCTGGTACGTACTATTTTGAGGGCGAGGCCTTTCTCGGAGCAGCCTGCATAGATTCCCAGGCAGGAGATGCCGAGGACGCCGATGGCAAACACCCAAGACCAACCCAGGCTCGGGCCCCCAGTCATCGACAGCTGCTCCGCCATGACAGGACAATAACACAACACAAACACTGAATTAACATTTGAATAATAAGGCTGGCATTATTCTACATTTTTCTTATTGTCAATAAATCCCATGAAAAAAACTAAAAATGTGGGACTCCGCGTCGCTTAATACTTTCTGTCTTCCCTTGTAGAGTTTTATATAACCTGGTACGTGTTGAAAAAAATAGTCGGCATGCTATTCAAATATAGGCTATGATCTAAAAACTCTAAAAGGCTTTTAACGATATTTATTCAAGTTTTAATAGACGGCTAGATATCTTCGTAGCCACAGTTCTGGCAAAGTAACAATGCAAATGCCACTCAAAACTGATAAATAATGAATGGACAACAACAGTTATTATAACTAGAGGCTAGAAGTAGCCTGTAGAGATTAACCGCTGCTCAAAATCTGTGTGACATTTGAAAACAAGAGCGGATCATAATCAGACAGAGACAGTAAGAGAAAGTTGCAGTAAAATGTGTATTTATTTTTTTTGACATAAGAGCACACCATTTTTTTTCAAATGTAATTTCCAGACAAACACATTTTTTTATGGGCCAATACTATATAAAGGACCATATGGGTATCAAGTTTCAGCCCATGGAAAAATGGATGTTGGAATGCATGAAATCTATCTAAAACCTGATGATGTGTTTTGGAAAATCCTCAACAGAAATGGAAAGTAAATTTGATTAGTTAAAAACAATGAGCTGAACAGATATATTCCATGAAGAGAGATGTTTTTTGCTCTCAGTTTTCTATCTGATAACATTGTCAGAGCCATCTTGTTTTTCTGTTCCAGAGAAAGTCTCTCGTGACTCCCCCGAGCTGCATCTGTTCTGCATTAGGAGAAATCAAAGCCTCCACTACGTCTTGGCAGCTGCTCGCCTCCTTATAAACACTCACAGTCCTTCACCTCAACTTGTTGCAAACATTTAGTATTTTCAGATGTGTACTATATGCCGGATTATACATGTGATGTCCTGACTAACAAAATCAGCCTTGATTTTCACAAACGCACAACAGCTGCTTTTGTTTTATTTTCAAAGCCCAAATAAAGAATATTAACGTTCTGCCATAACCGAGTCTGAACCTACATAGTATTTATACTGCTCTGTTTTTCCACAAAATGACACTTGATTCTTGTAAGTGTTCACCCTGTGAGTCACATTACAATAAATCTGCTGCTCATTCTGCCAGGAAGTTGTAAATCTTTGGCAGCGACCACTGACCCAACAAAGACAATGAAGGAATTCATCTGGCAGCTCCCAGCACACATTCATGATTTCATACCCCAGCAGATAAACATCCCCATTTCTGGTTTAGTTTCTGTTGACAGCTTCTGTAGTCTGTTCAACAATTATCACGGCCTATGTGATATGATTTTCTGACAAGTGATAGAAGTGGACGTGGTGTGATGTTCTTATACTGAGTTAAAGTTTGGGAGTGAGAGGAGTTTAGGCCAAGAAGTCCGGCTCAACGTGTTAATCAGTGAGCTTCAGAGGTGCTGTTAGGCAGATATTATTACCTTTGGACAGAGCCAGGCTAGCTGTTTCCCCCTCCCTCCAGTCTTTATGCTAAGCTAAGCTAGCTCCAGCTACATATTTACCGTACAAACATGAGAGTATCGACCTTCTCATCTAACTCTCAGCAAGAAAGCGAACAAGCGTAAAGGATAATTCAGCTTTTTACAACTTGTTTTTTTTTCAGTTATAACATTCTACATTCAGATTATATAAACCACTTTGGAAGTAAAACTGAAAGTGAACACACCTGAAATGGCGGTAATAGTCCCTCATTGTACATGTAAACTGTGCGTACAACTACGACAAGTATGGTGGGTTAAATTCCGTCTATAAACTGGGATGGATGTTTACAACGGACAGTTTGGGTAATAGGTTTACCGTTCTCCTTCATTTTGTCTTCCAAAAAACTTTGGCTGATCTGAGTGCTGTTTACAACCTGTCTGATTGCTGGTTTTTGTTGTCCTGTTGTACTTTTAGTGCTGTTGCTGTGTTCCCACATCTAATTAACTTTATGAGTGTAATATTATTATAACCCATAGAAATGATGGCCAAACTTGAAATGAATTCAATTAAGATCCAAGTTGTAAAAAACTGGAATTATCCTTTAACTCCAACGTCTCTTAGCCATGACTGTGATCATGGTTAAATGGTTAGCCCATTTGCCAAGCATTATTTGGCTTTAATAACATAATGCATTTTGTTCAGGGGGACACATTTCTGTTCAAAAATGATGTACTGTTTGGTTCAGGTGCCAACATTTTTTTCTATTAATCCCCACATCACTCAATTTAGCATATTGCTACCTAGTTTAAAAAAAAAGAAAAAAGAAAAGACACCGAGCATAAAAGTGAAACTGAACTGTATTTGGCCCTTATTTCATTGAGATTACTTTTGTAAAAAAATTTAAAAGCATATATTTCTCTTTGAAACAGTGAAGTAGTCAAGATTTTATGTTTGCATTTTGATGCCACTGTGTAGAACATGAAGTGGATTCACCACTGTTGTTGTTGTTGTTGTTGTTGTTTACCTGATGGCTGTAGGTGCTAGACCTCACCGCCCCGTAGATCAGCAGACATCCGATGATCTGGGGATAAATCACATTAGTTAGTTTGTGCTTTAACAAAATTGATGTATGGAGGCTGAAGTGTGCCACCAAAATATTGATTCTTTTAAAAAACTAAATTAAAGAGTGGACAAAACAAAGTGTAGACAACGTAGAAGGACAAAGAATTAGCAGAAAATCAGATATATTACTAAATGGATTTTCTTTTCATTTAGAAACAGCTTAAAAAACAAAATACATGTTTAACTTGTAGACCCTGCTAGACACCCCAGTGTCTCCATCTTTACCAACACATTGTTTGGCAAAACTTTGTCAAACCGACATAACTTTATTTTAAATTCTACTGGGGATCTTAAAGTTTCCAACAACACAACATGAATCATTTAATTTGTGGAAAATTTTTATAAAATGATGCACAAGACTTTTAGAATATTTCCATTTGGTGACATGATTCAGCCATAAGAAACATCTTATACTAGGCTTGAATATTTCACTCGGTGTAAATATTGTACAAATAACAGTTGGAACAAGCTGATACATAATATAAATGATACCAACATAAATGAAACTTAAAGCAGGGTTCCCGAACTCCCAAACAATCAAGACGTTTCGGCTCCCATCCGGACCTGACCTTCTTTTGTTTCCATGATGGCCCGGTAACAATAGGCCTGATTACTGGGCCATCGTGGAAACAAAAGAAGGTTCGTTTCAAGTGAAACTAGGCAGGGTAAACAGCAGATACTCAGGAAGACTCCTTCCTGAGGGCGGGGCTTAAGCAACACAGAGTAGCTTAAATTTCGGAGTGCTCAGACCATTTTCACAATTGAGAATGACTTCCGGATGGGAGCCGAAACGTCTTGATTCTGAAAACAGCGTCCAGATGACTACTGCTGAAACCTTTTCTACGAGTTTACAGGAAGAGAAAAGATTGATTTTGGTTTAAAAATACTCAGAAATGATTTTTTTTAAACACATATTTAGCATGTTATAAGAGATAAATGAACAATTAACACAAGGACACTAGATGTGTATTTTTCATTTCACTGTGTCTTTAAAAGCTTTAAGTGGCTGGAAAATAGTGTCACCTCTCAGAGGAGTTTGAGGGCATAAACCACCAAAACCACATCATCAAAATCTATCAAAATGTATCCAGGCATTACATTTGTACTCGTGCCTGTTGGGGTTTTCATTTTGTCTCTCTGGTCTCCTGGTAGAGTTTCTGTCATTTCTGCACCGAGACACTAGAGGGACACAGAGCTCTAAAAACACCAGAGACATCGTCTGTCACGCCTGATCATATCAAGTGAAGGCTGCTGCAAACACCCACGTGAAAAAGGAAAAACACATTTGAAAAGCTTTGTTTTTTATTCATGAATCACATTTAGTCTATAACACATTTTTTGTGATAAAGTGACACTTTTTATGCTGTTTTGTTTTATTTTCCCGGCAAAAAAGGGAAAGTGCATCTTAACTGTAATCTGCCTCTTCGAGCTCCACCCTCTGTACAATGCTTCTCTTCTTACATTCCTCTCTTTTTTTTCCATCAGCGCTGGAAGCTGAAAACATGCCTCTGTTGTAGAAAGGAATGAAACTACACGAGACGAAAAGGGGGTCGGTGGGCTGGACTGAAACGTGAACCAGATCTCTGCTGCAGAGATTTGGCCTTTCCCTCTTTTTTTCTGTCTGTGTTACTGGAAGTGACTGTTTACTGAACATGAACAATAAAACAATCTGTACCTCTTAATTGTTCTAAAGAAAATCATTTAAACATTGATACTTCACACCTTTGTTTGATGTTTTATCGCTTCACTTTCTGTTTAATCAAACACTGTGATGTTTTTAGTGTTGTTTTTGATATATGTACTTATTTGAGGAGTTTAGACTTTATTGTTAACAAAGTATCTTTTTTCTCTCTTTCTTGTTAGTAAAGCTGTATCTTTTGTGTTCTTTTGAGTATACTAGACCTTTTTCCACCCTCCTTTTTTGTTTAATAAAAGCGGAAAATTAAACAATTAGCCAACTTTTTACTATCTTTTTCATTTAGTTTCATCTAGACCATACCCCCCTATTTGTTTCAGAACATATACAATTAACTCTGACATGTTTAACAAAAGACAAACTTTTTTTCTGGTGGATTTATCCTTCCAGTTTTCATCTTCTTTTTTATCTTTTGCTCCAAACACAAACACTAAAGAAAAATAAATAAAATCAGAAATCATCAGAAAAGTGTTTCTACTTACTGCAAACAGCACATTGAAGAAGATGAAGAGGCACTTGAGGCATCCGTTAATTTTTCCCATCTTCAGTTGTTAGTGATTGACTCTGAGATGAAGAAGTGAAGCTGTGTGCATGTAACCGTGTGTGTGATGATGTGCGGCAGTGTGTGCTGCGATGACCTCCCTGCAGAGTGAATGTGAGTGAGGGTGAGGGGGGAGCGCAGAACTACAACACACAGAACTGATCTGCAACAGGATTCACACAACTGTGAAATAACAAACTTTCATGCATAAGCTGCAGCATGAAGTGCTTCACATAGAATTATGTTAACACTAGAAACTACAGTGAAACTTTAAATAGCAGTTGTTAAAGTATCTAAATTGATTAATTTTAGCTCCTTTTGATTTTAAAAGGGTTTTTAAAAGTTTTTGGGGATTCAGTTCAGCACTTTGAGCTGGCTTTTTTCTTATTTAACTTTTATTTAATTAGGAATCTTTACAAAAGAGACTTATAAAAACACAGACAATTAACTTACAATATTCACATATAGGACTCGAGGCATGTAAAACGGTGACAGTCTTTATAAAAACACATTTTGATTGTGGCATTTGATTGAAGATTCTCCGTCTAGATGATCTAGTATGAAAGCTGTTAAGTTTGGAACTAAAACTTCTTGTTTAGGGTCAGGAAAGGATTATGGTCATTGTTAAACAAATGAACGATGTTTGGTGTACTGAAACTTCCGGTAAAAATACATCAAGTAAAACCATAAAGACCAAATGCTACATGCCATATTTTATTTTCTCTTAAAGAAAAACAGAAATGATTGCACAGAATCCTGAAGGCTTTTCTCGACCAGATTAGATGTCGACTGAACAGTTGTAAAAACTCATTTGCTCCATCTTCCATTGAGATTTGAAATAGCAGCAGTTAAATGCTGTATTGGTGGAACTACATGGTCACACAGGACTTTACATTACTAGACCTGTCGGATTTACTGTTTTATTGTATTTTTTTATTGGTTGGAGCAGTTTGATTAGTGCATTGGTTTTATTGCTGAATGTATGGACACTGGCTTTTTATATATATATATTTTAATGTCTGAATGATTGTCAGGATGCTGCTGCGTATGTCTGGAGATGCACTGATTCTGAGGCCAGGAAAAGTTTCCCCAAGGGTACGGAGCAGAGAGAGAGCGAGACCGGACTCTTCCATTCATTTAATGACAGAGGTTTAGAAGTCACTGACATGTAATCGTGAACGAACATCAATATTAGCGCCACATTTTAGATTGCTGTCTGTCCCACAACTGATCTGCACTTGCCTTCCAAACAGAGCATGGAAATAACAACGTTTGCCCTGGTGCTGCCAATAACTTGTATCTAATACACTCAGAAATGAAAACAAGGCAGAACCTAGAACCAAGACCTTACAGGTTCTCAGTAGTTCAGGTAATGGGTTCAGGTCGTTGTGCTCCTGTAGTGTAAAAATCCCTAATGACTAAAAGGGTTACTAAAGGTCTGTTATGTAAATCTGTGGAAAATAGAAACAAGGCTGTTGCTGTTGTACTGTAGTAATAGTAGTGAGCTTCCTCATTTAGACTTGAGGTCACACAGGAAACCTGCATTCAGGTACGCAAGTCATACAAATGACTTGGTATGCAGTTCAGAGAAAACTTTGAAGACCTAAAAAGACTTAAAAATCTGTATATTTTAAACACCTGAGCTGCAGCGAGTTAAGAAAACACTGCAGCGGTGACAGGAAAATGTTTCACTGCACTTCCTCCAGCAGCTCAGTTCACCCAACACACTCTGAGAGGCCCCGAGTCATTTCAGTCAGGAGAGACTTCATCATGAGTGACAAAAATGTATTGACATGCACAATAATGATGAAAAATGCGTGATTAGGTGATTAGGCTCCATCGTGACGTCCTCATATTTTAGGGGGGTGGTGAAGCTGTGAGTAGTGTAGGATACCTCCCCAATAGAGATCTGATGTGATGAGGAGTGGACTTCTGATGAACTGGAGGTGAATGGGGTGGAGGAGGGTTAAGTTTGACTGCAGCAATATGATTGACTTGAAGGAGATCGTGGCAAAATCTGGTTGGTTACTGAAAGAGTACACGCCCATATCAGCTGATTAGAGAAGCGGGAAGAGAGACACAGGATTTGCTCCATTTCAGTGCACCACTTAACACGAGGGCCGGGAAAACTGTTTAAAGTGTAATCTGTCAGCCAGCGGAAACAGGTGCACCCGGGGTCAGATGTATTGAGTGTTGTGGACTGTTTTTTTTTTTTACTCAAAGTAATGAGTAAAACAGAAGGAGAAAAAGGAAGTAACTGTGGGTAGAACAGAGGAATGGTCATGTGTTCCGCACATTCGAGGTGTCACTGAACTAATACAGATGTTAATGAGAAAAAACATCCAATCAGAGCTGCACAACCAACTTCTGCTCGTACAGCCTAAAAACAAAAGTCAAGCAGTAAAGTGGGGTCATGAATAAGATGCCAGTAAGTAACTGATTGGGTAATCTGAAAAGCAAATGACATCAAGACATAGAGGTTAAGCTGGTTGAAAAGAGTCTATCTTACATATAAGCAATGTTTCACTTCCCAAAGCTTTTTTCCTTGGTTATCACTTATGTCTCTGCATGTCTTAAAGACAAAGTGAAATGAAAAGTACATTTTCTAACCCTGTGCCTGAGTCAGTTTTTCGTTTATCCCTTGTTAAATGCTAAATATGTATCCTGTACCTGCAGTGGCGGCCGGCCTGTACGCTGAATACGCAATTGCGTAGGGCCCGTGAATCCTTTTTTTTTATATATATATAAAGAAAGTTGCTGGGAGACAGAGGCCAATCAACGGCTCTGACCCAGAACATGGGTCCACTTCCTCAATGGACAGATCATGTCAAGCCAATCATCATCAGCACAAGCACTGGAATCTGCATCACCCAAAGAGAGGACAGAGAGAGCGAGGAGCGTGCACATGTAATGGCTAACGCACGGGAGAGAGAGAGAGAGACACACACACACACACACACACATTAAAGAAAACATCATTATATTAACAAAAAACTTTTTAGAATCCAACAGCCAGTTTAGTCCCCCTCAAAGTACAAACAGCAGCAGTTAGCCTTGGAGCTACATGTTTGTTGACCAATTACCACTGGGCACGCATCTCAAAAGTCCTGGGCTCTGTGCCAACTCTACGGCCACCTAAACCAAGCTGACTATGGGATGGACTGGTAACTAGCTTGCTAGCTAAAAAGATACATTTAAATCAGACAGCTTTGGAGTTGGTGGAAGGTGAATTTGTTATTGTCAGCTGCAAGAGATGGTTTGTTCTGTGATATTGAAATAGAAACAAAACTAAAAGGAGGAACTAAAAGCATTTTGCCTCAACCACGCCTAAGTAGAAGTATCTCCAGTTACTCGGAGCTACCAGAGCTTTATCAGCTTGCGTCCAGTCAGAGCTCTGAGGAAATGCCAGGTGCACAAAACTGATATACAGTGGTGTGAAAAAGTGTTTGCCCCCTTCCTGATTTCTTTTTTTTTTTTTTTGCATGTTTGTCACATTTGGAGGGTTTTCGAGCATGAACTGCCTTTTTAAGGTCACGCTACAGCATCTCAATAGGATTCAGGTCAGGACTTTGACTAGGCCACTCCAAAGTCTTCATCTTGTACACCACTGTATATATAAATTATATATATATTTATTTCTGTAGCCTTAAATATGGAAGTGCAATTGACTAACTCTTGAAACTGCGACACTTCGCTGTTTTTAACTATTTTGGATGTTTTTTTTAAACTGAAAGTAAAAGATTGTGAAAAGATGTTATTGGCATAAACAGTAAACAGAAAAAAAAATATTTAAATGCTTACAGTATACGTGGTCTGTTGTGAATGTGGAGATTGCCCTGGACTGATGTTAGATTCCTGGCCTGATTTATTAGCCCAGTCCGGCCCTGTTGACAGCAGACTTAATTTAGAACCACCTTCACAACACTGCATACGTTGAAGGAAACCCCTGTCTTTGCTGTTAACATGCTCATTTTAACTTAGTGAACTCTGTAACGGCGTATTCTCTTGGCCAGATCTACTTTGAAAAAAAGAGATTTTTCACTCTAAGGGCCTCTTTCATTCAATAATTTTTAATAAACAAAGACATAAATCTCCCCAAAATTTAACCTGGCATGTTTGGTATTTTTGGAAATTTGGGGATCTCCTCTTTCTTTCTTTTTTTAAGAAAGTTCTGTGGGTTTGATAGGATTTAAAATGTATTTTATTTAGAAACAAAACCTAATGTTTACAGTGTTTAATGGATCAGAAAAATTGATACAATAGATTGCTGACAGGTTGGTTTGTGTGTTGGATGTTTGTCTGTGGGAGAGTTTTTCGATGAGGTTTTCACAGTTCTGAGGAAACAGGATGGAAAGTTAGAGCAGATACCGCAACCTGCTCAAACTGGAAAAAAGGTGGCATCATCATCATCATCGCCCACCGCAGTCTAAATGTCAGTGCTGCTGGCAGTACTTCTGCATAAACACACCCAGCTGAGGGGAGATGTATTTATTTATTGTTTTTTGCAAAAGCTTTTACTATTGTTGCCATTTCTCATGCCACTCATTTTATTTGTATCTTTGTTGTTATTCTTGTTCTTTTTAAAATCTTTTATTTTTTTATTAGGTTATGAATCCTGTTATCAGAATCAACTCTATTTGCCAAGAATGTTTAAACATACGAGGAATGTGACTCCCGTTTCCAGTAGCTCTCAGCGTACGTACACACAGTGCCGAGACAAAATGCACACGCAGATGAACATACAGACATCACACATATCTTCGCAGTATCTCTATGCAGGTCAAACTGTTACTGTATACTGTGTATAGGGGACTGTGGTCTGGTCGGTACTGTCTTATAAAAGCACATCACAAACTGCATCACAGTCGTTGCAAAAAATTATTACAAATATTGAAATGATGTTGTTTTTAGTCATTATAATAAATGCATATTAGAAACAGTGAGACAGTCAGAAAATTGTGTATTATCTAAGTATTTTGAATTTCAACTCAATTTCAACTGTGAGGAAACCTACAAACAGAAAAGCCACAAAACAATCAAACACCCTCCAACAGGAAGAAGAACGCGGTGGCGGCGAGGACCCGCGGGCGAGGCCTGTGAGCAGTGTGCAGGATTAACTGGGTCATGTGTGAACTCTGCAGAGAGAAAAAAAAGAAAACGTTTAAAATTAAATGAAACAAAAATAATTTTGTAAATTAAAAGTATGAAGTGAAATAAAATTCCAGCAAACGTTTGCACTTAAGTTATTAAATATTTTATTTAACATTGAATTTCTACAGTATGTTTTATACTTGAGTTATTGTCAGCCGCTTATTAAGTTTAGACAAATTAAATATATTGCACTTTGCTGTAATACATGTATATTTATTCAAAACATACTCAAAAGTATGAAAAGTAAGTCATAAAAACATGATGCAGTTTGATTAAAAAAAAAAAAAACACTTAATTTCAAGAGCCCTTAATTTTCTAATAATTTCCGAGGAAGTTTTTTAGAACTCTTTATTAAAATTATGTTTAACTAAAAGTGTAACAGAGTCTTTTGGTCAATGCTCAGCAGGTCAGCTGAGCATGCAAAAATGTCACACAATTAAAAATGTATGAACAACAACGTAAAAAATAAATGATGAATGAATATTCACTTCAGTTTAAATGGAGCTTTTCTTTGAAGGACATTGCTATTTTCAGTGTTAGTACAGTGCTGGTATCCACTTACATAGTTCTCTCCAGGAAACTTGAACATTATTCAGAAATTAGAGACACCTTCATTAAATAATTCCAAATACCTTCTGCATTTGTGTGAAGCAGAGTAAGGTCAAAGTAGAGCACAGGTTCAGAGCTTTAGGTGAGCTGTGGCTTCTGAAAGGAGGTCATGAGGTTTAGCTGCCGTTGCTGTTGCTGCTGAGCTGGGCCCCCACCTTTATTCTGTTGTTGTTGTACTTTTTAGAATATTATCAATTGACAGCCAACAATGTTGAAGCTTTTCAAGGGTTCACCCAAAAAGCATGTGATACCTTGCTATGCAGATGGTTTTGGTTTTCTTTGCTGAGGTTTAACCCCTGCTGTGTTGCGGCGGCAACAGTAATGCCAGAGATGCTAGATACACGCCAGCATGGCTACAACTAGAAATAAATTAAAAAGTTTAGGTTTTGTGATCTGGGTGATCACAAAACCTCAAATCAAAATTTGCCATGGTTGGCTTTGTAATGTAATGGTGCAGTGACTTTGGCTTGTGTGTCATGTAGGTTATTGATTCAGTTGTGTCTTTATATTGTTGGCATTATGACTTTCACTTGTCTGGGCCTTGGCCACCTTTGCGAGTTTGACCTTTGTCTGCCACAAAGGTTTTGTCACTCTGACTTGTAACACAGACTTGTCATGTAGGTTTTCTGACTTGAGCTTCACCTCGGACTTCTCTTGATCATGTGGGCTTTGTGATTCGAACTTGTTTGGTCTTCTACGTTCTGTGACTTTGACTTGTCGCGTTCACCTAAGATGCATTGTTCACATTTTACTGTCCAGGAAGTGAGGTGGGACTCTGCAAGCAGCCACCACAGCATGCATTTTGCATTTTGGGCGTCATTTCCTGACAAGTCATTCAAATCAAATGATCAAGGATTGGTGGATTTGCAAAGCAGAGTAGCGGCCTTCAGGCTCCGAGTAGCCCAATCCCTGAGACTGTTGGAGAGGCTGAGAGGCCAGGTGCTAGACTCCCTGTGTGCATCAGCACTGTGCTCCTTCAGCTATGCAGCATGTGCAGCCTTAAGCTAAATGAATAACAGATGTTAGTTTCTGTATCTGTGTACTGTGTTTATACAGCAGCAGCTAGTTGCAGCTAGCTAACTGGCTAATTCTGATAGCAGTTGTTGAGCTTGCTAGCTTAAGAGGTAGGGATTGACAGAAAGGTGAGAGGGCGGTGACAGCACCACTGTCATGAAAAGTGACAATATTAAATAAAAAGTGGCATGAAATACAAGTGTACCAGTGTTATCGGAGGAAATAGATTATAATTGTGAAGAAATTGAAGAAGAAAAAAACAGAGCTGCTGGCATGATTCTGGGGTCAGGAACCAGAGGAGCAGCAAATCACAGAGGAATGAAAATACATCCTCTGGAAAATTAAGCGCAACAGTGCAAGAAGTGTTGCTGAAACTGTCAGTGGGAGCGATGAGTCTCACTCAAACCAGCGCTGACGTCTCTCAGCCGCTCATTTGTGTCAACACTCATAAACAGCTGCACAGCGAAAACTAATGCACACTGTACTGAAATACACAGAGACAAGTGCATAAAATAAAAAAGATAAAATAAACACAGTAACGTCATGGCAGTGATGGGAATTACGTCTCTCAGACGGGAGCCGGCTCCTGGGTATCGTTTGAAAGATTACGATACCAGTTCTAATACCAGTACCCTTAAAGTGATACCGAAACCAATACAGTACTTGATTCACTACCCATCAGGCATGGAAGCATTCAGCTGCGTGAAGTGCCACCACTTCTCCCCATCCAAAGCATTTTTACACAAATACATTTTACAAGTGCTTTACTTTGTGTGCACGAGATCAGTGTAGAGAGGCAGAGAACACACCGGCCTTGTTTATCAGTGTTGAGTAATGGGAAAAGTTCAGTTTGACTTCCATGATTTTAGGCTCCTTCTATATAATTACTCAGAGGACAATGGTGACATTTCTGTCGTTTAGTTACTTAGATTGTAATAATCATTTTTCTCATGTATCGTGTGTACCAAATGTTTGTATTTTGTCACTTTTGCTTAAACAGAATGGGGTAATTTCACAAAGAAGCTTTGTTTGGTTTTAACATAACTGCGATACTCATTAGTTGATTAACAAATCAGAATCAGAAAGACTTTATTGATCCCCGAGGGGAAACTCTTGTTACAGCAGCTCACTGTCACGTCCGCGCACACAGGAAGAGAAGCACTAAGCAAAAAATATAATCCACTATAATACAGGTCAGAAAATACATGAAGTACCAGGTGGGTATAAGTATAAATTTAAAATAAGTGTGAAGTACAAAGTGGGTTTACCGGTTGATGATAATAATACAGCATAAAGTAACAGTGCATGAGCTGTCAAGTTAAGTGTAGCTTATTAAGGTTATAATGAGACGGAGGATATTGCACAGCAGTAACAGAGGTATGAATAAATATCAATAAACAGGGAATTTTAAACTGAAACAGAATATATTGCACAGCGGTATTAACACAGAATATTACACAATTATGTCAAGTATGGCAGAGATGTTAATGATCAATGTCCAGTTTAGTGACTTAGGGTCATACAGACACTTAGAGGGAGGAGTTAAAGAGTCTGATGGCCACGGGCATCTCGCAAAAGATCCCACTCTCCGCTCCGTTCCTCCGCTCATCCAGCCGCAGCTCTCTGAAGCCCCCAAACGGCTGCAGGCCAGGAAACAATGTTGTTTTCAACCACCAAAGACGTGAAAGTAACAATTCACAAGTCACAGAAGTTAGGTTTCATTTTGGTACTGCCGTTTTACCGAAAACAAAAGCAAAACAAGTTTGTCTGTGAATCACAACTCCTGTGTAGGAGTCCTAATCATTTGTCACCACTTGTCCTCCATTTCTCACCATCCTTTTTGATGTTTCTACAAATGATTTTCAAACTTTATTTAAACAGTATGAAACTGGGAATGAGATTTGTAAAGAACTCTCTGTCTACAGAGATTTGAGCGTGATGATTATGCTGTTAAAAAAAAAACCCCACCAGACACGTTACAACAGCTCCACAGAGAAATCACTAAACCTCCTCAAGGGACCGAATGAAAATGTCCTAGAGCGGAAAGGGGGCCATGAAAAGAGAGTGGATTTTTTTCTTTTTGCAGAAGGGAGGGTAGTCTGACTTTTATTTACGGGGGTGGGATCTTTAATTTTCTCTAACACCAGATTTATATTTTATTTCAGCCTTCCCTTGTGAGATTTACTGTATTTTAAAAGAGATCAAGCAAAATGACATGTATGTATCATAAAGGTGCATTTTGACATATGCAGAGGACAGTGATGGAAGAAGTGCTCAGATCTTTTACTTGATTAAAAAATACCAATACGACAATGTGAAAATACTCCATTACAAGTAAAAGTGCTGCATTCATTCTGATGGAACAGCTGATGTCCAGATTAGACAGCAGGAAATATAAGTGAGCGTGCGTGAGAGGAGTGAATGGCAGCCTGTAAGGAGAATTACTACGCCTAAGCATGCAGAAGTCTCGTCTTCTCAGTCTTTTCTCTAATACTTGATTTTTTTGTGAGATGTTGGATCATTTTACATCTTTGAGCCTCAAACAGTTATTTAAATGAAACCATCTAAAATGTTCAGAGGGGAAATGTCTCCTGAGTGGAACTGCTAACAACTCATATGTTTTTCTCAACTGTTGTTTGTAAGAGATCACAAGCCCAAAAAACCCCTGGTTTAATATAAAACATGTTGTATTTTAAATATTCATGTATTCATGTTTTTTTCTTATGTAAAATCTCAATCTGTAAAGTAACTAGTAACTATAAATGTAGTGGAGTGTACTTAAGTTCAGCCCTTGAATTAATGTGATTAATGATTAAATGTGTTATTTTCTACCACTGGCAGAGGACAGACAACATTCCTGTCTCTCAAATCACATTCAAAGTAGCTATAGGACCAACATGTCGGTCTTATAAGGTTAGTCATTTTCTTACGGTCCCTAGATGAGAAATCTTGCTTGTACAGGTTTGTCAGTTTATCGTATACCTTTGTTCAACATGTAGAGACAAGCAGCTAGAGCAGAGTAGATTTCTTTACATTCCTCTTAAAGGTCAAACTGCAGAATCCGCTCCCGTCTTTGTCCTACCTTAAGACTGACTGTCACATTTTCCACACACAGATTTAATATGACAGTCACGCTGGTAGCAATACCTTCAACTTTATGTGCTGTGGAAGACACGGCAAGACTGACCTGAAATTCTAAGTTTAAATTGCTGTTGAGTTTGTTCGCTAAAAGGGGTCAAATGTAAATAAAAATACCAAAGCTGACTTAAAAAATAGCAAAAAATTCCCCCCATGGTTGCAAAAAATCCCCAAATTATAGCAATGGTCCTGAACAAACACTTAAAAAATCTAAATTTAACCAAAAAACACCAAAAGATATCTCTAATACTTGGCACTTGTGTTCAAACACTTTTCATTTAGTTCATCAATCAGTCTTACACAAACTGCAGCTGATTGGTTAGATCCATCTGGCACCGTGTGTCATGCAATGAACCTGGAAGTTCACTGTCATTGCGCAGTCTGCGGGTGTCTCAACTGACTTTGCGCAACATGTGAAGAAATCTAACATGTGAACCACAAACCAGAATCCATCTATTCCTACATATGAGAACAGCATAGCTTATCATGGGACACACGATGATTTCTGTGTGAAATGACCCCTGCAGATTCAGATAATACTATAGAAACAATAGTGCACATACTTTAGTGCACTTTTGAGCTGTTTTTCATGGTTTGGGCCTCTTAATGAGGGGAAATCTTAAAGCTACAGCAGATTTCTCAGATTGTGGCAACAGTTTTCTTCATGTTTTCTGCCAGGGCCCAGTTCTGGCAGCACTTTTCTACTATGTCCAGCTGTCCAGCTGTAGTCCTTGTTCAGCAGGAGACAGTAGAAGTAGTAGTACTAACTAGTACTAGTACTAATCCTGGTCTGTTCCTGGTCTCTTGGATGCCAGCAGGCTCATAATTATAAGGCTGTGGTCCCTCATGTCTGTGTCAAAACCAGCACTGGGATCCATATTTATTGATGTTAATAATAATCCCTCAGGTGACACAACATCCGGTTTGTCTTTTTTTACTGTAGTGCATATAGATGTATGTAGATGTTTTTTTTAAATCTAGTTTCACTGGTTTCTAATTCACTGGGGTCTCCAACCTGCAAGCCTCTTAAATGAACTCATTTATTGAAATATCAATATCCCTGAACTAGAATAATGTTGAAATAAAATGGAAATATAAATAATATTTTAATAATTCCATTATTGTTTTTAATGATTAATGAACACACACACAATAAAGGGCCCGTCCGGGGTAACCAGATCCACATCCAACAAGTTGCTTTGGGACTGTGGTGACCTTTCCCAGAACAAGATCTTTGACTGAGAATAGAAATGAATTAATAATGGATGGCTCATTCCCATAGCGGATAGAAACCAGAGGTAGAACATTTTGCCTCGGGCCTTGAGCCTGGAGGTGCCAGGCTCTGCCGCCTCCCTTTATGATACAGGAAAGGCCCTGACTGGGGAAAGGATCGGATTTTGAAAACACTAGTCTTAAACAGGATGTTAGCATGTGCTGATGTTGAAAAACCCAGAGCCCATAAAGGACAGGAAATTCCAGCCCAATCACAGCAGTCAACTAAGAACTCGCAATCCTGTAAATATGTCATCATATGACTATATGTTTCTACATTGTGATTTTATGAACGACTGTATGTGTGGGGGAAACTGAATAAAGCATTTAAAAAACTTACATTACATAGCTTAACAGTGAACTTGGCTGAGCACAGGACTGTTTAGTTTTAATGCCGGACGTGTACTGATGTGTTCGTTGAGTTTCCTCAGGTGTTTTCACTGTTTGGTCTTTTGGTCACATGTTAAGTTGGTGTTAGTTAATGTTGTGCTTCACACAGACAGTCTTTGCGTGCTAACGAACCCGGCACCGTTATCCTCAACAGACCACACACATACAGCTCCAGTTTGGCCGTTAAAGGCAAACACACCCGGCGGAGAGGAGCCGGGTGTAAAGCTCCCGCTGCACACACTTTCTTGTCATACGGAGGCAGAACAGAGAAACATACACACACACTTGTTTGACACCGTCGTGGATGCATGCACGCACACACACTTTGTTCTGTAGTACAGTGCATTTAGAGTTAGACTTTATATTTTTGCTTTATTGTCTGTTGTGTATAATCATGCTGTCTTTAATGTAAATGGACTGTATAGCCCCTTTCTAGTCGGAAAAGGCTAGAAAGGGGCTATACAGTCCTTTTCCGACTAGAAAAGGGTTTCAGTGTCTTGCACAAGGACACTTCGACACGTGGGAAGCCAGAATCGAACTGCCGACCTTCCGATTGGTGGACAACCCGCTCTACCACTAAGCCACAGCCGCCTAGTTCACACTACAAGAGTGAAAACCTCTGCTATGTTGAACTCCAAATCCTTCCACCTGCTAGCTATTGGTGGTCATTCTGGTAATGCCCCATATAAAGAGTGTGTTCCCTGACCCATCGTCTGATTCTCTGAACTGTGGGATTAGACTTTAACACAAACAGCCCACACACTGATGCACACATTCCTAATGTGGGCTGATTATATCATTACTGCCATCTTGTGGCCGCAGGTGGAAACTACAACTAAAGACCACACAAACATCACTGATAAAATAAACTTTATTTATAACGCACTTTTCAAAGACGACAGCCAAACATGTCATCACAGCCAGCAGCCGTTCCTCTTTTAGTTTTTCCTCGCAGCAGCTCTAAGCTGAGTGCAGACGTCAAGAGCTCTCTGAGAGGAGTCTGTTTCTGTGGCTGCTGGAGTCACTGCCACTGCTTTTCCTAAATATATCACATAAACATCATGACTGATCTGTTCAAAAGCAGAGATAAGATTTGTCTACACGCATGCTGTTTTGAAATGAAATTCAGATTCCTGAAAGAATGGATGATGTGGTTTTATTGAACTGTTGCGATCATCACCAGTAGTATGACTTGATGCCTGGGTTCTGGGTGAGGGGTCAGAGGTCAGAGGTCAGAGGTCAGGTTAGGGAGGGTTTGGGTTGGTATTTCACTCTGTTGAAGTCATCGACGGCAGTTTCTACTGGAGGCGTCTTCCAATATTCCTCCAGACCCAACGCCAGACACAGAGCAATGGCCGCCATCTGCAACACACACACACACACACATTGTATGATGGCATTCGTTATGTTTAGGCATCACATGGTATAGACTGTATAATGTCGCATTGCTTATTTTCGTGTGGTATTAAGAAATGAGTGTGATGCCATTCAAAAGCCAAATCAGAGCATCTGTAGCCCCATTCTCTAATCCAGATGACTTCTAGAAACTCAAACTTTCTTTCTGTTTGCCATTTCATGCTGTATTTCCAGCACACTCTCAGAAGTATATCGTCTTTGGGGTTTTATCTTCATAATATCATCATACAAACGATGTAAAGCAATGACAACATAACTGAAGTGAAGCAACATCAAAGTTCATTCAGCTTGGAATATGTATTATATAAACAAACCCCGGTTAACCCGCACCTCCATCCAACCCCAAGGTGGCTAAATAACATATCTTATCTACAAAACACTTCTGAAGACGCACAATAATCCTGCCTTAAAGCTTGTAATGCCTCCAGACATACGGTGAACTGTACTAGAAACCAATCTAGAAACTTTTATAGCATCTTGTAAACTCTAACACTTCTAGACTTCTAGAAACTCGTTACACATCCAGAAATTCATTAAGTCCTAGAAACTTCTTACATTACAAACTCTAACTTGTACCACTTCCAGAAACATGGAAACTGTTCTAGAAACTCATCCAGAAATACATGAACTTATCTGGAATCTTGAAAACTCTTCTATCAACTCCTAGACACGTATGGAATCTCTTAACTTCTGGAAAGTCATTAACTCCTTGAACCAAACTTTTCTAGAATGGTTCAAGAAACATATAAACTCTTCCAGAAACTCCTAAACTGTGTTAGAAACATATCTAGAAACACGGAAACTTGTATTCATCTAACCCATAACTCTAACTCGTAAGACTTCTAGAAACTCATCTAGGAAGGTGTAAACCTTTTTATAGCGTCTTGTAAATGCTTCCAAATCATAAACATTTATGGAAACGTATTACACACCAGCAACTCGATCTCTTAAAACTCATAACACTTTC
Organism: Siniperca scherzeri; assembly: GCA_027580175.1. Classification (NCBI taxonomy): domain Eukaryota; kingdom Metazoa; phylum Chordata; class Actinopteri; order Centrarchiformes; family Sinipercidae; genus Siniperca; species Siniperca scherzeri. Next base: position 21,670,404 of record CM050854.1, read on the forward strand.
AGAAAGTCCAATTGTTCTAGAAACTCAACTAGAGAAACACAAACTTATCTAGAATCTTGTAAACTTTTCCAAAAACCATGAACTCTCCAGAAAACCGTATTCATATCCAGATAAACTGGATGTGATCTCTTCTGGAAACTGTTCACCTTCTCCCTCTGGTCATTATCAACTTGCATTTGATGCAGTTTGTTAGTGTTTGTCATGGTTTTCCAGACTTTTCCTTCTCATGCATTTAGCAGTTTCTTCTTTTGGCTCAAGACCCTGCAGTTCGGTCTCTTTGCAGCTCTGTTATCACCAAGGTAATCAGTTGCTGTAGTCCGTTTCCATTACCTTTGTCATCAATTTGATCATTTTAGTCTTTCAATCAATGTAAAGTCTGCAGCGAAGATACAAAATGATGTCAAAGTTTTAAAGAAACAACGTAAAGGAAAACAGTGTGTAATAGTTTACCGCGATGGTGGCGAAGGCTGAAATGATTCCTATCCTGAGTTTGATGGGGAAGCTCAGGTAGCTCTTCAGGATGTGACCACAGGGCTGCCGCAAACACAGGTCAAAGGTCAACATTAATAAAAACATCTTTTTTCCTGTCGATGTACATTAGGAAACCTAATTTCCACAGTGAGGTTAGCGTAAGTTAGAGAGAAGCAGGGTGAGTATCTGTTGAAAGCTGGGTTTTAATACTGGTCTTTCATATAAAGGAGTGCAGTGTGGGGAATAACACTGAAGCTCAGATCAACATCCGTCTGTCCAAACAGACACCACGACGAACAGAAGAGGTCATTTTATGAAAAAAAAATGGGCGATTTCTGAAAATGTTTGTCTGATAAGCTGTAAAAACCAGCAAAGTGAAGTGTAGATGCAGTAGCAGCAGAGAGATGAAGCAGAACTGCTGACAGAAAGGAAATAAAAGACAAAACACAGGAAGAGAAAAAGAAGGGAAGTAGGGAAGCCTGGAAGAAAGAAAGAAGAGAAGGGAGGAAATCAGGAAAAGTCAGAAGTGGCAAAGGGAAGAAAGCTAAGAGAAGTAATGAGACCATGTAGTTACCTTGGAGTGAACCCATAATTTATCTGTGACCTTTGGGCTCGGAGGGTCTCTGACCACCATCACACAGGGGCCCTCTGAGCTGGAGTTACCAGGCTGAGAGCTGTGAGACAAAGGAGAGAAGAAGAACAAAACCTGAGCAGCATTTCTGGAAGACAAGCGAGACCGGAGCCACAAAAACATGACGAAATAGTCTCGTTTTTAGGGGGGGTTACTATTTCTGTCCCTCTGGTGCAGGAGCCCAAGGATGTCAATGTTCAAACAATTGTAAACTCTCCAGAAAGTTCGGAAATTCTTCTAGAATCCTGCAAATCCTTCTAGAAACTCAAGCACATGAGAAACACAACAACTCTTCTAGTAGCTCAGACAAAACCCAAACTCTTCTGGAAATCCAGAAATTCATCGAGTTTTCCACGTTCCGCTGTCTTACCTCGGCTGCAGCTCGGAGGCAGGAGGTGCGCAGAAACAAGACACAGGAAGTTGATTCTCCCAGTCCTCAAAACTTCTCAAACCACAACAAGAGTCCTGAGGAACAGACGGACATTTTGACTCGTTAAAACTCGGCGTCAGGTTATCTTCAGTTTACTTCTGACGAGTCGTCAAATTGAACTCAGCAAATTTCGAAAGATCAATTATCATTTTGGATATATAAAACTAAGATTGCTATTGCAAAGACAGTTGTAGATATCTGAAACTGCCTGCTGTTCTTTCATTAGCAGAGAAATAATCTCCCACAGTCCAGCAGCGATAAATTATTATGTAATTTTGTGCAACTTCACTGATATTTTGTTATTCTCTGCTGGTAATGTGTGTGTGTGGTGTGTGAGAGAGAGAATGGATAAAATGCATTTGGTTTATTGTTTTCAGGAGTTGGTCTGTGTAACGTGTTTTAGAAAATATGGAGAAACGTTCTGTAATATTTCAGAGCGCTAAAAGGCGAGGCTAGTGGCACAAACTGACATGTTTCTCTACATTGTGATCTTTGATGTGATTCCTTCTGCTTTATTTCTCTCACCGAGGCCTGGAGTTTGTTCAGTTCGCTCTGGATGTAATGCTCTGCTCTGTGGAGGGGAGTTACGTTCAGAAACACCTCCTCCACTGCGCTGTCCATCTGCACAACAGAATACAAAACAATACAGTGGAACAGTGATGGAGAAAAGCAGTTAGGAGAAACAGTAAAGATTAACTTTGATCTTTTTCTTTAATAAAAAGTTTACAGTTTGTTTCTAATCATTAAAATCAACCTCTAATCTGCTTTCAGCATCCATATAAATAAAATGTCTCAAAAGTACCACAACCTTCTGGAAGTGAAATACTAAATTACTGGATTAATAATACTAAATCACTTCACTGCTCTAATGCACAGTTTGAATAAGCAGGTGTGGTCCTGGTCCTTAAAGATTTCAATTATTTATATAGAAATCCTTGATGAACATATTATATTGTATTATACACACAGTGTTTCCACATAATCAATATGGAGCTCCCTCTATGCTCTTGAAATTAAATACAAATGTACATGACGACGCTCAGATTGCTGGGGTCATGAGGATTTTGGCAGCTAAAAATATATTATCACAGACAAGAAAAGGTGGAGAAACTGAGCTGTGCCCTGAGAAGATGAGGACTGTCTGAATCATTCATATTGTGGGGCTGCGATGAACACTGCAGCCTCTGGGGGGCGCCAGTGGCAGCTAAGAGTTATTAGACAGTAATAAGGGAGCCAGAGACACAGACAGGAAGAGTTACCTGAGCTTGAACCTGAACCAGCGGAGAGGCAACAACCATCAGAGCTACAAACTCCACGAATATCAGAGCAGAAAACTGGAGAAGATAATCACAGGTTAGCTCCGCCCCCTCTGTGTGTGTGAGTGTGTGTGTGGACATGTATTACTCATGTTGTGGGGACATAAATATGTTCACACAGTCACATTGTGGGGACTCTACGTCCTTTTGGGGACAAAACGCAAGTCCCCATAATGTAAATCATTCAATTTTAGGGTGACGACTTGGTTTAAGGCAATGGTTTTTCAAACTGGGGGGCGGGCCCCCTTGGGGGGGCCGTAGAGCCACTGCAGGGGGGGCGTGGATGACCAGGGGGAAAATATGGAGTGGAACGAAATTGAATGATTATGATTTTTTTAGGGAAATAAAAAAAACAAGAGTTTGCTGATGCTACTGAGCTGACCTAAAATCATTTCTTTTATTTAAATCAAATTCCTTTTTTATTTGTTGTTCCCTATTATTTTTAATGCCTGATACGAAATCAATCTGTGGTGGTGGGGGGGGGCATGAACTTTTTTTTTGGCTTCTGAAGGGGGACATGACAGAAAAAGAGAACCACTGGTTTAAGGTTAAGGTTAGATTAAGGTTGGGTTAGAAGATAGATGGACTACATCTATGGGTTAGATGAAGGGTTAGAGTAAGTCTCCAAGAAATGAATGTGAGTCAATGTAATATCCTCCGAAGTGATGGAAACACGACTGTGTGTGTGTGTGTGTGTGTGTGTGTGTGTGTGTGTGTCTCACCACCAACAGCAGAGGTTTGACGTCCAACGTCGCAGCACAGATGCCCAGAATAGACAAAACCACTGTGACCGGACCGAACACCTGCAGGACCAGTAAACCATCGCTACTGGACAACTGGTCAAACAACTGGGAGAGAGAGAGAGAGAGAGTTGGCCACTAAATTCATCCAATCCGATTGAAGCTGCTGATTTTATTACTTTTTTTTCCAAAAAGCGTTTAGCCTCTTCCCGTCATTAGCGGCACATGGAAAATAATTCAAAGCTCTGTGATTGGATGTTTGTAATTGAAATGCAATAGTGGGATATAGTTAACTTCTCCCCATCAATTTCTACGTCCACAAACTTGTACACATACATACTGCTACAGATATTGTCTAACACAGTTGTTAATATTTTATATGGATGATTCAACCAGGAAAGTTTCAACATGTCCACCAAGACTCCACAGATTTATCATTGCACTCCTGTAACACTGCCAGACTCACTGTCGCAGCCGTTAAAAGAAATGGTTTAACTTTAATTTAAATGTTAAATATTAATAGCATATATTTTGGTATTAAAATTAAGTTTAATATTAATTAGTTTATTATAACTTTGGGTTGCATTTGTTTCTGATATTATAGAGACTTGGAGTGCATGACATGTATCGCCCCACCTTTAACTATCTGAGGTAATGTGGGCGTGGCTTCAGCAACAATGTTTGTTAACTGAAGCCGTGGTTGAGATATAGTCTTTCGACTACTATTTGACCACTTTTTATGGCATGAATGGATTTTTCGTGCCGTTTCTTTATGAAGTTCATTTAGAACGTTTGGAACAGTTTTGAGGTCGTTAAATAAATGAATAAAAATTGTGAAGTGACGAGAAGCTATTCAGTGCCCGCCGTTTTTAACGTGGAAAAGCCGACACACTCACGATGGACATTTTTTTTTGAAAAAGGATCAAAATCAATGCAGCAGAATCATCGATATCGTCTCCTTTATTCTGCACACTCTTCTTCCTTGTTTAGACCTTGCGCCTACATGACCCACAATGCAGCTAGACCTCTGACAGTTTGATCAGAGTTATGCTAGTAGCAGCTAATGTAGCCTGGAGCCTCTACAACTCTCAGCTCTTAAATCAGGGTTTAAGACTTTTCTGTTTGCTTTTGATCTGTCTTATTTATATTTTCTATTTAATTTTTTTTATGTCTTTTTATATTGCCTTGTGTTTCTTTTATATATGTTCTTAATGCCTTTCTGTCTTATGTAAAGCACGTTGAAGCACGTTCCTTGTTTTTGAAAGGTGCTATACAAATAAACTTGCCTTGCCTAATTTAATTTATGTGGAGTTAATAAAATGCTCATTTGATATAATTTTATATTTATTTATTTAATTTCTTATCCAAATAGTTTAGCACTTATTTGTTTAATTCCCTCTCCATTAAGACAATTATGTTACATCCAGTCTTTGGAAGGAAAAGGGGGCTCAAAAATAGACCAACAGGCAGCACAGGACAATAAAACTTTAATTTTAAAACACACACACACACACACACACACACACACAGTTACCTCAGCAACTGGTGTGTTGCCGTCGATGGAGGAAAATCCGACGCCCATCATCACCACGCCAGATACCTGCAGGGAGGTAATGAAGGGAAATGTTAAAGAAAGTTAAACTGCTGTGAATGTTGAGTTTCACAGGAGGAGGAAGTCTTTAACAGCAGCAACATTCCTCTGAAACTGTTCTGCTTCCCCAGAGAGACGCTCATCAGACTCCCATCAACTGGGAACTCTGACAGCTCTGAATCACAGACGTAATCTGTCTCACAGTCAGAGTTTAAACTTTCACAAACACTCCTGCTGCACAGAAAAACCCATGAATGTCTTTAGATTCCAGTTTCTAGGCTCCAGCATCAGTTTTAGTAAATATTCTCCCACTGAAACATTTTCTTGCAACTAGTTTTTGCAGCTACAGTACTGCAAAACAATAAAAAACAAAGTGTGAAGACAAACATAAAATTAAATAAATGGAATATATATATATAACACTACAGCATGTAACACAAACAAGGTGTGATGCAAACCTATTTCCAAAACAGAAGTGAAAGTCTGGTTACTAATTATTGTTATTAACTGATATAGTGTAAACAACACCGGAGCCACAACAGGAAGCAGTTGAACAGGAACCAGTAAACAGAAATCAAAACAATGGAATGAATAGGGTCGGTGTTAGAGTGAAAATATTAGAATTAAAAAGCTGTTTTCCAGCTAGTTATAATAATATGAATGACCAATATAAATTAATGCTGAATATAAATGATGAATCATGATCATTTTATTAGATAAAATGAACTTTGAGAGGCAACAGGAAAAGGAACGAGTGGATGAAACAAGGGCAAGAATAAGAAGAGGACGTTAGGAGAGGAATGAGGGGAAGAAGCGAGAAGAGGAAATATAAAGAGAGTGAGAAGAGGAAACAGTGGGAGGAGAAAACAAGAAGAGGAAATGAACAGGAAACCTAAACAAAGATCAACCACTAATTACACGAATAAAAACATTATGTATAAACACATAACATATATAAACACATTACATACAGTAAACAACATTTTTGTTTTGAAAAGCTCTTCAATTTGTTTTTAATGGCGACTTTGTTCATTAAACACATCTATGACAACTCTGTACTGCAAACTTTTGTTGCTCATTGGCTGACGTGTCAATACTGATATCAATTAATCAAACTTTATTTGTATAGCATCTTATACAGGTTAGTGCAATTCAAAGTGCTTTACAGGTGACTGACAAGCTAATAATATGACAGCACAAATACAAACAGTGAAACAATTGGAGACAAATACACATGGAAAATATGTTTATTTTATTATTTATCATAAAACTCAAGATAGATTAAAGGCAATAAAATATTTAAAACAATAGAACAATATTAAAGATAAGAATTAAATAATGGCCATAAAACATTTTGATTAAAAGCCAAGCTAAAGAGGCAAGTTTAAAGTTTACATTTATCACTTTATGCATTAAAATGTAAAAATACATCTAAAAAAAGAGCATCAGTTTGCCCTGTGTCATCAGAAGACACAGTCACAAAACAGTGAGTCTTCAGCATATAGTATTGTCAGTAACATACTGTATACAGATTAAAAAGTAGAGGCCCTAAAATCGATCCTTGAGGAACCCCACAAGTTATCTTAGAGTATTTTGAGAAATGAAAGCAGCACTCAGATCAAGTAGTACCAAAATTTAACATTTATTGGCATCTAGTTTTATACTAATATCATTTATTTCACTTGTACTATGATATGCCTGACAGAAAGAAACCATTTTCTCTAACATTTTACTTAGTTGGGAGATTACGGACAGTTTGTAGTTACTTGGTATATCTGTGATAAGTGAGCAGCTTTTTAATGTTGTAACTAATTTACATGCTCATAGGGAGATTATTCTATAACAATGCATCATATTTTATAATCTAATTTTATAATAAAAAGTTTAAGTTTTTAGAAAAAAATGGAAATAGTACAATTTCATGAAGACCTATCTGCTGATGAAGATCATGTGATGTGACTGAAAGTTTCACATGAGGTAACGGACTGAATGGCCCTTGTGGTGAAATTAATTTTTCTTGGAAAACAATTAAAACTGCTGTTTCCACTTTGAACCTCAATTTATAAAGTGAGTGTAAAGTAATTAAACTGGCATTAAATTGATCTATAAAAGCTATTAATCAAAAGTTTTTAAAGTGAGCATCAAATGCATCAGTTAATATAATATATATTTAAAGAATGCCCTCATTAATAAGATTTAATTTATATTTTTTACCTCCAGCATACAGATCCTCACATTTTTGTATTTTGCAAAAAGATTTTACCACTATATTTTATTCCAGCTTTAATTTCATTGCACTAGACAGTAAAAGACAGTTTTGAATAAAGCTAAATAAAAGTTAGAATTCAAATAAAATACATTTGTTTGAAGAAATTATTTAATTTATTTTCCTTATCCGATTAATCTCCCCGCTGCTGAAGAGTCCAGCTGCTCATCATCACATCCATCATAACCAAACACAAACATGCAGTTAGCAGTTAGCAGTTAGCTTACCAGTAGCAGCACAGTGACACAGATGGCAAGTCCTCGCAAGTAACTCCTGCAGCGAGCCATGACCGCTGTCTGAGAGAGTCAAGCTAAAATAGAAACAGAGTAAAGACCAGAGCCGACCCATTGTGTGCGTGTGTGTGTGTGTGTGTATATGTGTGTGTGTGTGTGTGTGTACTTGTACTTGCTACATAGTGAGGACTGAAACATGTTTTTTTACCTACAGAGCGAGGACATTTTTGGAAAGTGAGGACATTTTGGCCGGTCCTCAAAACTTCAAAGGGCTGTTTGAAGGTTAAGACTTGGTTTTAAGGGTTAGGTTAGAATTAGGTTATGGTTAGGGTTAGGGTAAGGCATTTAGTTGTGATGGTTAAGATTAGGGTAAGGGGCTAGGGAATGCATTATGTCAATGACTGTCCTCACAAAGATAGAAGTACAAGGATGTATGTGTGTGTGTGTGTTTCTGTGTGTGTGTGTGTGTGTGTGTGTGTGTGTGTGATGGATGTTGTTTAAAGCTCAAGAGTGTTTGGCTGCAGAACGAAGAACATGACCAAGTTTGGAAGATCAGCTGGAGAGGTGAGGAGAGGAGAGGAAACAAGAGAGGAGAGAAGAAGAGAGGAGAGGAGTAAACAAAAGAGGATGGGGAAAAGAAACAAGAGGAGAGGTTACAAGAGGAGAGGTTACTCCAGGTAACAATTGTATCTAATAAAGAGGAAAGGAAGGAGTGATTGAGAAGTAGATATGAAGAGAAGGAAGAAAAACTGGAAAAAGAGGGATGAAAAAGAAAGTGAAAGTATGATGAAGCTGAAAGAAGGATGGAAAACAAGGAACAAGTGCAAGGGAGCGGTGAAGAAGAAGAATATCTTTAATATAATTACATGACTGGTAAAGGCATCTATAGACTGTGATGACAATTTAATTTCATATCTGTCATGGGTCTAATCAAATTTTGGTCTCATTCTTTATCATATTGAACAATATAAATTTTGAGGCATACCACATTGTACAATAAATGTCTGGTGAATCGGATTTCTGAGATGTAAATAGAGACATATCATCATCTTGCGTCATCCATCTCCATCCCTCTCATCGAAAAACCTCCAAAGAGGAGGAGGAGGAGGAGGAGGAGGAGGAGGAGGAGGAGAAGGAGGAGCGTTTGAAGCCGGTCGTGGCAGGAAGAGGAAGAGGGCAATATAAAACACCCATTCTGCAAAGTGAGTTTGGGGTAAATTAGCAGAAGCATTTCACGACATCGCCAGTGTATTCTGTATCATTTCATGTGGGATTCTGATTGGTGGGAGTGTCGTGGGTCGTAGCAGCAGTCACGTTACGAGAACTTGGTCCTAAATGTTTCAGAATTTGGACACAGCCGGTCTTTGTTTACCAAAGCTCTAAATCGGCCGTTGGTGGACGTGTCTTACAGTGCGATCTAGGGCCACCATTTTTGATTGTTGACCAAAGATTTCACCACGCTCCATCTTACATGAACAAGATCCTGAGATACTTAAAGTAGTGACTCGTTCCCAACCCGGAGTGAGCAATCCACCATCTTCCTGAAGGTGTGGAGTCGTGTCCAAGCTGTTTTGCACTCGTCTGCAAACCAAACGTGTGCTGGAGGTGCCAGTCTGTTGAGGCCAACAGAGCTACATCATCTGCAAAAAAGCGCCATAACAACCAAAATGTTTGGTTAATTCAGTTGTAATTTAAGATATCAAAGATAATTAGGTTTAAAATATTAAAATAATAAAGGAATTTTCAGTAGATATAAAAAAAAAACATGTCTTAAAAGTCGAGATTGAAATTTTATTCTTGGAGACATCAGTTGACAACTGAGCTGCTTATTGGACCTTGTGGTGAAATTTCTTCTTCATGTCTTTAAAGTCTTTAAATCTTGTTATTGAAGAAGCCAAACGTCCTCAAAGTAGAGCAGCGTAGAATATGTAGATAGAACAATAAATACTATGGAGTAGAATAAAACATTTTTCAAAAAAAGTAGTTTGGAAAACATTGGGTTTGAAAATGTATTTTTGACCTTGGAAATAGTAGTTTGATTTTAAAATAAAATTTTAACGCAAGACCTTTTCCTGAGCTTTTAACCACATATCACTGTCTTTGTCAGGTCTTCTTTTGCTCAGTTTTAATGTGAACTTAGAACCGGTGATGACAACTGAGCTATCTCCATCTGCTGAAGAAGACCGTGAGATGCAGTTGAAAGCTCCAGATAAAGCTAGTAAGTGAACCTTGAGTTAAGATTTTTTTTGTCAAACTAGAAAAACTTATGCTGTTGGTTTTACTGCTACTAACTATTTACTTTACCAACGATAACTCAATGTACCTGGGGGGTGTGGGGGGGTGTCTTCTTTATTTTATTTTTATTTTATTATCTATTTTAGTTTTTATTGTTCTGTTAATTACTGTCATTATTTGTTATGTCTTCATTCCATATCATTTATATTTTACGACAACATGTAAAATGTCATGCCAGTAGAGCCTGTTGAATAGATATGAGAAAATAAAATAGAACGGAGAGGAATTCAGTGGCGTCATTAAGCACAGTGCTGTGTTTACTTTAGACTAAAAATAACTGCAGGGGGCGGGCTGACTGTCTGGGTGTGTGTGTGTTTATGCCCATACATGTGTGTGTGTGTGTGTGTGTGTGAGCGTCAGTCATAAACAACGTTCCTGCTCTCTGCTGGTTTCTCAGCAGACACTCGGTGTGTTTCCAAAACATTTAAATATCCTTTGTATTAGCCAACACAGTGATAATGATACACGACGACAGACACCTCAGCTGCTCACCACAGTACCGTGATGGAAGCCAACTGGAACGTTTTCATGCATCACTGTCCCTCATTAGTAGCGTAAACACCCACCAGATGCCAGATGCAACTCTGTTCTATGAGTAGTTTGTTGGTTTGTTTTGTCCCACATTTTCATATTGTGGTGTATAATTAACACCGCGGCCTCCAGAGGGCGCTATTAGGACTTTGTGCTGTTAGTGGCCATTCAGGACGGTGGTGGCACACTGTTAAAACAACGCAATGTCAGTCAGAGACGCTTGCATCAAGGAACTGGCCATTTATCGTAATGGTTATATGGTTAAATTTGGCAGATTTGAGGCAAGCAAGGATTCTTCTGGAAGAAGTAAACTCACAAGAACAGCGATCTTAAAGTAAAGTTAATCCCAAAAGCTTCATTGCATAAGGACGAGGCTGGGCCAGCGAGTCAGAAGCAGTAAGCAGTGTCATGTTATTAAGGCCTTATGTAAACCTGTGCGATGTGACTGATTTTACTTTACTTTTCCTTGATTATCCATAAACTGCGGGATCTGCTATTAGCTAAGATGACATACTTTCAATGGTGCCAATTAGCCAACATGGAAACAAATCTAGGGCTCAGAAGTGAATACCAGTGCCTACCTGTAGCTGACTTTACAACAGCTCTTTTCATGAGCCTTTACAGGGTCGCGCTTAACCTGACGTGTGTTTCATGTCAGTGTGTTCAGCTTTGATTGAGTCATGGCTCTGAGCAGGAGTACACATTTTGACACAAATTGCAGCAATTCAACTCATGCAGATCTTTGCCTCACGTGACTCTCCCTCACCTGATTAAATCCATCCACCTCATTAATCATTTTACGTCTCTTCCCTGCAAAATAGTACATTAGCTGCTTTTAATGATAAACAGTATCAATATCAGGATTGATATTAGCGATTGTCGCCCTGGTATTACCGAAATCAAAGTTTATAGCGTGATCCACCTCTTGTAAACAGTATTTTCTTGTGTGGTCTTTTGGTTTCTCTCTCTCTCTCTGTCCCTTCCTCCTGTTCTCTCTCAAGGTGCCGTTAGCTGATTACTTTCCACCTGTGAGCTCCAGGTCTGACTCCTCATTGGTCATTTTGAATCTGAGGGACCCAATTACCAACAAGAACACCTCATATAAGAGGAGACGCCAAAGCAAGGGCTCAGAGAGAGTTCAGCCGTGTATCTGCTGTGGAAGAGTTTCTGAAATTTGATGAAAGCGCACGGTGCATTGGCCAGTAGTGATGGGCGGATGAAGCTTTCTTTCTGTTTGTGCTGAAAAAAGGTTCAAAGCTTCAGGGCTTCAAACACAGTGACATCTGGTGGATACTAAAGCATATAGCAGCCCTTCGAGCCTGATGCTCTACAGCACCGCTCCGATTTTAGCCTCCGAAGCCTGCGTGTTATTATTAAATCTGTTACACTTCTGTTCGGAAGTGCTATATTAAATGTAGATGTTATTGTGCAATATGTAAAATAATTAATAAATGCATTGTCGAGCAAGCCAAGATATAAAATGTTTGTTCTGACACTAAATATTTATGTACCTTATTGGTTTTCATTTCATACATTATTCTCCTCTCTTCTTCTCCCTCTAATGTTCCGTTCACATAGTTTAGCTGCAAACCTTTCTAAACTGTTCAACTGAATCAGACTTTCTGAAGCAGCAGAGACGTTTGAAGCTTCAGACGTCATCAGTCGGGTGATTTTCTTTCATTTGACGCGAGCTCCGACACAACGTGCTGAAACAGTGACGTCACAGGAGTGAAACAAGCTTCAGAGCTCCGGTATCATCCGCCCATCTCGAAAGTTTTCAAGTCTCTGTGCAGAGAAGTTAGCGAGGTGTTTGTGTTTTCTAGAGGAAGAGTTCAGTTAGGGTGATTTATTTTATTTTATTAATACTGCTTATTTGGCCCAACAGCTCTGTCCTGTCCCCCCACCTTCAGAGAATATCTTAACATCTTGCACAATTAACAATGTACGTATTATTGCATTATATGCAATATATAATATCCTTATTTATTTATTTATTTATTCATAGAGCACTGCAACGTGGGGTTCAGAAAAAAGTGCTTCACACACAGGCAACAGCTTCACAACATGCAGCTCATTAATGCAATCTGATAGATAGAAAATCAGGAAAACCTCTCAGATGAAAGTATGTTTTAAGAAGAGATTTAAAAGCGGTCGCTGATGCTGCTGACCCGATTTCCTCAGGCAGCTCGTTCCAAAGCTTCGGGGCTCCGCTGGATGTGGTGAACTAACAGAGTATGTGACACACTGTGCTCTAACATATCCATCTATAGATCCTGCACACTGTATATAGACATGTACACATGCATACACTGTACATAACCACCCTCTTCATGTATATCCATTCAGTGTTTATTTCTTTGCACTATTGTATTGCTTACTATCTACAGAACACTTGACTTGTATATAGACATTGTATGTTGTTGGTGTTTATATATATTTCACCTACTTGTATGCACGTTATAGTTAAATGTTTGTTTACCTCTTTGTTCAGCCTTGTTGTCCTTGTTTTTAGCCGTTTGTCTGACACACTGAGAGCAATGAAAAAAAACAGTCACATTCCTTGTGTGTTCACATACTTGGCTGACAAAGCTGATTCTGAAATGATCTAAGCCAAAAGATCCACTTACTATCTTTCAGAGGTTTCAACCGCATCTTACAGTCTTCATGTTCATAGATGGGCTTCAATGACCTTCGACCCCTTCCAGCTTGATGCTGTAACTGCCTTTGGTTTAGTGTTCACGAGACAGCTGATGTTGTCTTTTCCGGTGTTCATTCAGTCTCTATAAGTGGACCTTTCTGAGCTTAGTTTGTTATAGAGAAAAGTAAACTTGCCTGACTACATGAGACTGGATCCTGTGAACTTTGTAGAAGCTGAATGGTGAACTTTAGGTACATCACAGTTTTTATTCCTGTAAGAAAAGAACTGTTTGGATTTATGTGGAGGAGGAAGGAAACCGAGTCCTGGCATTTATCAAAAATTCAACATTTAACGACTTCACTTGTGACACAGACAGAGAGCCGGACAGCTGCAGCCAGAGCTTCCCTTCATCCTTTATTGTATTTAGACAGCTGGAACGGTGATAAAACCATTTTAAACAACAGGCTGCAGGCACTCGCAGGAACACATCAGGTTCAGGGTGTCAAAATAGCGAACAAACAACATCCTCTGTTATATTTCATCACGGCATGCAGAACAACGATGCTCAAAGTGTGGTCCGGGAACAATCAGAGGTCCTGGAGTGGGGTGAAGGGGGTCCACGGAAAACATCTAAAGAAGATAAATTTATTCTTTTGATATTAATCTTTTTTTGAGAATATTGAAGAATATGGAAGCCCCTTCTTGTAAGAAAATACAAATTCTAAAGCATTTCATATATATATATATATATATATATATATATATATCTTAGCAACTAAAAGTTATAATGATTTCAGAATTTAAATGTACAATTTTTTAAATTTATAATTATGGGAATACATTAGAGTTTTTATTTTAATCTATTCTAGTTTCTATTTCCCTGGTGGGAGTGGACTGCAAAATAAAAGACAAGCTATATATGAGAACTTCGTATATATGAGGACACTTGATGTCCCAAACAAAATTCAGTTAGGTGACAAAAAAAATTTAATGAAAACATTACAGTTTTCAACCTGTGCCAGTAAAAAAAAAAAAAAAAGACATAAATGCAACAGCAACAAGATTCAGTGGAAAGAAATCAAGTTTTACTCCACAAGATTAAACTACTTCTACACTAAAAATAATCAAGTTAATCAGTAATCTAACAATGTGGTCTAAGATATCAAATCTATGCAGCAGTGTCATATTCAAGGGTTACTGTTTTATAATGGCAATATTGTTACTATATCTTATGTTAGAAATGCACAAGCACACACTACAACTTAAACTTCCTGAGGATTATTTTGTAATATTTTCCAAAAATGGCAGCAGATATTGCAACAGACAGTTATAGCAGTATATGTTTAGACATAATACTATGGTAGCCCATTCCTGCCAAAAAAAATAAACATAAAACATAAGGCATTGCAGAAACACCAACTCTCAGATCTCTCAAAACTATGATTCAGTACTTCAATTCGATTTTAAGCATCTTTCATGTTACACAAAGACACTTTACATGCAGAAAACAGCAAAACAAAAGTCTTAAATCTGGATTTATGAGTATTTAAGTCATTTTTTTAAGAATTTGTCATAATTATGAGAAAATGTAATAATATTGACTTATGTATAAATAATTCATATGAGATTGTAACTTATTATGGGAATGAAAATGTTATATTTTTAATCATACGTAATCACGTATTTATCGATTTATTATTTTGGCAGTAATGGACTTCCATACTTAATAAGCCCCAGACAACACAAAGGTGATTTAAACAGCGTTTTTGACAATAATTTTCCTTCATTTTGTTCTTTGAGGCCACAGTATGAACGGAAACACAGACTAGTGTTTTTGTTTTACTAGTTAAATACTTTGGTTTTTATATGAGTGTTTGGTAAAATTTCTATAAAGTAATTGTTACCACAGGTTTTCTGTAAAGTTAAAGGAACACTCTGATATTTTGAGAAATCCACTTGTTTTTTGTTTTACCCCAATAATAATATTACTTTTATTTCTGTGCATTCAAGACAAAAAGAAATGTTTAATTTATTCCGTTAATTAAAAACATATATTTTACTCTCCCGTTATCCTTCACTGGTTCATTTTACACCTCTTCACTTTAGGACACATTGAAATCATCTATTTTACATTCTTCACATGCAGCATTTCTCATGTTTGCCCAAGATATTTCTACATTTAACTTTTGCACTATTTTTGTCACTATTGAGACTCTATACAGTACACACACCAGGGTGTGTATTAACTGTTTTAATGGCATGAAATTTAAACCAAAATATCAGCGTGTTCCTTCACAGTAAAAGCACAGGTTAAGTTACAGTTGCACAGAGGTTACATGATACATATTCCATGGGTCATTTGGGCACTGCTGATTGGCCGTTGCCAGGCAGC
Organism: Siniperca scherzeri; assembly: GCA_027580175.1. NCBI lineage: Eukaryota > Metazoa > Chordata > Actinopteri > Centrarchiformes > Sinipercidae > Siniperca > Siniperca scherzeri. The sequence goes on from CM050854.1 coordinate 21,685,938, forward strand.
AAGGGGGCGCGGCCACGTGTGGGTGTTCAGGCAGTGGTGGTGGTGGCGTCCTTCCTGCCGATCTGACAGTAGAGAATCATGGCAAAGACCATGCCGAAAATCTGCAGAGAGAGGAAACGCATCAGATAAGCAAACACTAAAGACTGCCACCATACTTTAAAAATATCATTTAGTTTCTTTTTATGCTGTAAATCATTGTCTGGTCAAAACATTTTTTATATTTTGTCTTTAGTTAAAACATTATGTATCTGTAATATAGTTAAATATTATAAAACATTATGTTTTAATACTATATCATTTATGTTTGATGGTTGTATGAGTTCTCATCATGAACACATTTACTGGAAATTCTCAAATAGCGGCCTAAACTGCCGAGGATACCAGGCCATTATATCTAATTCCCTCTGTTTAAAATGAATATTTGGTCATATTTTAGTTTGTTTTCTGATCTGTTCTCATTATGCTGTTAACACAAACTCAACGCTTCCTGTATCGGTTTCAAATTAAAACCCCTTTTGCGTTTCAGTGGACAGAATCCCTTCATTTCCTAACAAGGCTTTAACTGTGAAGCATTTGCAGGACCGTGTTGTGGAAAATCCAGGGACGTGCACGGTTCCCTTGCGGTACTTAACATGTAGCTTTTGGCATCTTGTGGCACAACTTTTCAGACTTTATTTTACCTCAACGACACTTAGTTATTTACATATATAGATTTTAAATATTTTTGGTTGTTGTCTCTTCATCTTTTGTGAAGCACATTGTAATGCATCTTTTTGTATGTTAATTAAATGTGCTAAATACTGTAAATATAGTTTTGATTATTATTATACACCTTTGAGGTGTTGAAATATGTAGTCATATTAACCGCTTAATTAAACTTGAATCTTTACTGACAACAAAAAGCTACCAATAAAGTTATTTACATTACAGATAGTTAAAAGCCTTGGTTGTGGCTCCAAATATTCTTAACCTGACTGTTTTTTGTGGGGAATGAAATTGTGTGTGTATGTTTGTGTGCTGACCAGCAGGATGGCGATGGCAAAGGCGATTCCCAGCACCACCTCCATGTTTTTCTCCATCAGACTGATGATTTGGGTGGAGCAGGGCTGCAGGAGGAGACCATGACATCATCATACTGTGCATCACATGGTTTTATGTTTTGTCCAGTTTGTTCCATGTTTATTCGGACTGATACCAAAACCATCATTCTATTATTTCACTGTAATTACATTGTGAGATTATATGTTAAACGATGGACTGATTCATTTTCATAGATATTAACTGACACCAGTAGCTGTCTGGAAGGAAGGACATCAATCTAAAAACTCTAAAATATCCAAAACCATGAAAACGGGTTCACAGCTAAGCTTCTGTGCAGTCCAGTGATATTGCAGTCCCACCCTCGTGCTCTGGTCTCACCGTGGTGTAGATGGCGGAGGACTTGCAGTCTGATACGGTGGAATTGCAGCGGCAGGAGTCAGGCGGCTTCTCCCAGTCTGATGGTCCATTCACAAGACCACAACACTTCAGCTGGAAGGAAACAACACGAGACTCGGCTGTCAGCAAGGCCGCAGCAGAACAGCAGCTCGTGTTCGGTAATTACTTCCTGATTCAGTTTATCCAGAGCTGGCTGAACCCAAACTGCTGCCACACTGGAGCAGCAATTCAATTTAGAGCTGAACCGATTGACAGAAAATTAACCGGGAGGTATTTTGGCAATTGATTAATTGTTTCGGCCATTTTTAAAGCTAAAATGCCAAATTGTCTGGTTCCAGCTTCTCAACTGTGAAGATTTACTACTTTTCTTTGTCATAACGTGACAGTAAACTGAATATCTTTGGGTTTTTGACTGTTGGTTTGATCAAATAAAAACATCTGAAGATGCCACATTGAACCCTGGGAGATTAAAAAAACGGCATTTTTCACAAAACAATTAATTAATGATGAAAATAATTGTTAGTTGCAGCCTTAAATCTTTTTTTCCCCACAAATATAAAAAATAATAACAATCCAGGACACGACCTCCTCTGCATAACAAGTGACCACACATAGGGCCCCAACCCTGAGGTTGAGAAACTAGTTCCAGTTCTCCCTCTCGATTGGCTGCAGGCTTTATCAATATCATGTATTTATATTGTCACTGTGTCTGTGAGAGAAACTTGGTGGCAGCCTGATGCATGTGTGCCCTCTAGTGGGTCTCCATGGCAACTACAGCTCGACTGATAGGAGAGCAGATCGATATTTGCAGCAGATTCCTGACTTCTTCTATCTTTGTGAGGACTAAGTAGAGTTTTAGACTTTGGGAGTGACGACATGTTATGGCCGGTCCTCACTTTTCCGTTTGTGTGTGTGTGTGTGAGAGTGTGTGTGTGTGTGTTACCTCCTTCTGCAGTTTCTCCAGGTCTGCCTTCACATTATCTGGTTGTGTTTTCAGCGGGACGAACTTTTCCAGCCGCTGCTTCACCCAGTCATTCACCTGCGCGCACACACACACACACACACACACAAAATAAACAAACACAAACCACATCCGTCCTCCCAACAAACTGCTGAGACAGCAGGTGACGCGAGGACGCCGTCACTTCCTGTCTTACCTTCGCATTGCCCACGGCTCCCAGGATGCCCGCTGCCAACAGGAGGATGAAGATGAGGAGGAGGCTGATGAAGAACTGAGGGAATAGAGAAGCAGGGTTGATTTTTTTTTAAGCATGTAATTATGTGAAGATGACAGTTATCTTCACCAAAATTTCTCTATTCACATAAGTCTCTGACAACTGAGCCGAACATCAGCAGTTACAGCTGAAATTTTGAAAAGGAATATTACTTTACATTTTGAAAGTTTTAGAATATATGTGAGATGTTTCAATTAGCTGTTTGCTGCTAATACAGACTCGACGTCTTGCTAAATTCTGTATAATCTACATTTCCACAATCAGTACAACAACAGTTGTGTCATACTCACCACTCTTTTTAACACAGATACTGTTTTTATTCACAAATTATTTGTTTTTATTTTGCTTCTTTATTTTTTTATCACTGTTAAGCTACTGTCAATGAAATGTAACACTTTCTGCAGATCTCTTCTATCTTAATCACAATCTATAATTTATTTAATTACTTTCTGAACAATAACTTTCTAATTTTCTGCTAAATAATAAATAATAAAAAGAAGGCAATAGAGGGTCTTGCTCTTCTTACTTACAATAACGCCATTCCTAACAGAAAGTATGAGAGCCAATTTCATCATAATGAGTTATTTGCTAAATTGATATAAATATATATAAATGCAAGTAACAGAATTCACATAATTGTATACATTTTTTTACATCATTGCACCCCCCCCCAATTTCTGAAATCATTTGCTCTATCCACATGTTTTTTTAAGATTAGGATTTCAGAGATTGTTGCAGTTTGGTACAAAGTCTGGCAGGAGGAGCTGCCTGAAAGGCTTAACTCAGGGAACAAGATCGATTTTGTCCAAGTTCAATGATTTCAGTCAGGGATGAATATTGTTTAAAATGTACTGGCACCTTTGGTAAGTGTTGTTCTATAAAAAACAAAAGACATTCTTCCCTGAAATCTTCTAAAATCATGATTTAAGTCAGAAAATAACCAATAAGAAAGAATAATGTGATGATTCCCACCAGCAGCAGCATGCAGCGGTTCTCTCTGATGGCTCCGCAGCAGCCCAGGAAGCCGAGAACCATGATGATCACTCCGATGGCGATCATCAGGTCGATGCCCGGAAGAGATTCATTGGTGATCTGAAGACAGGACGAGGTGGAAGACAGAAAATCAGTATTTTACACAATAATAACATCTGGATTGTGTGATGGGCTCTAATAAAACATTAAATAAGAGGGCAGAAAGTTGGATTCTGATGCTAATGAGGAAGGTGACAATCGTACATCAGGTTTCTGAATTTAGTACAACTAAGAGCGATTTGGAAGAGCTCAAGTTTAGATGGTGAAAACCTCGACTCAGTGTGCAAAAGAAGGAACAAAACAGTGAGTTTTAATATATTTATCTGCATTAGTGTGGATGTGGTGTCAGTAACAAGGAGGAGCTGCAGGAGTCCTATTAAAAAACTGCGAGTCTCACCACGTTTCCATCCTTGCTGACTTTCAGGTAGATGGAGACTCCGAGGATGATGCAACCACTAATCTGTAGAAACAGAGAGAGAGACGAGATTTAAATACAAACTGTGCGACGAGCATCACTTGAGTTAATTGGTGAGAATCTGGCCACATCTGGTTGAGAAAACCTGCAGCAACTCAAACTCCACAACCTCACACACAAGATATCTCAAAGTCTAACGGGCGTCTGGTCATGAAACGTACTGAGAGGATCTTTGATCACTCAAGGATGAACGCAATTTGTTTGAAAAAGCCCATGGTCTTTCCTCTAGCGCCACCCTCGGGACAAAAACGTGGGACACTTTCTGCTGCTCAAGAAAGAAACGGGAAGCACTGTCATGATGAGACAGGAAAGAGAAAAACACGAACTGCTGCCACAAACAATACTACCGTCTGAAATATCAATGTATGCTGTAGCTTTAAGATTTGCCTTCATTGCAACTGAGGGGCCAAACCATGAAGAACAACCCCTGGGCAAGAGTCTAAAGGATTTGAACAGGGTTGTCCACATACATTTGGCCACATAGTTGCTTTGAGTGTGCACAAGAGGTGATCTGTTGAAATATTCTAGAGCACATGGAAAAACTAGTGCGCACTAAATAACTGGCTGCTGCGCACAACACCGTCGTCTACTCGACTGCGCGCATGAAACTTCAATGAAACACAACAACATAGTTTGCAGTTTTTACTCAAGACTCTATGGTTGATAATGTCGGTCCACCATTTTGGTCCAGACTGAAATATCTCAACAACTTTTAGATGGATTCCCGTGAGAGTTTTCATTACGGTCGCAAGAGGATGAATGACTTTGGTGATCACACAGGGCAATATTTAGGTTTTTGGAAAAGACAGGACTTAGAAGAAGACTATCGAGTAGGATAAGACCTTTCTGATCCACACTCCATTTCAGAAGGTGGCGGTAATGCACCAAAAGCTGTTTGCCAACCGCCATAAAGCAGCAGAAGAAGAAGAAGAGGAAGAAGAGGAAGAAGAAACAACGTGTTGTACAGAGAAGACAGCTTCAGGTAAACACTTGAATCCTAAAGAAAAACACATGCATTTTATTTTAGAGGCTCTGTAAAAGAAAACAGGTGACCAGTGAAAAGGTTATGTCAGACAGTTCAAAATGTCTGAAATGCAGAAGCTACTGCATGTCATATTATTTAATGTTCCCTCATCTGTTCGTGTCTTTTGTTGAACAATAAATCAAACTGGATCAAAGACAGAACGATCAGGACTCTCTGAGGACTACATGGAGAGACTTCTGTCCAGCTCCTCCGTGGGCGGGGTTCAGGATTGATGAGTGACATGTATTATTCAGCACTCGAACAATTAGCCGACACAAACACACCACTGTGAGTAATAATCTGCCATCAATATTTCATCCTCCGAGCTGTCGGTACGCAGCAGAGAGAAGCCGGAAAACAGAGACCAGTCAGAGGACACGACCGCAGCGTTTCCATGGAGACAAACACAGGACGGATAATTACAGCATAATGTTGATTAAATGGATTCACATGAAGAAGAATACAGAAATGCACTGCTTCAGCATTTAATCAAAATAAAAGTTGTTTTTTTGTCACATTTTTAATTAATTTTATGTTTTTATTTAATTTTTGCATGTTGTCTTTATGTAAAGTCTCATTCGGTTATGTGAAAGGCGCTTCAAGTCAAATTTATCATTATTACACTTTAAACACCGCAGTACTTTATATTAAATCTTGGCCTGAACCTCTAGATACAATAAAATAAGATCAAATCTTACAGTCCAGAGTTTCTAAAGTCTCTAAAGATTACATTTATTCTCTCTTTGATATTATTTAAATGTATTCATTTACTTCATGATGTAATAAAGTAACAATTGTTTATTTATATATAAACAATTGCACTTCCCAAAATCACAGCGATTACAAAGTAATTAACAAATAAAAACAGATCACATAAAACAAATATTCAATACTAAAAATTACGTAACAATTTAAATCGAATGCCAAGAAAATTAGGAAAAAGGGCGTATACGTTACATATATACACATAAACACACAAATACAGTATAAATGATACCATTTTTACACACATTTGTTCAATTTAGAGCTGAAAGGATTATTCGATTCATTCGAATTAGTTGAAAATGAATCAGGAACTATTTTAATAGTTGATTAACTATTAATGATACTACTTCCATCTTCTCCATTGTGGTGATTTTCTTCTTTTTTTGTGAGTAAAATGATTTGGTTGTGTTTTTTATTTAAGTATTTTCAAGCCAAGCAGAAGATAATCTCCACATTAAGCGATAATGAAAATAATCTTCAGTTGTAGTCCTAAACTTAACTTCCCTGTTTCATTTTATTCAGTTTGATGTCAATATTTTCCATTTACTTCATAATGTTAATCACTCTGTGTAACATTTGTGTATGAAATTCTATTCAAAAATACTAGGCTACGTAAAAAAAGATGGATCATTCACTTGACTTCTGAATGAACGGAAACAGACATGACAAACACAAAAAGGACATGACCTGTGTGCTTACAATGGAAGCACACACACATGCATGCAGTGCCACCACACCCTCTGAATAAATACCAGCCCTTTCTGAGTCACACCTACACAAACACACACCTGACCAGTGAAACTCGTGCAGCCACAGTCTGGTGATGTTCCTGACCAATGAGCAGCAGCCTCAGCTGAGTGTTGAAGTCAATGCTTCAGGCTCAATCCTCAAACACGGCGCCATTTACTTTACTGGTGACATTATATTGACCAAACGCTGTTTACTGACCTAAAGCGGCTCTAATCGATATTTTTATAATCATCAGTGATAACGTGAAAACACTGTGAAAGGTTTCGCTCGTGGTGATGAACCTTCAGAGAATCATCAGCTGAACCTGCAGCTCCGCTCGGCTTTACGGAGCTTCATACTGACTTTCAGCTCGTTGTTTATCTGTTCGGCTGCAACTTCACTGTTCTGGTTCCCTCTCGGCGCTCTCATGCCGTCGTTTTCAGAGAAGACTGACTGCTGTTTGCTGCTGAACACGAGCCGCTCAGCAGCAGACAGCAGGCAGACGCAGTCAGAGTCCAGCTGCTGAACATAGCGGAGCATCTAGCAGCTGAAGAGCCAGATGTTTCCCTCAGCAGCTGCTGGAGACCAAACACAGAGCCGACAGAGAGAAGACCGGACTGACGTCCATCAGGAGACACCGACACGCCTCCTGATGAAGCGTCATGTCGCTCTGCAGCTGCTGGAGGCGGAAACAAGCAGCTGTTTGCGAACAAGTTCATCACATCAACTTAAAAGGCGATGATTTGTCAATGTTGCCTTTAAGTGGCCAAAAAAAATCAGTTATTGCAGAATTGTAAGAATAAATGTAACAACAGTAAGAGTCTACAGCCATGCTAGTGGCTCTGTGCTCATGCTAGTGGCTCTGTGCTGTGTACAGCAGTGCTTTGAGCTAAATGCTAACATCAGCAATGTTTATTATGTTCCCCATCTTAGTTTAGCATGTACACAAGTAGAGCCAAAGCACAACAAAGTAAACCAAAGTTGGATCTGCTGGTGGCGCTACAGGAGAAGTCAGAGGGTCACCATGAATGTCTGCACAACATTTCATGGCAATAAATGTAATAGTTGTTGAGAGATTCCAGTCTGGACCAACCACCAGACCGACATTCGCATCGCTGGCTGTTTGCTCATGTAAACAAAGTGGATGGAGCGACTCTTGACTACTTTTCTGCAGTTTTACTATTTATACTTAAATATAGAAAAAAAGATCAAAACATCCGCACGCTTATTTCCTTTGCACTCAATTCATTATGTAAACACTTTAACTTTAAAATTCATCTCCAACAGGAGCTACGGTACTGACGTTCAGATGGAGGACAAACACAAAGACAGAAGGCCTGCTGGTGGGGACACAGCCTGAGGGACAAACCTGCGTTAGTCAGCTCACACTGTGTTTGTTGTCGAGACGTCCGCCCTCACACAATAAGGAGTTTAAAGATAACAAAAACTAAAACTGCTCCAACTGTTCAGGATCATAATGGTTCCACAACAGATTTAAAAGAAGATTTCTTATTCTGCTTTTTCTTTTTCTGTCTCGTCTGTTTCTTCTTCTGCTTTGTCTTTGGTTGCTTTGTCTCTACATGTCTTTCTTTTGTCTTCTGATTCTTCTAGCTGCCATTTACTTCTAAAGCTGCATGTGTCATGTTATCTTGAGCTGCCACTCAACCATCAGCACGCGACGTCCCGTAAAAAAGTTGTGGAAAAGGAATGAGGACAAACAGGAAACCATTCAATTACTGGATATGGATATGGATTTCACAGTGGAGAGATTTCCTGCTTTATCACTGGAAAAACAAAACGCCCATACAAAACTGATGTTTTCCTTTTTAAATGGTGGTTGCCAACAGTTACAGGCGGGTCACAAAGAACCACACAGACGTTCATTGTACAGCGTCTATACATGGATCTTAGTTATCACTTAAACATGAGCCTGCGACACTGTAACATGAACACCCACAGAGCGAACCTGCGGAGCAACATAGCATCACAAACCGGAAAAACAAACACACCCTCTGTGCTCGCAGCAGCACGTCGGCTCTGACGGACTGATCCAAGATCAGAGGATGTGATTACAAACCAGGATTACAGCTGATCAGGAGTAAAGTTGACTGGGGTGACGGTTATTCAGGAGAACATTTATCAGGACTGAAGTTAACTACATTAAATTACAAGTTATCAGGATTATAGTTCGATATAAGAGTCTGATGGGGATTGCAGTTGTTTGGGATTAGTTAATTATGGTTACAGGTGACAGGATTGAAATCAATTAGAATTACAGTTAATCAGGATTACAGCTGATCAAGGCTACAGTCATTTGGGTCTAAATCAGAATTACATTGATCAGGACTGACGTTAATTCAAATGACAGTTAATCCAGTTTACAGTTGTTGATCAGCATTGCATTTGATCAGGAGTGAACAAGATTTACAGTCTGTCGGGATTACAGCTAATCAGGATTCAAATTAATTAGGATTTCAGTTAGTTACGATTCACATCTGAACAAGATTAGTTGATACAGATTAAAGTTCATTTGGATTATTACTGATCATGATTACAGTTAATTACAGTTAATCAGGATTACAGTTCCAGTATCTTCGGTTTGTTTTTCTTACATTTAAAGCACTTTGAAACCGCCTTGAGTATAAATTAGACTATACAAATTAATTTGTCATGCTTGTGTCTGAAATGACATCCATCATCAATCACTGTACTGTACGCAAGTTCCCTGAGCCTTTATGTCCCTGCTGGGCTCCTGTAGACGTAGAAAACTGCAATGTTGAAATCACTGTTAATTGTACACCAAGTATTTCTGCTTCTTGTAATAATAATTACAAGGTCAATCAACTGGTGGGGCAGTTCTTTCCTCAGCGGTGACTCACAGGCAGCGAGTAACACAGTAGTAAAGAGTCACTGTGTAACTGAGATACAAACTGATCTGCTGGATTCATAGTAAATCCATCAGACCAATGAGCAGACAAGACAGTACCATTACACATTTACCACACACAGACACACACACACACACAAAATTACAGCAGTGTCGCAACTGTTGTTACTAATAACAAGCAGGTGTGTAAAGTCATGAGCCCACAGAGCCTGTCAAAGCCATCCAACAGGGTTGTGCACTTTTTAATCTCTATCTGGCGCAACAGGCATTCAGTTCAGACTGACTCCATTTTTAGAAGGCTATACGACAGTTCTCTCCTTTACTTGGACATCAAAACGAACAATGTGAACATATGAACCTGACTAGAACACATGGCAACTGTTCTGGAAACGCCGTCTCTCTCTCAGATTATCCAAACCAGTTTATGAATAGCAGAGACGGGCTGCGCAGCTGCTGAGTCAGGCTTCATTTTCAATCTAAAACTTGCTGTCGATGACGTTCAAGAGTTTGAAGATGATCTGAACTATAGAGCAGGACCAATTTGTGGATTCAAATATCCGTTATTAAATATCGGATGATATTCATTTCCTTTACACAACTCAGGACATTTTACATTTGAAAAATAAACTTAACAAATTATACACTGGAGGCATTTCAAAATATATCTTTGGCATTTCTGTACTTCAGTTTCCTGTCAGTTATCGGCTGACATACCTGATATATCTGCAGTGAGTAGAATACATACATATATATATTTTACTAATACTGGCCGATATATCGGGTAACCTGTATGCACCAGGTCTGCATCTTAAGTATTAATTGTGTATTTTTACTACGAACTATGTATTTGTGTATTTTAACTAGGTAATGTATATCTATTGAGTACTTTATTACGTACTGTGTTTTTAGTTGCACTTTCTTCATGTGGCTTGGGTGGTCATCTTATCTATTTCTTTTGTGTATGTTCATGTTTTTGTAAAGCACTTCGTGACGTGAGGATGTGTCTGTGAAAAGCGCCATACAAATAAATCTTACTTATTCATGGGGTATGTGAGAGCACTCGCTCTGCTAAAAGGCGTTAATGTACAGAGACAGAGCTGCACTTTATCGGTTATTGGTTATGGCTCGCAGGCCATAAAAGCACTGCTGTTTGACAAGATGTCTGTTTGGAGGAGTTTTTCTCTGAAGTGTTCAGCCACAGAAACTACTGCAGACTGACTGAGACTTAAAGATGCCAAGAGAAACAAGGATGTGAAAGGCAAGAATTCTGTTCTGTCCCTGATGTGGGATCATCATCGTGTCTCACTCCTTATCGACACTCAGACGAGACTGACGCAGCTCACGGCCCAACTCACAGTGGAAAGAAATAGATTTTAAACAACATTATTCATACGATCTTTTCCACAGCGTCCGTGTTTGATTCCTGTTCCTCTTGTGGGTTTCCGACTGCAGAGCTCATTGTGGCTGCGTTGTTCAGCAGATGGGAAGCATCGCTTAGCAACTAAAAGCTGCAGAGCCACAAGTTAAAAACTTTACGTAAATAACAGCCCTACCCCACCCTCCCCATCATCATCATTAGGTAAACACATCATGTCCACTGAGTGGTTAGAATCAAGTTAGCATCGATTTAACATCATTTCTGGGAACATGAAAGAAGGACTGAAATAACCTCAGCAGGCAGCAGGACTGACGTTCAAACAGCAGGAGGTTTATTTTAAACAAGCCTCAGAGCTAAAGGTGGACTTTTGATTTGTTTAGATTATTTCTGGCACATTTGCAGTTGGCAGAAAAACAGGAAGGATGTGATACGGGATATCTAAACAGTTTGGAGAATGTTTTGAAGCCCGGAGTTAAGTGCTCACTTCCATTTTTATTAGTTACTAATTCTAGTTCGAGCAAAGAGGGCCAGGCCTCAGTGGATCTTAGGGTACCCAACAACAAGTGGTGTGATAGGCTGAGAAACCTATGATTCAAAGCAAACGCAAATCTTCCACTGAATCAAGAAAATATAACTTCTGCCAAAGAGCTGAATTGCAGAATAATGACACAAATGTCCTGAGAACCACTTCAACAGTTTTCAGTAGCCTTGCTAGCTTGTCTTCTTGCACTGTAAGAAGCTAATCAGCGAGGAAGCGAATAACACAACTGCCATTGGAAAATTAGCATAACTCACTACAGCAAAGAGAGAAACTCGACAAAGTTTGTTAATCAGCGTGTGCGTCTTTATTTTTAATTAACTATATCGTTTGACTGTGATGATAAGTAAAAACTTGTACAAAGCCAACCTCCATCCAAAATATGACATTATACCTTTCATATTCATGTAAACATAACTAGTTAATCAGTTTATTCATTTAAGGATTCCTTCAGTATGTTACTTTCTAATGTCTGTATAAAAGTGCTACTATCGCTGTAATACATGAAGACATTGTAGCAAAAAGACAAACACCATTTTTAATAACCACTTCCTACTGAAAAGTGTCTGAAACTTATAATACAACATCATCAAAGCCACAGCCAGATGTAAACAGCGTGGACAGCCGACAGTGGTCAGCCAGCAGCACGCTTGAGCATTAGCCTGCTAGCAGTAGCGACCCCTGTTGGTCACGTGACCCTCGCCTTGCCTTCCCTCGAAAGTCTCACATACAAACTAATATCACTCCAGTTTTGAGTCTTCCTGGTTTTGATCATATCCAGGATATGATGATGACACGGAGCACAAGAAACCTGGTTTTTCACGCCCCTGAATACATGATCCCAGCAGCATCCAGGTTTCTCATCGTGGGGGTTAGTCGTTTTCTTGTGTTTGTATTATTCCCAGCAAGTTGTAGTGGTTTCCACTGTTTCTGCCTCTCGCTGCCACAGTGGGTGGAGTCTGTAATTTATGACTGAAACATCATCAGGGGAATTTGTCTTGTGTGTGTGTGTGTGTGTGTGTGTGTGTGTTCACTGTCCAGATTCTGGTGTGTCTTTGATTTCTCAACATCTCAACCCTTTCTGTACCTGATCAGAACCGTGATATGTGTCCATGTAAATGCACACATTGAATGTTCCTACATTTCCCAAGATGCTCTTAGGTCAGTCAATTTAATGATGTCATCATTGGGCAACATGACTCAGAAAAGCAGGAAACAACAAACGTGGCGAGGTACTGTCTTTAGTTCCTGTTTTACTCCAGTCATAAAACCACTAAAATGTTTGTTACAGGCTCAGCGTGGTGTAATAATTGCACAACTACAGGAGAGCTTCAGAAATGTCACTTACACAGATATATCTGCTTAGCTAATTTTAGCTATTAGCATCTGGTCATAGCTAACCATGTAAGACTGTAGCCACAAAACCCCAAGTTAAGGTTAGATTTTTGTTATTAAATTTGTCAGGGAAAGAACGTGTTATTTCTTCAATCAAAAGCTACACAGCCATGTTTTATACTTGTGCTAAATACTAAGCTAAATTAATCAAAACATTTTAAAGGAACACAGTCAGATTCGATGATTGTTGGGTCCAATACAGGAAGAGGTCCAGGAAGTGCTTATGGGTTCAGCGTGAAACACACTAAGTTGTCCGAATGCATCTAGTGTAAGTGTTTCTACCTTTTCTGGATGGCCACACTCAACCCTGCATCTCACCGGTCTATTAACCAGTAACTTTGAATGTTTTCTTTGTAAACCTTTGAAGTGGAGTTACTGGCTTGTGAGGTTTCATTCTGTATCAAACTCACTGCTTTCACACAGACTTTAACTCAGCAGTGGTCATTTTGGAAAACAGAAACGAGTGCCACTACAATTAGCGTTGCGTTCAGCTGTTCACACGAGAAAAGTGACAGAAGTAGTCGTGTAAAGATTGAAAACCCTGCCCACAAACCTGACCAATCACTGAGTAGGTTATTAGCCGTGTGTCACCATCCAGTTATATTTAACCTCCTCTGTCGGAGAATAAACTGCTCCACAGAAGAGGAATGGTTTGCAGGAGGTTATGAGAAGAAGATGCCTGTGGGAGGAAACAGCCCAGTGCAGAGAAAAGAGAAAGAAGGTCAGAGAGCTATGGTGAACGATTAGCGCTAGCTTGGCTGACTAGTGTTTTAGCTGTTAGCTCGTAGTTCACCAACCAGCCCTGTGATCAGTCACGATGTCACTGAGCTTCTGGGACCAAATATTTTGCCAAGACAAGCTGAATAATTTCACAGTGACACTTTCCGGTGTGACCAGGCCTTTAGATGATCCGACACCCTCTTCTTTTGAAGCATACTGAGGCCTTTAGCCTAGCTTAGCACATAGCCATAAAGTAAGGGCAAACTGCTAACCTATATCCACCAGAAATAATACATTTTCCAACATCTCCGAAGGTGTCTGATTGATAATCTGAAGAGGTTGTTGCTCAACAAACAGCTAACTGATAAAACCACCACGTCTCGTTTGATAAGCTGCCTCCTCCTTTTCGTTCTGCACCTCCACCTGTTATAATGTGCTATAACAGTGTGAATTTCTTCTGCACTGTTACAACAAACCTTCAACAACAATTACTGTCAGGTTTGTGTTGAGTAAGAACTTAATCCAAAATGACTGAGTGGAGGTATAGATTAACCGACATGGACCATTTGGTTTTAATGGGGAACTCCCAGCAGAGAATATGAGGAAATCCAGAAATACTGAAAAGCATTTAGAAAATACTCCAAACATTTACTCATTCATTTCAAATCTAACCACGGGCTGAGGGGTGATACGGCTGCATGACTGACGTGATGATGCTAGGCTGAGGTGTGGGCCACACCCTGAAACTGACCAATGTTTGTTTGTGGAGAGAGAGGCAGAGCGACGATAAAGAGCTGACAAAACCTGTTCTACACTCCTGACCGGAGAAAAACAAGACTGGCAGCAGAGCAGCGCCACAGTAACAACGGAAAAATACAAGTCTTATAAAATACTAAACATATAGATTAAAAAAGATCAAATGAAGAAACACCTGTAAAACATATAGAAAGATATAGATATATAGGTAGATGTACTGTATATAAAAGAGAAAGAAAGAAAAGTCCATATACTGTATAAAATGTCAGACACCTGTTCAACTGAAGGTTGGGGAAAAAAAGCAAAGATAGAGTAAAAAACAATAATAATCTGTCAGTTTTCCAGTTAAAAGCTACATCTCAGCCTCCTAGAGCAGTATAACACACCCATAAACTGAACAGTGCAACAAATGAATGCTGAAATCAAAACTGAGACCAAATTTAAGTGAGAAAACCAAAGAAACCTGTCACTGATACAGAAACACTTATAGAAGATACATATGATTTAAACTTGGTGCATAACCTCTTGTCCAGTGCATCGCCTGTAAGTCAAAGTGTTAAGAAGCGTGAAATGATGTCAAATGATCTTAAATTACTATGTTTTGTTTTCCAGACTCACCCAGAAAAGAAGGTTGAAGAAGAAGAGAAGGTATTTGATGCATTTATTCACAGCCATGGCTTTTACTGTTCTTTAGTCGTTCCTCCTCAGCGGCTTCTCCCTCGCGACTCGCTGCTCTCGAGAGACACAAGCTTCCTACAGAACGAAGGCAGAAACAGAGACTCCCTCAGGCGAGTGGACACACCAGCCTGCTCTACCCGTTTCCTCTCCCCGAGGGTGCGTCCCTTTAGTCTTTCCTCCTCCCCTTTCCTCCCCTGCACCATCCTTTCCTACACCTGCTTTTCTTCTATATCATTTCTTTTCTTTCTCTACCTGCCTCTGTCCTCCTTTGTCTTTTCCTTCCCTACCTCCTCATTTCTTGCCAAAGGCATGAGCCAATAAAGCGGAGACGAGCCCGTGGGCCTCCAAACCAGCAGATTGCAAATCTCTCTTAAGTCTTAAGAAATGGAGGAGCGTGTAATCTTTGTAATTATTTGAAAACGTGAAAACCCCTGAAAACTCCATGTATTTATTTATTAGTTTATTTAACAGGGACACATTAATTAACTTTGCTGTAAATGGGCTGTTTTTCATCTGTAGTCCCTGGACAGATGTTAGAATATAAGATTGAAATGACAAAGTTATTGAGATCATTTGTAAGCATGCAGAATAATAATAATGAGAAAAGAGAATATTAATGTTAGTAAAAAACAAACATCGGGCCTCATGCAAGAACATTTTTGGTTTCATGACTAAATCTCTCGTACTGAAGGGTTTGTTCGAGCGCAGATTCAGACGTTAATCGCTCCTTTCAACCTCGTGAATGTCACCTTCATCAGGAGTTAAAGTGATATCAGGGGACAAAAAATCTAAATATTACTACGGTTGTCATTGCAGAGCTGTACCGTGACAGACATAAGGAGGGAATAGTTTCACTATGAAGTCAGACGCCAAAAAACACCTTGTCTGTCAGTCCGTCCTCCACTTCGGTCCAGACTGAAATATCAACCATTGACATAAGATCTGGTGCAAATGTGCCCCGTTGATGAATCCATCGATTTTGGTGATGGCTTTACCTCTAGCACCACCAGCAGATCAAAATGTTCACTTTCATCATCATCACCTGGATGGATTGCCATGAAATGTGGTTTACACATTCATGTTCCCCTCAGGATGAATTCTAATCGCTAGCGCCATCATCAGGTCAAGTGCAATTTTTGTATTTAACTTTAAATTGCAACTTCATTGACTTTGAAACTATTTCTAGATGTTCATAATGTGCTGTAGTATTCAAGTTTCATTTTCTTAACCCTGCATCTGTTCTTGTACTTCTGCTGCTGCAACGCTTGTTAAGGCCGCTTTCACAGTATAAAATAATCACAACATACCTGAGAAAATGGGAAGACATGATCACAAAATGACAGGATGCTGTTTCCTCAGTAAGGAGTTTATCGCAAATGAGTAATATTGCAGTTTCCCTTAAATATGTGGGTGGAGACGAAAGCAATCGATCTCAGGTACGATCATCAGATAAACATAAAGATTTAAATGAACAAAAGGTAAATAATACATTTTATCCTTTTTTAAACAATTTTCTAATCTGTTTTAGTCAACTCTTATGAATTGTTAATCATAACACTATGATCATTTTAACCTTATTGCAGCCAATGAATTTCCTCAGAACATACAGAAAATGTATGTAATATCTTATTTTTGTCACATAAAAACATGTAGTTAAGCTCAAATAGTATAACAACAGCATCAACACAATGCCACAGTCATTACAGGTGCAATCATTGAAATATGACTCTTTACTACCATCTGGTGGCGGCTGTCTGAAACTACAACACAATCGGCAAACACTTCTCCACAATCCCCTCCCTTCTTTATTTGACTAACAAATTTTCTCACCACTAGTTAGCTCGCAGCTACAGTCCTCCAGAGATAAGACACGAGGCTACATGAGTTCAGTGTTTCTACCCAACTTCACATTTGGCACTGGTAAGTCTCCACATTTCCACCATCATGTCATCGATGCAGTCAACACTGACCTGCTGTCACTAGAATACGAGTCCAGCTGGTTAATAACTAACTTTAAACCAACTCCGACTTGTTTGTCCAGCTGGTGTTTGACTGGCAGTTCTGCTTGAGTTTTGCCTCACATTTAAGTCAAATTTATTTAGAGTGCATTTAAAAACAACAGGTGTTTACTGAAGTGCTTTACAATTAAATTATCATTAACACAAATAAATAGATAAATGGCTGTAACAGACCAAATTAAAACTATTTTATCGTTCTAACGATAATTAAAAGGGACTCAAAGGCAGTTATATAAAGGTGGCTCTTTAGATGGGATTTAAAAGTGCCGATAGATGGGGAAGCGGGAGATGAACGCAGCACTGGAGAAAGCTCAGTCACCTTTGGATTTTGACTGGGAACATGGACTGGTGAGGAGTAACTGATCGGAGGATCCGGGGAGTCTGGATGTCCAATATGGACCGAGATCGGAGGCTGGAGCCAATCCATGCAGTGTCCAGGCGAGGGTCTAAGGATAGAGGGTCAAGTCAAGTCAATTTTATTTATATATCCCAATATCACAAATTTGCCTCCGGGGGCTTTACAGTCTGTACAGCGTAGACTCCCTCTGTCCTTAGACCCTCGAACAGGTTCAGGAAAAGCAACAGAGGAGGGATCCCTCTCCCGGCGCAGACAGACAGGAAATGCATGTGTGCAGAATAGACCAACATAGTAAAATTACAGTGTGGACAATCAGGATGACAAAGTTATTATAGGAGATCAGACAGGTATGAAGGGGCGTGCCCATTTACAATTTTGTAAGTCATCAGAAGCTCCTTAAAGTGTGATCTGACGTGGATGGGGAGCCAACGAAGGGAAGCTAAAATTGGTGTGACATGATCGTGGTCAGGGTGCTGAATGCTGTACAGACTGTAAAGCCCCTTGAGGCAAATTAGGATTTGTGATACTGGACTATGTAAATAAAAAGTGGCAGACACAAGCAACAAAATACACATGAAACAGAACAAAATGCAAAAGAGAGTGCAGTGCAGATCAACGCACATACTGTGGGGTACAGTGAGACTCGGGTGCATTAAGTTGAATACTATCGAGTGATCGCCCCCCCGGTTCCCCCATGTTCTAAAAAACGCTGCAAAAGTGCCCTCTTAGATTCTCCTGTGGTAGATAAAACATGATAAAGGGCCCTCTAGGCCCTTTTAGTGCCATGCAGGCTGTACTACATGCTGGAAGATTAGTTGGCCTCCACACGCTCCTGCGTGCGAGACAACGTGCCCTCGTGATGCCTCTATACTTTCGTTTTTTTTCTGCGTGCTGGGGCCCCACCGCGTGCAGCTGGTGCCCTTTTCATTTTTCTTGCCCCTGCCCCTCAAACAGCCCGAGTCTGCCACTGTGGATTTGTGGGTCTTTCATAGAGAGAGGAGGGATGAGGAGAGGATGTGTCTGCGTGGCAGAGCGACGGCGGGGGAAGGGGTTTAGTCTGTGCAGCTGAGGGGGTAGAGAGAGGGAGTGGCTCACGCCCTTATCACGGTACAACTGCTCGTCTATAATCTCTCCACTCAAACGACTGCTTTTTTCCCTCCTTCTTCAGCTGTTTTCGGATTGATCCGTTTTTTAGGTCTTTGTAGGATTTCCCGTGGATACTGGTCCCTGGTCTGTTCCTTTTAGCTGTCTCCCCTGTTGTTGAACTACTTTCTTGTGTTTGGGTTGTTGTTGTTCGATCCCAGGCGGTGTGTGAGGTGGAATGTGATGTTGTCGACTGTCTCTGCGGGTAGTTTGACTTGTGTGGTGATTAATTCCTTTGCTGATTTTTCGGGGTCGTTTGGGGTTTGTTCGGGAATGAAAGTGAAAACTAAACTGCCTCTCGTGCTGTGAGCTTGTAAGTCCAGAATAGTCTCTTTCGTGGCTTTGAGGTGAGCTGGGTGTCTTTTTGGTCCTGACTGACTTCCCTGTGCAGTACTTCAATGAGTGCGATCAAGTCCCGTAAGTTTATTGTCAATGGAAATGAGTATGTCGCTCGCCTCTGTGCAGCATGGTGGCTTCGGAGATGCTGAAGGAACCCTAACCCGGGCTGGAAAGGGAATCCTTTGGGGTTTGGGGTGGAATATCACCCGTTTTGTCTTTGTTCATGATGCAAAGCCGGTTGAAACACTTGTTTACATACGGCTCCAAGTGGTCCAGGTCACTTGATGTTATCGTCCAGTTTTGAAATGGAGAAAACGACGCTATGAGAGCGGTGAGAGTGAACCAAAGCAGTGAAGCTGCGGCCGAAGGCTAAACAATGAGCTGAAACGCACTACAACGCTCTGTAAAGCCGAGGGGAGCTGCAGGTTCATAACTACCACAGACTTTTCACATTGTTTTCACATTGGCATTTGATACATTATTATAGCTATTTAAAGGTTAGGGAAATATTGTGGTTAGGGTTAAAAAAAGAAGCAACCATTAATGTCTAAGATGGGACACGCTACCTGCAGTCAGAGTAAGACAAATCAAGTGGATATCCTCTAACGTTACAGTTTTTTTAGTGAAATATTCTTTTTGTTTTCCTGGACAGTGTTTCCTGTGGTGGAGGGCTGGTAACACAATAAAGGAACTTTGTACTAAAAAGACTGTAACTTTGGAAGATCCGTGCTCTGCAAATGTACATATGAGCACCTGACTAGTGCTTTAAGAGAGGCTTGGAAAAATGTGAACCTATCCTTTAAAAAGGGACAGTTCACCCCAAAATCAAAAATACAGAGTTCTACCTGTAAGAGGAAAAATATGTTTTGGTGTGAGCTGCTGAGTTTTGGAGATATCGGCCGTAGAGATGTCTGCATTTTTTTAATATAATGGGACTACATGGCGCTCGGCTCAAAGCGGCAAAACGATACAACTCAACAGCAACGTCTCTTTCCACGAATCACGACCCGGTTACTCAAGATAATCCACAGATCTGATGTGAGCAGTTTCATGTAGGAACTATTGGTAGAAAGAAAATAGTTCCTACATGAAACTGCTCACAACAAACCAACAGACAAGCCGAGTGCCATTATATTCCAAAGATGCAGACGTCTCTACGGCCGATAGCTCCAAAACTCTGCAGCTCGCACCAAAACAATCTAGATGGATAAACGGCTCTACAGGTGAGAGGGAACATGTTTATTTTTGATTTTGGGGTGAACTGTCCCTTTAAGCCCCAGCATATATTCCAGCCACTCTCCCTTTCCTCTATGCCAGCTCATCAACGTGATGATACCAGTGCGAGCCACTCCCAGTATCCTGTCCCTGACTCTGTTCTGTAGCCAAGCAACAGGCGGTGTGTCACCTGCCAGTCTGACCTGCTCCCTGCCTGAGCCCTGTGGGGTTTGTCTGTCTGGTTGGACTGCTATCAAGTTGCCAAACTGTGAGCTTGTTTTTGAGCCCCTTTATTTCAACCTGCTCTGCCTATACACGTCTGCGTTGTGTGTCCTCTACCCTGTTGTCTTTTGTACCGGAAAGGTATACTTTTAAAAAAATCATCCAGTACATCTTTATCTGATTATTTGCTCTCAGTATTTACTACATCAAATCGTTATCAGCCTCCAAATGCAAATATTTGGTGTGGAGCCAACAGCTGACTGTTGTTGTCGGCTCCACGCCAAACATTTGCATCCATGCTGTAGCCATACTCTATTATTTAATTTCTCTTTTAATATGTAGCATGGAAGCACAGCTGATAGGTCAGTCCGGTCTGATGTCATACTGATGTTGTTTTAGGCTGGGAAGGTGAAGGCTCGAGGATTTGATTGCAGTCAGACACTAACGGCTGAAAGCTGCTGTGACCTCATCTGCACAAGATTAACAGGTAAGACTACTTTCAGGAAACATTCGACACGGTGGTATATCATAACTCATAGCGTAGTGTAAAACATACTAGTATATGAAAACTGTGATGAATTTTCATTAATAAACACGTATGTGCAGAATGTGTATGACATGACAAAATCTGAAATGTTTCTAGTGTGTAGTGTTTTTTTTTAACTCTCATTTCATCACAGTTATTTTAATGGGTGAGACCCGACATGTCAGAACTGGCCTCAGAATCCTTTCAAATCTGTCAGAGAAGAGATGTTTTATATTTTTTCCACTTTTTATTCAGTCTGGGAACAAAACTTCAGGCAGTTTTTATCCCTCTAGAGACGTATTTTGTCATTTAACTGGAGTCATTTATGGATGTCAGCCCTGAGGCTGTGAGGGCGACCTTGTGTAGTATATCTGGCTTTTATTTGCCAAACTAACGTCAGGGCTGGACATGATCTGCGTTTCGACAGGATGAACCTGGGTCGAAATTTACTTCGTCAGCCATAGTTGCAGGTGCCCAAAAAGTCCCTTCACTAGAGGTAAGACTTTCCACTGACCCAGGAACTATCAAAGTTACTGATTGGTGAAATACAAACCTCATGACTACTACAACTTGTGTACAGCTTAATTCACATCGTAAGCACTGAGCGGTGGATATTTCTTGTAGTTTACTGATATTAAAAACAAAGTTATTTAGTTTTTTTCCCTGACTAGTCTAAAAAGAGAGAAATATGCAAACAATGTGTGTGCAAACAATCTGAAAGCATCAGAGAAAGAGAGAGGCGAGTGAACGAGAGAAACAAAACTTAGTTTGTCTACTTTGGAGAAAGGTATTCCTGAGTTGTTTTCAGCTTCCTTTTCCACCTCCATGTCTCCTTTGCAACCGTTCATTACATCCATCACAGTAAATACAAAGAACCACACGCAATGACTCTTTGTTATTGTTTCCTTATGTGTGAAATGCATCTCAAACATCACAGTACATTTTTTATCACTTATCAAACTAATTTGCCTAAAGTTCAAGGTGCCTGTTTATTTGACATCTAGCTCTTCTTCCTTCTGAGTTTGAATCCACTGATTGTAAGATGCTTTGGACAAAAGCGTCTGCCAAATGAATGTAATAGAATTTATTCAGCTTGAACTCATATGTGGATTGTCATGAGTTTATCAACAGTAATAAGTATTTTAAAAAGACTGAAACAATGAAAATATCACACTCATGTGATCTGTTTGTCAAGCAGTAGATTATTTGAATTTAATATGCACATTTACAACAGTTGCTCTGGTGACGTGGCATGAGATGAGAAAACACAGTATGTCCCTCCGATTGAGAATGTCTCTTATTTTTAGCAGGGAGCCAAAATGGTGAAACTTTATGAAGAGCTGCTCTGGGAAACTCTGCAGGAATTAGAAGAAAATGAGTTTAAGCATTTCAAGTGGTTCCTGAAGCAGGATGACATCCTGGAAGGCCTTTCAGGCATCCCAGCGGCTCGGCTGGAGAAGGCAGAAAGGCAGAACACAGTGGACCTAATGGTACAGAAATATCACGGTCCTGGAGCTCTGAAGGTAACCTTGAAGGTTTTAGAAAAGATCAGCAGGAATGATCTAGTGCAGCGTTTGCAAAACTCCAGCTCGGGACCAAAAGGTAAAAATATAAAGATAAACAAGTTTCACATGCATCTCATAAATTATTATATTCATTATGGATTATGTGTAGTATTCAAACAATAATCTAGTTTTAACTAGAGATGTCCCAAGCCAATCCTAAGGATCGGCATATTTTAACGAATCAGTTTCCGATAAAATAAAGCCGATCAACATCCAGTCCTTTCTTGACTGAACTCTGCTGCGTGCTGAGTTCAGACGCAGAGGTTAGCAAAGCACAGATTCGCTGAGCTCTCTCATTTCTCATTAGCAAAGAGCAGTGTACAAACATTCAGCTAGCAGCTTCACATTTTTAGTTGTCACTAATTAATATTAATTCTGTAAGTAATTTGACGACAGTGAAAATTAAACTTGGCTGTTGTCGGGTCTGTGGTCGCTCTGCAGCCGGTGTCTGTAGTCAGCCAAAGATCATTTCTGAGGGAAGAACCTCCACTCTGTAACCCCACTGTACAACGGCGGGTGGACTGAGTGTTTCTGTAGTTCCCTCAACTACAGCAGAGTGAGACGTCTTCTCTCTAGTGGATTGCATCACGTCAATATCAGGTGTCACATTCTTCCAGTTAGCTTTCATTCATATCAATAATTTAACTTATAAACTTAATAGTTTTGAACCAGAACCAGTATTTGATTAAGTAGCTCATGAAGGTGGGCCAAATTTAGTCTTCAGCTGTTATTTCGATGTGTTGGATACATATTTGATTAACATTTAGGTAAATATAAGTATCTGATGTGACTTGGCATCAGCAGATACCCAATATTAAAGGACTCGGATCAGGATCGGGGCCAAAAGAAACTTAATCCGACATCCCTAATTCGAATAGTAATTTACACAAGTAAACCACTGACACTGTAAACCACACCAAGAGCTGTTCTGTAAGACTGACCAGGTGTTTCTGTGTTCTGCCTTGTTTTAGACCTCAAGAACCATGACTCTGTTCCTCTCAAAGGTGATTATGAAAGAAAGAAGGCCGAGCTGGGGGCTAAAATTGAGCTGATGATCCAGGAGAGACAGATGAAGATCAGGGAAATCAAACACTCAGCAGAGCTCAGCAACAAATCTGCAGACAGACATATCGCAGACAGTGAGCAGGTCTTCACTGTTTTCCTGCAGTCTGTCGAGAGAAGTCTAGCTAACCTCATCAAGGCAATTAATGAAAAGCGGAAAACAACACAAAAACAGGCCGAAACATTCATCCAAGAGCTGGAGCAGGAAATCTCTGAGTTGACAAAGAGAAGCAATAAGATGGAGCAGCTCTCGTGCACCGAAGACCACCTCAACTTCCTCCAACGCATTGCCTCCCTTAATGCTTTTCCACCCACCAAGAACTGGACAGAAGTCAGCGTCCCTCCGCCATCATATGGAGGAAGTGTGGGGGCCGCTGCGACTCAGCTGAAGGAAACATTCAGCAAAGACATGGAGAAGTTGATCGCTAAGGCCAAGCTGAACAGGGTCCAGCAGTTTGCAAAGGATGTGACTCTAGATCCTGATACAGCAAATCCCTTCCTCATTTTGTCTGACGACGGGAAACAAGTTTACTGTGGAGACGTAAAACAAAACCTCCCAGACAACCCAGAACGATTTAATTCTGCTATAAATGTCTTGGGAAAGCAGAGTTTCTCTTCAGGAAGATTTTACTACGAGGTTCAAGTTGAAGGGAAGACTTCCTGGGATTTAGGCGTCGTCAAAGAGTCGATCTACAGAAAGGGATCGATCACAGCAAACCCCAAGAATGGCTACTGGACTATATGTTTAAGGAATGGAGATAAGTACCAAGCTTCTGCTGTCTATCTCAGTGTAAAATGTCAGCCAAAGAAGGTGGGCGTGTTTGTGGATTATGAGAAGGGTTCAGTCTCCTTTTTTGACGTAGACTCTGCAGACCTTATCCACTGCTATACTGACTGTTCCTTCACCGAGAAACTCTACCCATTCTTCAGTCCCAGTATTCATAATGATGCTAAAAACTCCACCGCTCTGACCATCTCTCCTGTCAATGACACTGATTAGATTTGATCAATCATCCAGTCAAAACTGATTCTGCAATTTCAGAAACATCAAAAAGTCATAAGCAATTGTGATGTTAGTGATTAATAATTTGAAATAATTTGATCAACAACAACAACAATATAGGAGATGAGGGGCATGCTTTGAAACGGTCAGAAAATTTACTGGGGTTTGGTTGTAGTATCTGGTTGTAGATGGAGCCACTTTCTGTTTGATGAAATGGAGTTACAGATGTGTGTGCTGCACAGTAGTTTCTCCTGAGGAAGGAATTGGTATATGCATGTCCATATTCTACCAATCATGTATAAATAAAGATGGTAGTGCCTGGCATTGTTTGGTTTATGAATACTGCACAAAAAGGTAACAGTGTGAAAATCCATACTTTTTCTTTATCGTAGAAAAGGTTTCAGTCGTAGTCATCTGGACACTGAATCAAGACGTTTCGGCTCCCATCCGGAAGTCATTCTCAATTGTGGAAATGGTCCGAGAACTCAGAAATTTAAGCTACTCTGTGTTACATAAGCCCTGCCCTCAGGGAGGAGTCTACCTGAGTATCTGCTGATTAGCTAGTTTCACCTGAAACTGACCTAATTGTTTCCACGATGGCCCAGTAATCAGTAATCAGGCCTATTGTTGTCTGGCTGCACCTCATCACTGTTAAGTACCTGAGGTGTCAAAGAAGCCATTTTTGTGAAGAAAGAGAACCCCTCTTTGAACAGAAATGGTGGTCTGAGATTCAATCTGCCAATCATATGCTAATCAGGTACTTAACAGTGATATATTGTATCGTAGAAATTATTGTATTCGTAGGACGAATGAGGGACTACACCGACCAGTGATATATTACTTTGTGTTACTGGGACATTTTTCCCTACAAGAGCTGTTTGTGAGCGTTAAAACCCTGTTTCAAAGTCTCATTAAATGTGTGCAGTTTTAGTTAAATTATAATATGGGCTGTTGAGTGTGTTAAGTTCTTACTGTCATTGACAACATACTGACATTTACTGAGTTTTCTGGACCTCCAACATTCCTATGTAGTCGGTTCGAGTAAAGAGTTGGAGTTCCCCTGCTTTAAAAGCAATGCATTGATACACCTGCATACAAAGCACCCAAAGTGCAAAGAAAGGGTGGGGGAGTAAAAAGGAAGTAAACTTCAAGACTGCTTCTACCACAAACTGTATGAGGCTTCGACAGTGAAAGAGTAAATTAGGTGCTGATTTCTCCAGAGCGGTTTCATCCTGGAAAGCATTGTGTATATTTTCTCTTGCAGTTGGCTAGTTAGCAAACGCAGAGTAAGTTTGATTTTTGTGCCACATTGTTCAGCTTTAGTTTAGAAAATGGAGTTCCTATGTTGGTCTTACCTATTGTAATTGTCTAATTGTATTATGGAAGATCAATGCAAGAAAAGTGCGTATCTTCGAACAGTGTTGCATTCAGGGACATGACAGTTATAGTGCCAAAGTACTTGCTGTGAGGTGGAGCCACAGTTGCTTCCCTCACTGGCGGTCAACTGATAGAAAGAGGCCAAGCAAACTCCAGGAACTGTGGAAACAGGAGACAGCCATTAATCTCTATTTCCGGTTTACTGTTTCACGTTAAGATAAGCACTTTTATTTGTCTTTGTGTATGAAATGCAATATAAATAAACTTGCCTTGCAGGTTTTGGCATCATGCTCAACCAGAGGAAACAGGATAAGTGTTTATCACAAACAACTGTAGCAGCATTAGCAGAGGATACAGGAGTGCTTCTTCTAATCCAAATGCTGACAGGCATCTTCCGTGCTGAACTGTCCTCGAGAAAGACACTGAAGAACCTGTCAGCTCCTGATCAGCAGCTGACCTCTGACCTCCCAGTTTAAACACCAGGAATGACAACAGCGAAGTGCAGTATCTAATCATGATCACTTTCATGTCAGGTTTTCTCGGGCTACACTGCTCCCCTCAGCGCCCAGCGTTATCAACTGACCGTTTCTGAACTCCTGTAGAGGTATGTGAGGTAAAAATAAAATAGTTTGAACCCCATTGATTCTGTTCCAGTGTAAATAGACACTGCTCTGGAATACAAGTAGAGAGCACCACTTAATTAAAATAGTACTGCCTACTGTAATGTATAAAAACCTGAGATGAGATAAATAAACACTTACCCAGAAAAAACAGAATATGGTTTCTGGACTTTATGGTTAAGGAATGGAGATGAGTACGATGCAAAGGAAGAAAATCCTGTCTGTCTCTCTGAACTGGCGTCCTAAAGAGGTGGAGGAGTTTGTGGATTATGAGGAGGGTCTGGTCTCAGATGGTGTTCAACCATCCAGGCATCAAAACTGAAATCCTGTTGTCACGGACGAGAAGCATTTTTGAAAAATCATGGCAAGATCTCGGTGCACAAGGGATTTATTATTTTCTGAGCACTGTAAATAAAATAAATGTTCTGACTTTTACAAAAAGGAGTAGTTAATTAGTCACATGAAATTCTGCCATGTGTTTGTGATTAAAACTAAAATAACATGACATTAATAAATACTCAGTAATACTGAAATTCAAAATGAACTTAAACTTAATCTTCAGTGCTTTTTGTTCTGCTTTTTCAGGATCTAGTCTCTTGTCACTGATACATTTTGTACTATTTTATACTTTTGTTCTACAAGTGTAATAGAAACAAAAACAACAGTGACCCACTGCCGCTATTATGAACAAAATACAAATTTTCGAAGCTTTTCTTCTGACTTGAAATTTGTGATTGTATTTTTCTACTGAAAACAGTCAAAACTGTAAACAACTGATTTAACACTGGAAAAACTCAAAGTCTCTGCATCAGAACTGTAAAAATCATAAACCAAAACGGTTTAGCTTCAGTAGTCTCTGCTGAAATGCTTGTTGACTTTGAAAACAGAAACGTAGACGGTGAGGCTGATGAGGAAGAACTGCTTCTGCTCCTTCAACCAGACCAGCTTCATCTTCACCTGACCGTCTGAGTTCTGGTACTCCATCAGAAAGTGCTCGCCGCTGTAGTCGAAGGACAGCGTCTTCTTCGCCATCGTGATGCAAATGGGTGAGCTGACACACCAGAAGGGTTTCTGGAACTCGTCCAGCAGAGTCAGCGTTATGATGCAGCAGTTCTACGCGGTGAAAAACCCATCAGAGCTGATAAACAGGATGTGACCCCCCCAACAGCTGAGCCAAAACGAAACTTACTTTGCTGAGTTGTCAGTCAAAACAGACGTCTACAACCACAGTGTGTGCAGGTTTGCTGGCTGAATTATTACAGCATCAGTATACATCAGCATTCAACTCATCAACAATGACGTGATTGGTTGAAGTGGTCATATTTTTGGATTATTTCCAGAGTTGAACTAGTTTGAATTATTTCTCATAAGTTTTTTCTCATAAGCTTTAGTTTTTAGTTTTAGCTAGGTATATGTGAGCAGCTGGAGTATTCAATTAATATCATAAATTCAAAAATAGGAGACAGGAACTTCATTTAGATAGCAGTTTAAACGGGTCTGAACCGCTGTCTTGGACATCAGTGAAGGTGGACACTTGGGGGGACTGAAGTCACTGCCACCGCTTTCAATTTCGGCCAAATGCAAGCTCAAACCGGCTGGTGTAGACTTTAAAACGAGAGTTATATGTGTAACTACAGTTCTATGAATTCTGGATGACCGGCGGAGGGAATATCTAGGCATTAACACGTCTGAAATGCGTCGGTGTAGACAGTCAGAGGGAATGATAGTATGACAGAGCTGTTGGGGGGGGGGGGGGGGTCTGGGTTTGAATGCATTTTTTGAATTTGCGTGGGGGGGTGTCAAAGCCAAAACAGGGTTTTAAAGGAATAGTTCAACATTTTAGGAAATACACTTATTTTTATAAAGAATCTGGAGTCTCTGGACCTTAAGTCTCCACTGGTTGCCTGGCAACCTCATGGTGACAAGACCCTAGGAAGTGACTGCGTTAGGCCGAGAAATAGTCTGGCACGTAAGCAACCAAAAAACCACAACATGTCATTTCAACACGGATGAAGCAAGCGAGACATAACGTGCTAAATAGCTTTAGCGGTGCTGGTAGGCAGATGTTACCACCTTTGGACAGAGCCAGGCTAGCTGTATCCAGTCTTTATGCTAAGCTAAGCTAACCGGCTGCAGCTTCATTTACCGCACAGATGAGAGTGGCATCAATTTTCTCATCAAACTCTCTGCAAGAAAGCAAATAAGAGCATTTCTCAAATGTCGAACTATTCCTTGAAGTTGCTAGTTTTAAATATATCTATTTTTTGATCATCAGATGGGGCAAACGGTTATGATTGGTCAAATGTTAAAACACACTCCAACATACTGCCACGACGGGTTAAGTGTGTGTTCTGTGTTAATGTCTTTATTGTTTTGGACAGATGTACCTCCACTGAGCCCTCCAGTGCCTCGCTCTTCCAGGGCAGCTTGATGTTTCCAGACAGCGATCTGTGCTGGGACAAGTTGGTCCTGTTGATGACCTTCAGCTCCACCAGTCCACGCTGGATCTGAACTGATCGCAGCAACACAACAAACGTTAGGTATTTACACCAAACCCAGGACAGTCCATTCTGTCAGGAGAGTTATTTTTCAATCTGGATATTATTAATCAGATGAAGAATCACAGATTAAAGTCAGAATTCTGAGTTTAACTTAACAGAAAAGTCCAAATTCTCAAAAAAAAAATCTGATATTACGGCCAAAACACAAGATTCCCAGGTTTAAGTCAGAATCAAGAGAAATGTTTCTAAAATCGCATTATGTAATCGGATCACCTGTGTGACAGGAGAGCTGGCGGAAGTGTCCGGACATGATCTCAGTGCCGGTGTTGTGCAGGACAAAGTGCAGAGTGTAGCCATGCAGACCAAACTCAGGGTCCGAGTTATCCACAGGTGGAAGGTCCACAGGCTCAGAGTACGGGCTGCAGGAAGGGACAAACAGGACGAAAACCAGAGGGAAAACCTGAACAAAGTGAAGATGAATGAGGCCCTTCAGAGATGATTAGAAAGAGATGGAACTGAAAACATATGTGATTATAACAGTTATGAAAGTGTAACTACACTGATAACATGTCTTTTAATTTCAACAACAGATAATATTGAGGCACGACTCACTGATCTAATTAATATATTTTGAAATGGAGCATTTTGATGTGATAACTAAGAACTAATCCCCATCAATAATCACACAACATGACTTTCTTCACTCTTACATGCTATGTTCTCTATTTTCTGATCTTCTCCTAAAGGTCACACTTTGATGGACACACTGATTATTTCCATTGTATTTTAATAAAATAAACGATTTAACAATAGAAAATGTATTTTTTTGTATATAAATGTTACGTGTGACGGGCTGGGTTAAAAAAGCTGCAGTTATGTGTTGTGACCAGCAGATGGAGCTCTCAACTTATTATCTGATCATGACCCAACTGAACCTACTGACTGGGCTTTACAGAACTTCTTGGATAAATTCAGCAGTTTGTCACAGTTCACGTTTGGATAAGGTGCCGTTTCGTTCCTCTTCTGAATATTTATCAGTCTGACAGTTTAAGCAGCAGCGTTAATGAGACGTGAACTTACCAGACTGGAGATCCCAGCAGACTCCTCTCCACCAACTTGTGGAAGTGCAGGCTGACCATGATGAAGGCAACACTGTTCTGACCCTACACACACACACACACACACACACAAATACATGTTAACTAATTTTTCACATTATAAAAACATGGGAACTAGATGGCAAATCAGATGTTTAGTCAGGTAAAAAATACACTGCACCTGTGAAATTTACATTGAGCTATTGTGTTACTCCGGTCTTCTTTTGCACCTCCAATACCTTGAAGAAGACTCGTGTCGAAACGTTGGTAAATTATTATTTACATTTTCTTGCATCGTGGCTACGAGTGTGCGACTCCCTTCCTCTACACCTGTACTTTCATCGCTCCAACGCAGGTGAGCGTTCCTCCTCTCCTTCATCTTCTTTTGCACATTACCATACCATTACCTTTGCACTACCCTCTTTCCCACTACCACCTGCACTATAACTTGCATATTACACAAATATTGCACATATTTTTTGTATATAACTGTATATGGTCCCTCTTCCTTTTTATTTCTTCCTTTTGTGCTACTTTTGCTACTAGTATATACTTTTTTTGTTTTATTCTCTTCTAATTGAAATTATTTGAATATTTGTTTATACATGTTCTGTGTGTGTAGCGTGGAGGGACCACGACTGCATTTTATTGTGCAATCCTGTATTGTATAATAACAGTAAAGCTGAACCTTGAACCCTGAAACACCCCGGATATAAAAAAAGACACAAAAGTAACCAACATAAGGCTCCTTCAGACGTGTACCTTGTTAAGTAAATGTGATGCCACTCTGTCTTTTTCACAGAAGACATTTTGAAGACATGATGTCACAGAAGGAAAAGCACAGGTGTAAATTATAAAATGAATGATGGCTGAATTGCAGTTAGCAAGGTGGAAGTTTTTACTTAAATAAATAAATGCCTAAATACCTAAATAAAATCAAATGAAATAAGAAATAAGAAGTGAGATGTAATACACATTGTTATATGTATTTCATTTTTTATGTATGCATTTACTGTGTCATAATTAAATGAAAAACATGTTTAAAAAGCTTTTTGGCTTTAATAACGAATAATAAATAGTTTTTTCCATGCACTTCCTCCTGAAAACTAATGACAGTGCTTTGTATTTAGTGTTGGCAGGTCTACGCTGCTCTCTGCTGGACAACACTGACATGCAATATACCTTTTCACTTTGATTCTGATTTTAATGTGGCATCGAAAATTATATATATATATATATATATATATATATATATATATATATATATATATATATATATATATATATATATATATATATATGCAAGGTGAGCGCCTCTACACACTCGTGATGGTCATTACTGAAGCGGCAAAATAGGTTTTAAAATCCGTCACTGATGCAGCCTGTGAGAGAACCGAAAACACTCTTCTTCCTTCAGATCATTATTTCATCTCATCTTCATCATTAGCATCGTGGCTCTTTTTCTTAAATGTCCCGTTACGTCTTAGTTAAGCTATAACGAACATTTACGTAACAGACACCCATGTCTGAGTAACAAAAGTCCATCACTTTAAGAGATGTTACATACGTATCCCATGTCTGTAAACGACTTGAGGGAATTATGGGGGACAAAACAACAAACTTACCTTTATTTTAAATTCTAGTAAAGATTCCAGAGATACCAGATATGTCAGCTTAACACTTACCCTCCAGATGCCTATGATGAAGCCGGGCGACAGATGCATCAGTTTGATCAGTCTGTCTTTACCAATGAACCGACCACGCTGAGTCTTCATGTCCAGCTTTAAAATCAGAGAGCGCCAGCCAGGCCTGATGGAGAGGAAGAGGAAGGAGTGGTGAAGGTGTGGTGGTGGAAGGGATGGAATTGTAAAGGAGGCGTGGAAGTGTATCTTACTTCCTGACTTTGGGGCTCTTCAGCTTCTCCTTCCTGACTCCGTGCAGCTGGATGTTGCTGATGTGATGGTATTTGGGGAAGCTGCCTCCACTCCAGCGGACGACCACAGACGACTCGAAGAAGTACGCTCGGCTCTGCTCCAGCGTGAGCTCCCGTCCCAACAAATCACGCACCGTCAGCTCCCAGCTTACATTCAGGTTCCTGGAAAACACAACACAAGGCTGAAATATCCAGATGTGACTGATTATTAGGTTTTTCCAGGTTTTAAATTATTTATTTTTTTAAACAGGTTTGATTCACAGCCTCGAAAAGCCAATTTTAGATATGATCATCTGTTTCTTTATCATGTAAACTACCACAAAGTGAAAAAGGGCTTTAGAACAACATCTAAGAAGTGGTTCAATTTCTACCAAAATAACAACAAATTCGCTTTGCAGTGCCACATTTGAATGAACCTCTGCACCATGCGCTCTGCGCTGGGCACCAAAATACCACACAGACGGGCAAAGAAAATTTCAAGGTCAGGAAAATGCCAAATGGTCAAAGTGCTGCTTGCGCTGGTCGTTACGAAAATAGGACCCTAAATGTGATTAAGATGGATCATCTATCTACAGAAAGTCTCAAGTCCCTGATGATTTCATAGAAATGCCTGGAAGAAAGAAATAAAAGTACAATCTGATGCCATTACAATAGCCAGCAGGAATAACATAAGATAATATTTTATTGACCCTCAGAGTGGAAATTCAGGTCTCAAAGCCTCCATTTACAAATTATTGCAACACGTTACAACAACAAGCTAACATCTAATTACAACAAGCTATCGAGACGTTTCGGCTCCCATCCGGAAGTCATTCTCAATTGTGAAAAAATGGACCGGGAACTCAGAAATGTAAGCTACGCTGTGTTACTTTCAGCCCCACCCTCAGGGAGGAGTCTTCCTGAGTATCTGCTGTTTACTCTGCCTAGTTTCACTTGAAACTGCCCTTTTGTTTCCATGATGGCCCAGTAATCAGGCCTAAATTACTGGGCCATCATGGAAACAAAAGATGGGCAGTTTCAGGTGAAACTAGGCAGGTAAACAGCAGATACTCAGGTAGACTCCTCCTGAGGGCGGGGCTTATGTAACAGAGTAGCTTAAATTTCGGAGTTCTCAGACCATTTTCACAATTGAGAATGACTTCCGGATGGGAGCCGAAACGTCTTGATTCTGAAAACAGCGTCCAGATGACCACGACTGAAACCTTTTCTACGGTGGAACACTCCTGGACGAATGAGGGACTACACCGTTTTAACCTTATGGGATGGTAATGATTGTTCCAGGTATTAGTCAAACCCTCAGGTGTTACCAGGGAAACTGAGTTATGGCTTGTGAAAAAAAATGTTTTCTTTGGCAAGTGACCATGGTATAAGCGGGATAATGCCCTTCAAGGTGTCCATAATCAGGAATTAATGGACTGGCTGGTTCTGGCCTCTCTGTCGCCCATTAATTCCTGATAATGGACACCTCGTTGGGCATTATCCTTACGTATAGTATAGTACAACAATAAAGCACAGAATATAAAATGTGATAAACTAAACTATATTCATACTATACTTTAATATATAATAAATAATAAAAATAGAGTATAGAGAGAGAATAGAGGGTATACCTGATTTTTGGTTAAAAAAAATAAAAAACAAGTGGGATGGGTGCTACCTCTCGTACCTGAGGACCCACTCGGTCTGCCTGGGTAGCCCGGTGTACGGGCTGATGTCCCTCAGCTCTCTCCTCCACTTGTTCATTTCTTGTCCAGCCATGGTCCTGAAGTACATCTTCTTCCAGTGGCCCGCCAACCGATCCTCCACCGGGTCAACCTTCAGCGCCGCGTCATCCGCCGACTTCGGCTTCCACGTTTGACTCGCAAACTCTGACATGTAAATCTTATGCCACATGACACTACAGTGAAAGAAGGTAGACACTGGCTGCAGAGAAGTACTACTTACTGTGTAATGAAGTCCTATTGTCCATTTTTAAAACTTTATTTAACACAAGATTACAATAATTACAAGATTCTGTACATCCAATAGGTATTCAATAATACTCTGCTCTGTTCTGCTGCCAAAAAAGCACTGAGAAATATATAGATTTGGTTTAGCGGCCATATGGTTAGCATTCCAAGCTAACTGTCATGTACATTATCGGCCTGCAGCTGCTTCACAGTCAAAGCCCTCTGTCTGACACTTCTTTGCGAAAGCTTACTCATCATTGGCCAGCTGGTGGAAGAGCTTGCTGACGTGGCTGAGGCAGAACAGCGAGGAGGCGTCCAGGTACGACAGAATCTTAATCAGGATCTCAGACGGCAGCCTGAAGAAAAAGTCGTTACTACGAAGAAGTGACGGCAATCAAGACAATCAACACCTGCAGGTGAGTGCTGAAGCTAGTGCTCAAAAAGCTGATATTGCAGCTCCTCTTATCACCACTACATATCGGTACAAAGAAGATGATGGAGGCGAGGTGGAGAGGCTGAAGATGCAGTGGCCAGAATGAGACTGAGGCTGTGTTCGAAATCGCACACCGCGTACTAAATTAACGATTAAGTATGCCATTACCAGCAGACCGTTCACACTGAAGTACTCAAGCAATACATCTTCTCTGCATCACATGACTGTATCGATCACATTGCAGCAATGTGATCGATACAGTCATGGAAGGGAAATGTGATCGATAGCATTCCCTCGTGTGGTCTAAAGGGTTTGATGTCAAGAACGTTTGTTCGTTATGATTGGATGATCAACGTTTCGTGCTCATTAACTATTCATGACTTGACTTCGCCATGGGAAAAAAAATATTTCGCATACTAATTCTTGCTAATCTAGCTTAATCTACTAATAATAGTATGTTAGTATGCGATTTCGAACACAGCCTGTGGCTTTCTGTACAGGTAGCCACACCCCTCTGCAGGTAGCCACACCCCTCTGCGGGTAGCCACACCCCTCTGCGGGTAGCCACACCCCTCTGCGGGTAGCCATCATGCCACAGATGAACATAGACCCTCATCTTTATACAGTTTCACTGACCACCATGCATTTATTTTCCAACTAAATTCTATCAACCTGTAATTTAAAGACATTTAGTAGACCTAGAAAAAAAACATTACTTTAAAATTGTATTAGATTATACAAGCAATTTGTGTTAGTGTTAAGTTTATTAGCTAAAGTGGCTAATGCTAAGTAAAAAAAAAAAAAAAAAAAACTTACCTTTCCATTAAGCCTTCCTCACATGGGGAAGGTTTCATTTGGGGAAAATCTGTTTTCTGTAACTCTGGGCAGCTGGGATGCAAATAAAAGAAAATAACACGCCATGGTAAAATTAAACTCTTCAAAGAAATGTAAATAAAGCTTTTGTATGGCAGAAATGTAGCTAGTCTAAAATCGCCCCGGAATGCCAGGTGCCATCCGCCCTGTCACCTGTGATCATTCCCGCTAACCGAGCTCGGTGCTGCCTTCGGCGGCCTCTTCTTCTTCCTCTTGCCGCCCGGCTGCCCTTTACCCGGACCCGACTGTCCAACGCCCGCAGCCGGCTTTCCTCTACCACGACCTGGCTGTCGTCTACCCGGAGCCGGCTGCTCGGGTTTCCTCTCCAAACCCTCCAAGAAACTCCGAAAAAACTCCCCTCGACCAGCCGCCATCACGGACTTTATTGAAGAAACCGCCAATCACGGTTAGGATACGACTTCCGGTCAGCCTTATTTTTCACAATAAAACATCATTGGGTGGTCAAACCGCTGGATGGGTTATGTGTAAAAGACATTAGGTTATTTCATCCCTTAGATTTATCCATTAAATTAACAGTAATATTTTTTTTAAGATACCAAAGCTTTAAAATAATAAAGTCCCTATTATTACGGATTTATTCTCAGGTTGAATCTTGAAGTCTCTTGTGATTAAGGGATTAAGGGCCTTTGTTCATGGTTTACAGGGTGGTTAATTGATTGTTAAATAGAAAAGACAGCTTGAATGTTTCCAAACTTCAGTACATGACCCCTGACATGTTAAACCCATTATCATTAGAATTCATTCATTATCATTAGAATGCACACAGGTATGCACATATTGTATACTTCATACATATATATATATATATATATATATGTATGAAGTATACAATATGTGCATACCTGTGTGCATATATTGACATACATTTCATATATGACGTGTGTGTGTGTGTGTGTGTGTGTGTGTGTGTGTGTGTGTGTGTGTGTGTGTGTGTGTGTGTGTGTGTGTGAAATTGAGAGTGAGAAATTAAAGGAAAAACCAACGTGAGGTGTGTTAGTGTGGAGTCCGGCCTCCACGAGCCTCCAGAACAGCTTCAGTGCTGCTTGCCAAGTCTGTGTAACTCTAATGGAGGGATGAACACCTCCTCCACAAGATGTTCCCTCAGTTATATATACAGCCTTTATTTAATCAGGTCCTCTCATCGAGATCGAGAGACACCTGAGTGCAGCAGAGAGAAAGAAAAACAAAAGGACATACGGCATCAGAGACAGTCACAGACATCACTAAAGAGATCTGAAGATGAAAGTTTACATTATATCATTTGGTGTTATGGAGAGCGATGTCTTACACGTTGGTCCAAAACCGTCCACAGGTGTGAAACTGGGTTGAGATCTGGTGACTGTGAAGCATTTTATTCACATCGTGTTCATCCTCGCCACACCGCTCAGTGAGCCCTGCTGCACCGAAGCATCTGCAGTTGATACGTTTCTCCGCTCTTTTACTCAGGTTTTTCCTTTAATTTGTCCCCCGTCTGTGTGTATATGTGTACAGTACATATACACATATACATACAGAAATATTAATACTGTATATTTACTTTAGGTTTCTTAACTGATTTCATTTCAGGAGTAAAAACCTGGTCAGGACATCCCTACTTTTGACTGAGCCCTTTGACTTTCTAATGAGAAATGTCACTGATGATCACTTCAAACGGACCCTGACCCCTTATTGGGTCCCTGTGCCTGGACGGCCCACTTTGGCGACCCACCCACGGTTCTCTTGGTGCTGAGTAAAAACCCAGAACCATCTCCAGTCTGGGACATGGACTGATGTACAAAGTCCAGAGCAAAGTTATTCAGACAACTCATAGACCTTCTTGTTGTTCTCTTACCTGAAAATAACAGTTAAAAAGAAGGTGTGGTCATGTTCTGTGCTTATTTCTGCTGTGTGTGTGTGTGTGTGTGTGTGTGTGTGTGTGTGTGTGTGTGAGTTTCATGTTCTTATATCCCAGTGGGGACTTTAACCTGAATGCACACTAATCCATGACTTGTGTCACTGTGGGGACAAAAATTGAGGTCCCCGTGGGCAGAGACGGCTTTTTGAGGGTTAAGACTTGGTTTTAGGGTTCAGGTTACAGTTAGGTGAAGTTTGGACACTTACTTGTGATGGTTAAGGTCAGGGTAAGGGGCTAAGGAAAGCATTGACAGTACTCATTATTGCACTATTGCTTATTACTTGTATTATTACATTGTATTATACCACACAGACTTATCAACCTCTAAACCCACTTTGGTACTTACACTTATTTTAGCTTTTATACTTTATATCCACTTGTACTTAAGTTATCTTGCCTGTATTATAGTGTATTATATTTTTTGCTTAGTACTTCTGCGCTGACGTGACAGTGAGCTGCTGTAACAAAGAGTTTCCCCTCGGGGATCAATAAAGTCTTTCTGATTCTGATTCTGTCAATGACTGTCCCCCACAGGGATAGTGAAACAAACATGTGTGAGCTGTGAACCTGAGACCACACACACTTACACACACACACACGCGTTGATTGGACAAACTTTATTGTCAGCACAACACTGCAACACCAAGAAAGCTCTCTGTGTGTCTCTGATGTAAACACGCTGGTCTCCAAGCAGCCTGATAAACAATCACACACTGTGTAAGTGATGAAGTCCTCTTACGGGAAACACTGGACGAGACAGAGATGAAGAACACCGCTCGACTCTGCTTCACCTTGAGCAATAGCTTTCTGTTTACTGCGACTCATAGCACAGAGTCATCCTCAGTGGCTTGTTTTTCCTCCAAACGAGAAAAGTCGTCCCCCATGGTTTAAACTTCCTCTGGCTAACGTTGTGAGTATCATTGGTTTTACAATTACTTCGTTTTATTGGTAACGTATTGTGAAACATCAAGGTCCACTTGCTAGCATTCTGGGTTGAAAGCTCTGGAAAATGCTGGGAAGTAGTTAAGATTTGTTTCTTATTTTTCCAAGGTCAAGAATGAACTCTGAAACTCCTCAGCACTACAAACAGTACTAGTGCAGCACTGATGCTTTAAATGAAATCTGGTCTCTGGAGAAAGCCCTTTGATTTGGATCTCCACTGTATGTTAAAGCTTCCTTTAAAGCTGCACTAATCAATATTTTTACAGTAACAATGGATCAAAGGACAATGTGTAATGCGAAAGGGGTCACCCCTTGTGACGCACTGACAGAGATACATCACCAAACTCTGCACTTCCCTTCAGCTGTACGGACCGATTTTAGCCTCTTTTAGCTCCTAGTTTTGGTTTTGCGGCACATTTCCTGTCTGGTTCAGTCTCAGTGTTTCCAGCGGCAGCAGGCAGCTCTAAAAAAACAAAACGCTGAACACGAGCTGCTCAGCAGCAAACAGCAGACAGACGCAGTCAGAGTCCAGCTGCTGAACATAGCGGAGCATCTAGCAGCTGAAGAGCCAGATGTTTCCCTCAGCAGCTGCTGGAGACCAAACACAGAGCCGACGTCCATCAGGAGACACAAACACGCCTCTCCTGTTGGGTGATCGTGTTGCTCTGCGTCTGCTGGATGTGTAAATAGGCAGCTGTTTGTAAAGACATTCACCGCGTCAACTTTATACTGTGAAAGGATGTCAGATGTTGTGTTTTCAGCTTGTTCTGCTGCCCCCAAGTGGCCAAAAAATAAATTAATGCAGCTTTCAATTAATATTAGCAATCAGATTAATTTTATTTGATTCTTAGGTACTTACTGTGTAACGTGCACCCAGTTTCAATAAAAAATATTACTATCACTATGTTTTAATTTTGCATTGGTAATATTTAAATAAGATAAAAACTTTATTGATCCCCAGGGAGGAAAGTCACATCACAGTATGTCACAGATAAGGAACAATTACAAATGATCAAATAAAATAAATAAAAATAATAGATTAAAGAAATGAAATTATTTACATTATATACATTGTAGAAATAATGAGTCCAGTAGTACAACTACTTAGTGAGATAATGTTAATGAGTCACTATACAAGTAGAAATATAACAGGTAGCTATAGTGATATACTATGTACTAATGTACTCTATAGATCTATATAGATCTATAGATAGATATAGTAGTAATACAATATCGACATGTGAAAATATCTACAGCAATTTTATACATAACATATATTCAAATTATATACCATACACACAATATAATGATAGAAATAGAAAAATAGTGTATACAGAAATATAATGTATATAATTAATTATGGTAGTGCTACTACAACTATTAGGCTACTACTATTATTGGCAATATTAGCATTAATATTTTTATTCGAGGTTAAGAT
This sequence comes from Siniperca scherzeri, assembly GCA_027580175.1. Lineage (NCBI taxonomy): Eukaryota > Metazoa > Chordata > Actinopteri > Centrarchiformes > Sinipercidae > Siniperca > Siniperca scherzeri. The sequence continues at coordinate 21,725,516 of CM050854.1, forward strand.
GTATTTTGGGAACTGTGTGAGAATGTAAAAAGTGCATGAGGCAAAAAATAAGACGTTAAAATGTTAAATTGTCCATTTAATGTTAAAACTGAGTGAGTGTGAGGAGGAAGAGAATGACTGCAGGAGGAACTCAATGTTGAAAACAGTTCATTTAAATTCTTCTGAGTTATCCCGGAGTGTGAGGGAGTTAGTGGGATTAGAAAGAGGAGGAGCAGGGAGGAGGAAGAGGAGGAGCTGCAGATGGAGGAAGAGGAGGCGTCCTGTCTGCCTGTGTCCAGAGGAGAGGAGCGGCCGCCATGTTAACCAAGAAGCCCGGAACCGCGATCCTCCCGACGGGTGAGCACAGCCTCTGTAGCCGGCCAGAGGGGGCCCGAGCCCGGCCAGTGCGGCGGGGACACACCGCTGATTCCCCGCCTCTCATTACCTCTGTTTAATCCAGTGTAAATTAAAACGTAAAGAGTCAGAAACGGAGGAAAACACTAACTAAGAGAAGGGCTTTAAGCTCTGCTAGCTAACAAGCAGGAATAGAAACAGACTCTGGCTCGCCTTTCTTACCTTTGCTCCTTTGCTCATTAAATGATCTGTAATCTTAAAAAAAAAAAAAAAAAAAAGGAGGGGTGGTGGAGACCAGAGGAGAAGCATTGGTTTGAATGTAGAAACTAAGCAGATAAAAATCAGATTTAAAAAAAAAACCAAAACAACCAAACTGAAAGCTGCTCCAGACGTCTTCCTCCTCTCGTCTGTCAGGTTTATTTTTAGCTAGCGTTAGCTAACCAGCAGATGAGAGGTGACAGCAGTAGAAACAGGTTTCCCTGCTGTTTACTGCCTGTTTATGTCTCATTTAGCTGTTTGTAAAGCCTTTTATAACCGCACCACGGCTGTGTTTTGGTGCCTTTTTAAGATATTTCTCGGTGTTTTTTGTGTGTGTGTGTAATGTTAGATGTGGTGTTTGGTGCTGTTTAGTGTGTGTTTGCGTGTGTTTTCCGTTGCTGGGTAATTTTTGGCCTCCAGCTCCGCCAGACAGAAATAAAGCCTCGGTTCAGTTCAGTCAGAGGTCAGTTGCTTTCTCTTCGGTGTTTTAACATCAGTATAATGTATTTTTTCTAGTTGTCACTTCTTAAATATGCAACAATCAAACGCTTTGTCTCATTAAATTAGCCTGACAAACATGCTAATGCTGTCATGGACTGCTAGAGCTATCATTACAGGTTAACATTCATGCTGTAGCTTTGTGTTAGCCTCAAACTCTTTGAGTCATTGTTTTACAGCTTTATAAACTGCTAATGTCTCTGTTTAAACCATTAGAAGACATTTACTTTGTTCTCTACAGGTTCCTAGCATGTCCATGGGTATTTACAGAATGCTGTAATGATTTATCATAATTTAAATGTAAATATGTAGTGTTTCTTTAGTTACAGACAGTAAGATTAGATGTATTGGCATTGCCAGTGTCGTTGGGCAGTTTAGCTTATCAGTATGTACACTACCGCTCAAACGTTTGGAGTCGCCTGCCACAAAAGCTTGATTCGGTACAGTCAGATGGCTGAGAGGAATACTCTATGTTTTTGAATGGTCTTTCATGCTTTTAGGTTGCAGAAAGTCCCCTTTACAAATAGATGTCATTTTGTATGAAGGGTTTGCAACAACAACAAAAAAAAAGTAATGTTTTGTACATGGAGAACAAAACGCTGTACGATGGTTCAACCAGACTGACAACTGAAAGGGCAGAAAGACACAAAGATACCTCGGAGCAACAGTTAAATGAGAATATAAGAAATCAGCAGTCACTGGTGAAAGAAACTGGAAGCTGAGCATTAAAATCTGTGCAGATTTAAACAGGAACAGGTTCCTGTTTCAGTGTCAAGTGCGCAATAATGCCTCTAACAAGCTGGAATTAACAGGCGTCTTGTTTAGCAAAGCTATTCTTAAAACTTCAAATAGAAACAGCAGGTTAGTCGAGGGTTAGCACTGTTAAACCTATTCAGTCTAACCACTCAGGAGACTAATCCTTTAATTATTCTGAAACTCTTTCAAATGTAAATAATACATGTGGTGTGTAATCTGTTTTTATCTATGTTAAAATAGCCATTATTGAAGGAAAGAAGAAAAACATCAATATAACAGGCGACTCCAACCTTCGAGTGGTAGTGTATGTTTGCCGAAGTTATGTTTGAGATAATTCAGTATTTGTCCGCCAGAGAGCACTGATACGTTCATCTTTCTACTGTTAAATGTCGTGCTCAGTAACCTACAAACCAGGGTTCAATTCTGTAATAACCAAATTTAAGGGACGCTTATCAAAAATGTTTGTGTTTAAAAAATAAAAAACAAACAAATATTTATCAGCCTCAAAAATCCCTCAAAATCAGTAGGGCTGTAGTACCTATAATAGGTATAATATGAATATCTGTTACTGTAAGTCACCTCAAGACAACTATGTGTAATGGCAGGAAGTATTATAGACTAAAATGCGAAATATTGTAGATTCATTAAATACTGTAGTGTTGTCAATTGTAAGACAAGCTACTTTTTTCCACCATTAGGTTGCCTTGTTAGTCACGACTAACCTGATCCAGTACCATCATGTTATGTATCATGATTCTGGAAGGCCGTCTTTACTTTAGGAAGCTGGACATTTCAGCTGCTGAGGCGTTATAAAATTCGATATTGGAAGAGTTTTGAATATACGAACTAACCCAGTGGGTAGGTTGTGTTCTTAGCAACTTTTTAAAAAATCTTTTGGAGACATTTAGTGAAGGAACAGTAGGGAAATTTTAAGGCAAAGAAAGAAGTGGATGACATGCAACAAAAATTCTTGGTCAAATTTGAATTGGGAACATTATGGTTACGTGGTATTGGTCTTAAACTTTTGGAAACCCTGACGCCTGTCTTAGCAACTTTTAAGGTGGATAAAACCTATGTCATGTGCGTGTAAAGTAACTAAAAGTTATTCTGACAGAGAGCGCTATCTTCTCTTGAAGTCAATACGAACCATGTAAAAAATCAAAGACGACTCACCAACTGTTTCTCAGCAGCAGTGCACTCAGTGCCGCCACTGGTGGCCCGCAAAATGTATAAGTAAGACTGTTATTTAATGTCAACATTAATGTAGCTTGGAGATTATTAATTCTAATAATAAGTGTACAGACTAGTGTTACAGATGGTGACTATTAGCTCACTGTTAGCTTGCTAAGGTTGCTTGATATTGTTAATATTGCAGTTTAGTTTGTAATAATTGATCGACAATAATAATTATTATTAAATGTCCATTAGCCTTTATTTTGCCAGCATTGGCTTCATTATTTCAGTGTGATTTGTGAATCAAATTGTTATTCTAGTTTATACCACTATCAATGTGATGTTAGGGGTATTTTTAATCTTGTTTTTCAGGGGCAGATTTGTAATTTTATATTATAAAATTAAAATTACACATGCATGTTGGCTATTAATTTTTGTAGTACTAAAGGTTGTTTGAACTTCCTTCTTCGCAGGACTTTTCTGTTGTAGTTTGTCAAGCCGGGGAACCAGTAAAGCCGGTGTTGAACCCAAATGCAGACACACAGGCTGAGTAGGTACTGGACTTTAATCATTTAATGAATAACAAAAGGCATACACAGATCAGGCAGGCAGTGATCAACGAAAACAGCTGCAACTAATCAGTGCGGAGCAAACAACCACAACTGGCGAGAAAAGCAAACAAAGACGTGAAGTAAAACTACCAGACACGTGAGGGAAAGGAACATTTCAAAATAAAACAAGAAATACTATACATAAACCCTCAACCCATGACATTTTCATACAACTCTGTATCTGCAATTTCTGTCTTTCATCCCTACTTACCACATGTATTCACCATATTGGTGGTTTTATAACCAGTTCATTAGTGGTTTGGATTTGTATCCAGTGTTTCCTCCTGTAGGCTGTGTGGTGACAGTTTGTGCTGCTTCAGGCTGCGTTTTCAGTTTTGTTCCATTTTTGTGTCCCAGTTTCATAGCATACACCATCACTATACAGCATACATTGTAGTGAATGGCAACCAACAAATGTCAATCAAACTAGGACTTTTAGCCAAGAACAATACAGCCAAGTTCAAATTTAAAAGCGTCACAAATATTGAGTAAATTGTCCAGCTGTGAGCAGCTCCTCCATTTCTGTTGAGCAGTAGGAACAGTGTCCAATACTACATTCACCACCAGCTGTTTTTAAGTTCTCAGTATGCTTCAAATGAACTAGTTTGTACGACGTTATGCGTGTCTATGTAGTCTTGGTGTATTGAATTGTACAAATGGGAATATGAGCACACTTTTGGACAGTCTCTTCAGAGGCATTCATGATGATGCACTTGGTTTAAGTTTAAATCCCACTCACCTTCACACCTCTGTACATCTGGCCAGTCGCTGCATAAAGTGGGTACAATTGTTGGATTGTCTGCGTTGGAAAATTGTAAATATTGTGGGACGCATGCTGTCCAATTGAATTTGCTAAAACTCCTCCTCTAAACAGTGATTGTCCAACCATAGCTTAGCAACAGTAACTCGGCACTGCAGGCCTGTCAAGCTTTATATTTCTCAACACGTTGAAGCAGTGTACATGGGGCTGTAGTAAGAGCCATTCTCCATATAGAGTTTAGAGGGTGGTGACTTTATTTAGCCTTTCCAAAGTGGATTAAAGCAATTTGTCTGCTGTAACATTGCAAACATTAGCATTTCTGGCTAACTAACTTACTACCTAAAGTAGTAACTGAGCAATACTTCCAAGGCCCTTTTCATACTACATTATATTGTGGGGTGACAGTTTAGCAATACGTTGAAAAAAACAAAAACATCATGACTAGCACATCCAATGTGTAGTGTTTTCCCACTATGTGGAAGTCTGTCCTGGATTCGACTAATATCAGAGATAGGCTAACGTTAGCGACTCTGTCCTGCCGTCTTTGGATTTGGGGAAGTTTACACTCCAGCAACTCCAGCCAGCGTTACCCGAGATGGCGTTACGTTTGCAAGACACGTTGGTTAGTCCTCATCCTAAAAGTCTTGTAACGCTAAAAGTGAAACATGCTGTTTGAAAATGCAAACAGTAAAGAATAAATCTAACCTCTGTCTTGCCTGTGCAAGTATGTCGAGATTCACCGACTGTTTTGATAGTTAATTAATCGATTTGAGTAATTTTTTTGGTCACAGGGTCTGAAATTAACACCTGCTAAGCGCCAAATGCAGGTAGATTTTCCATTTGGCGAGTAAATCTCAAAAGGCTATCCGCCACACTGGCGGGCAAATGTTTGAACCAAAACAGTCATGTAATAACAAACTATGCTGAGAGTCTCTACTGCGTTTTGGTGTCATTTACGGGCGCGCTGCTTCTGTCCTCTGCTGTCTGTGTCGGAGTGACGCGTACGCACGCTACATATGTGTTTTTACACGCGTCTAAACAGTGACGTGAAACTGAGTATCAAGCGCTCCTAGTTATGGTGGTGTCACGTTTTCAACATTTCACACGGAGACGAACCCTGTTTCCCGAATTTCTGTGTTGGACCCATTGCTTTTTTGTTTGATCCTTAAGTACATTTAATAGCAAATACTTAAGTTACTAAAGTTAATTTCGGACACTGGTTGGTCAGACATAACAAGACATATGAAGATTTCACCTTGGGCTTTGGGAAATTGTGATGGCTATTTGTTTCACCATTTTTGACATTTTATAGACTAAAAATAGTAATATAATGCTGATGCCTTTAGAATGAACGGATACTGGCCTTTAGACTTCTAATTATACTTAATGTAGTTGTTTTTACAGTGGGAACTCAAAATGTTGTTAGAACCAGTAGATAGTATGCAGCTGGGATCCTAAAAGCACCAGTGATTCATCTACAGAGGCCCACTGTTCCTCCTCATCTGTAATTTCCAGGTCACTTTCTGAACTTTGTAGTTTCTTTACTCAGCACCTCTGCTAGTCTCTGACCCCGCTGAGCGTCACACAGCTGCATGTGTGCGGTCACGTTGCTGCAGATTTTCCCACTCGTCCTGTCGAGCAGCGTGCCGAGCGTGCTCGCCGGCGCTGTGGCATCTCAAGCTCGGTGTCAAGTTCACATTCAGCACGCTGCTTTTCCACTCTCCTAGCATGCATCTGCCAGGCTCGCAGCAAGGAATACTGTATGTGCTTTCCAGTATAGGTCCCTGTTACATTATAAGTATATACATGTACTGTACAGGCAGAGTACAGTGTCATCATATACTGTAGAGCTGGAGGTCCTGTGGAGCTGATGAAGGGCGGAGAGGCCAGTGGGAAACTTCGACAGTTTGAATTAAAGCCTGAGCGATACCGGACTTTTTTAGGCTGATGTTATTGGTATTTTACCATATTAACAGTGCAATAACGTTTTGTTAGTTATTTGTTTTTCTTACAAAAATAACATCTCTTTCTAAAGTTTCTTCAAGTTTGTTAATTAAAAGTTATGATAAAGATGTGTCTGAGGCAGGACATTTATAGCTCAACAATGTTAAAGGTGAAGATATCAATAAGTTACCAAATTATTATTATAAATAACTATAATAATATAAATATATATTAAGCTATTAAGATTTTAAGAAAAGTAGGTCAAATATACCTTTATTTTTTCATACAATATGTGCCAAGACATAAGCTGATATTGACATGTTTGTGATTAACCGAGATAAGCTGATATAGATACATACAGATATATTGGAGCTCTACTTTGAATGAAGTATGTGCATGTTTTTGTTGGGTTTATTTTGTATACTGCACTGTAATGTGTTTCTAAGTCACTTTTAGGGGTGGACAATATGTCAGTAAATGCCTTGAGAGGATATGAATTTGCCAACCGTCAGAGATTTTGCCATAAAATTAATACGTGGTACATATCTGTTTAATATCTTAGGTTGTATTAGACCGTTGTGAGTGTGAAAGAAAGTTTAATTTCTCGTATGCAGGTGTATGAACAGACCAGACCTTTATTTATCCTTTTTTAATATGACAATTTTAATAATTTCTTCAACAGCAGGCAATGCTGCAAATCAATGAGCAAGACTGATTAATCACCATTTAGGATTTATACATGATTTTCACATTGACGTAATGTTAAAATGGACCTTGATTTGTCAGATATTTCATTTGCTGAATGAGCCAAAAACAGACATTCATTTCATTTCTTTTCATATTATCTACAAACTGTTTCTTTATCATTTTCCAGAAAATGTGTTTTGAAATAGATATTGAGATATAAAATGAGATATCGTAATAGATTATTTTATTCATATTGCCCACTACGTGTCACTTTTATGTTGCTTATGTGCACTTTGAATGCAGTTCAGTCAAGTTTATTTTATATATATATACAGTATGTTTCCAAAAATCACAGATTTGCCTTAAAGGGCTTCCCTTACCTGTAAGAAAGTGACAGAGATCAGTTGAAAGAGAAAAAATTAGGGCTGCAACTAATGATAATTTTCATTATCAATTAATCTGACAGTTGTTTCTTAAGTTAGTTACTTTATCATTTAGTTTATAAAAAAGAAAATAGTTAAAAATATCAATCACATTTCCCAGAGCGATGAGGTGATGTCTTGAAATGTCTTGTTTTGTCCGACCAACGGTCCAAACTACAAACATATTCAGTTTACAATTACATAAAACATTTGAGAAGCTGGAACCAGAGAATATTTCTCACTTTTGCTCAATAAATGACTGAAACAATAAATTGATTATCTAAATTGTTGACAATTAATTTTCTGTCAATCAACAAATTGATTAATCGCTCACTCCTAGTCACGTTAATGTTGAATTTCTGCAGCTTGTATACAACTGTAAGAGGTTGAGAGAGAAAGTGTGAGAAAATCAGACCCACGCTCCAAAACCCAAAGATATTTAAAACAATATAAAACAGAAAAGCAGTAAATACTCACATCTGAGAAGCTGGAAGCAGAGAATATTTGGAATATTTTGTTGATAAATTAGTCAATTATCAAAATTGTTGTTTTCTGTCAATTGTCTAGTCATTTAATCAATTAATCGTTTCTGCACTAGTCTGCAGGAAAGTAAGAAAACGCCTCTGATTCAGGATCACAACAGAACACATTTAAGTGCCTGTGTATTGATAACACTATCAGAACATATTGTGATATTGATTGTTTGTCCCAGCCTCAGTCATTAGCAGCATTACAGTGAAGATGCATTAGAGGCTGCATTGTTTTGCTGCAGCGTGTTTGTGCTGCGTCTGCAGTTTATATTCAGGTTTGAATGCAGGCTGGAGGTTGTTGTTCTGAGTCCTCATTGGCTGTATCACAGCGATGTTGCACATCAGATGCTGCATTGTTTGCTGCATGTACTTTGTCGTGCCGTAGTTTTACAGTGTGTTGGCAGTCTGCAGTCTTGAATGTGATTTGTCTCTGCGAGTCGTCCTCATTAGCAGGATTACAGTGAGCGTTCAGATTAAAGGCAGAGAGCGGCAGCTGAGACCATCTGTCTGCTTTAACCTGCACGCTGCTGCACAAACACAGGAAGCCGCTGAGAGCTGGACGGTGGCCTGTGAGGGTCTGAAGCTCAAAGGCTGATCAGAGCTCGTCTCTGTTTCCATTCATTCATTCCATCGCTTTGATATCTGTTTATTCTGTCCATGATTAGCCAGATGTAAGACTTTGTCACACAATATCTAGATATTTCCAGCAGTTCCAGAAAGTATATCTGATCTTGATCAGGGATCTCAATGCTAGACCCAGCCACAGCCTAAACAATTGTTTGCTTAATTAATTAGTCAATTGAATCATTGTTCAAGCAAAAAATCCAAACATTTGCTGTTCCAGCTTCTCAAATGTGACGTTAGACACATTAAATATCTTTGTGTTTTGGACTTTTAGTCGGACAAAAACAAGCAATTAGAAGACGTCGCCTCAGGCTCTGGGATGCTTTCCACTATTTTCTGATATTTTGTTCACTAATAGATTAATCGAGGAAATAATCGTCAGGTTAATCGATTATTTTGAAATAATCCTTATCCTTAATAATCCTTCGTTGGAGCCCTAGATTAAGCTATTATCATACAGCTGCAGAGACATTCAGGTTCCTGCATTTCCAGTCCAACCACCTCCCTCACCTGTATTGTTGGATTAGGACGAAGGAGAAATGAATAAATTAGACATTAAACATATTCTTTGTGATTATAAACAAGGTTTTTGCCAGCTGATATCCAAACACACACCTCTGACCCCCCTCACCTCTGTCAGCCACTAAAACCCTCAGGGCTAATGGTCAAGTGCAGTTTTATGTGATGAGCGAAATTAGCTAGTCGTCCTGAATCACATTTGAATGGATAAATGTATGTTTGCACCCCCAAACAAGCCTTGGTGCATGGGGTGTGCACGCTCTACCAGGTGAGCTACTGGGGCGCCCCTTTCACTGGGTCTTTAAACCTACAAAACATAACATTTAATTAACTGGAACATGTTTTTCGCTGAATATTGGGAAGAATAAGCCCTCCTCTGAGTGTTATGGTGTGTCTTCTTGATTACTTTGGAGACAGAAGAAGTGCTAACTAGATTGTGTTTAGTTGTGACCGATCTGAATGCAACAGCTGGTGTACTGAGGCAGATGTTCTGGTTGTAAAACTCTTGCTCTGTTGAAAGGCTTGCTGAAAAAGTTTGACACCTCTGGCTGAAGTAGCGGATAAGAATGGTGGAAGGAAAGTCGATACAGAGTCCACTTATTAGCACTCTTAACTGTTCAATGTATTAAGATAATGGTCTGTTGTGACCTTTAACCCCACGGTGGTGGTGTTGTTGTTTTGTTTCTGTTAAAGGTGGTGAAGCTTCAGAGAAAGATTGAGAGGTAGGCAGTGTATTGGGGATTATCAGACTATATTAAAACCTTCATCCTACTTAGACTGAGTCGACCTGCAGGACCCACAGCCTCCAGACTAGACTGGATCACTTTGGCCTGGGTCAGTCCGGTCCGAGGCTGTTTGAGGCTGTTTCAGTTCAGTTCAGTTCAGGTATACAATCAGTAATATTGATCGTAACCTGTAAAATCTAATGCAATCCAACGCAGCAGCTCAGCCATAAATTCTACCTTTACAAAGATAATAATGTTCAGTTTTGATTGACACCGTCAGAGAGGTGTTAATTTAACCATGTGTTTATTATGGAGGTTGTAGTTTGCATTGATGTTGATCTGGACTACATTTTATTGAGAGGGGGGAGAATTTCCCATTTCTTATTACACATTTCAGTCTAATGTAGTCCAGTTCAACACCTCCACTAACTACGACCTCAGTAATAAACATATAGTTGAATTAACACCTCTCAGAAACAAAACTGGCCATTATAAGCTTCATTAAAGTAGAATATATGGCAGAGCTGGATTATATTGTATAGGTGTACTTAATAAAGTGGCAAGGAAGTGTATTTGTTTAGCTTGGTTCAAAAACTGGAAGCCAGCTAGCCTAGCTGTATCAAAAGTGGGGGAACTTTTCCGCCAACCCAAAGCTGTCTTACGCCACATTCAAGGCATATTTTACAGTAATTAAAAGCAGCTGAGTGAGAAAAATGTTGTAATTCAGAGTCAGTGATATCGGAATAGCTACAGCTAAGTGTCCGCAGACTGCTAGCTGGCTGCAAAGCTACTTTCACTAGAAGTTACATTGAAATGCAATCCAAAGTGAATAATAATACAGTTGGCTCAGCAAATTCAGAAGAAGCTTTACGCTGCTTGTTTGTATTTGGTTTCACTTGTTAATGAACCGCTTTTTAAAAATAGCTCATTTCTGTGTAATTTCCGCTTATCTGGTGTGACTACGTGGCTAGTAGGGGTAAGCCAACTTGGAATAATGTGTGAACTAGGGCTGCAACTACCTGTTCTTTCCATTATTGATTTATCTGAAATAATCTTTGATTATTTTCCAGATTAATTGTTTGCTCAGTACAATCTGCCATAGACTAAGTTGACGTCTTTTATATTGCTTCCAAAAACCAAAAAAGACTTTCTGTTTCTTATCATAGAAGACCGAGAAAAGAAGCAAATATTCACATTTGAGAAGCTGGAACTAGTGAATGTTTCGCATCTTGCTTGCTGGCTTTGGAAATAAAATTAAAATAACATCGTCCACATGATCAGAATGAGTGCTGCTGCTAGATATCCCCCAGGCACATCTTGTGAAAAAGTGTCTTTTTAGTAGTTTGTGGCATATAGCGTAAAAGCATTAGAGCGAAAAGATGACAGAAGATGTCCGAGTTCATGATTAGCTGTGACTGCTGCATTTAGGGAAAGAGGTGGTGCTTAGGATCAATCAATGCACATCTTTTTAAAAAAGCTGTTATATATGGAGGACAATAAAGGACGTGTCTCTGTATCAGTCTCTGTATGTGTTTGTCTGAGTATGTTCCTGATGTGTGTTACATACCGAGCTCTTTTTGTGGTGGTCATGACATGTGATACTTGGTATGTTGAGGGGAGGCATCGACACATCTTGTACTTGGAAAGGTTGATACTTTGTCATGTAGTCTGCTTCCAGTGTAGCATCACTAATTAGTCAGAGCTCAAACATGGCAACCCGACGATGAGAGCAAAATCTTAGAGATGCAGTCAACAAATAGCTCCAAAGCTAACTGCTGCTAACACCACAATGTCTCCTTTTTACATTTCTCTTTCAACACCTGTTCAATAAACAAGATACAAAATCAGACAGACTTGGAGTTGTTGGACGCTAGATTTTTTTTCACTTTTGATGGAGCTAGGCTAACAGTTTACCCCTGCTTCCAGTCTTTGTGCTAAGCTACGCTAAACACTTTTATCCTGGAATAATGATAAAATTATATCCATCTTCTCATCTGAATAAGAATCATCAGAAAAGAAGATGAAACTTATCCTCTGTCGCTCTCTTTTTATTTCCAGGCAAAGTGGGCGAGCCGGTCTACTCTCCTGGTCACAGTGGCTCTCAGACAACGTCGCCTGTCGCCTTGCCGCGGCTCCGCAACAACAACCATAACCCCCTGACGGTACGAACACACGCTCACGTCTTTCTTTTTACTTTATCGTGATATCAATTTACTGCATTAGTTTTGTCGTTGGTGGGTTTATAACCCAGAATTCATCATCATATTTTACAGATGTGGGTGTAATAATATGAACTCTGATCATTAAAAGAAAATAATTGCAATGAGATAGACTAACACTCGCACATCTTAACAGGTTTGGCTGTGATTTGCACTTTGCATTGAACATCAGTACCTTTGCGTGCAGACCGACAAGTTTCAATGGCATTGAGTATGAAAAACCGAATTCTTAGGGCTGCTTACTTGTTCTTTGATCAGACAATTACTGATCTAAATCAAGAAACTCTATTTTATTTAGGTTTACTTTGAGCAATTTGACATGAATGAAAAAACATGTTTATATTCCCCAAACTTGGGTAACAACAAAAGTACTGTTTTGGAGTTTGTACTGAAGCTCAGGTAACATATTGGCACCAATATGGAAATATTTCAAGCCCCAGTGATGCCCTAGGCTTCGTGCATCACTGCAACATATCTGCAGCACAGAATGGAAAGTGGAACACTGTCAAATTTTCAAGGGGCAAGCAGCAGCAAAACTCAAAGCAGCTGAACATTGCAAAGCAAAGCTACATGCTAATTAAAGTCATTTTTGCAGTGCGATTCATCTGCAAAAGTCTGAACGAAGGTTAAAATCTTCTGTTGATCTATTCATCCTAAAGAGAGATTTAGCTTAAAGAAAATGAAAACAAGGAATTGACTTTGTACATAAAATCTACTCAGTTACATAAGGTAGGAATGTAGGAACATAAAACAAGCCTTTCTTTTTTAAATCTAAATATGTTTGGGGACCATGTGAACAATATAAACATCAGCAGCACATCTAGAAACATCTGCCAGTGTGTCCTAGTTGGACTGCATTTATTTTTGGGGTCATCACTGATCAGTAAACTAACTGATCATCATTTATAAGTAACACGCAAGTACAGTTGCTTTGTGCAGCTGAGAAGACTCAGCCAAGTCTACTATAAAGGAACATTGTGTTTGTTATGGTACATAATATACATTTGGCTTTTTTCCCTCTACATACATATACGTCTGGAGCAATTTGCTTAAAGGCACTTGAACATGTGGTCAGAAGGAGCCCTGGATTGAATTACCAATCATATAATTTATCGACAACCTGCGCTGCCACCTGAGCTACAATCGACCCGTTGCTATGCTTGCAGTTTGGCTTCTGAAGGTTGGTTCCAACCATTTCTAGAGCTGTATCAACCTGCCACTGTATCAGAGTCATGTTGGCTTTAGATGGCTGACTAGCGAGCTGCAGTTAGCATGTTAGCCTGCTGTTAGGAAGGAAGGATCCCTCCTCCTCCTCCTCCTCCTCCTCCTCCTCCTCCTCCTCCTCCCCTTTTTTTGGGCAGTTTTTCCTTATCCGAGTCGAGGGCCTAAGGACAGAGGGTGTCGTATGCTGTAGATTGTAAAGCCCCCCTGAGGCAAATTTGCGATTTGAGATATTGGGCTGTATAAATAAAAATGGACTTGACTTGCAATGAGCCTGAGCAGCAGTTCTCTGGAACAGTCAGCTGTAGCCACTCGGCTAATAATAGCCCTCTGCTCCAGGATGGTTTAAACAGCTGATTGGTTTATAGGCTGGTGTGAAGGGCACACACGCACACGCAGGACTAATGGTATAAAGGAACTGATGCAGCATTTATTACCTTCAGAGTGATGTCCTTGACTATCAGCATTAGCAGGGTTTCCCGTAACATATTATAGTGAAAGCTCTTATGAAGTATAATATTAACTTCCAGGGAAATCGATCAGAGGCACTGTATCACTCAGCAATGGTCACATATTTAACATATTTAAAGAGTAAGGCAACCATTTATGCTGGAGCAGATTTCACAACCTTTTGATAACCAATTTCTTGGGGGAAACGGCAGAATATCAGTAGTTTTAACAGCAGACGTGGTAGTTGCAGTGGTTGTGTTATCATTAGTAATGGTAGTAGTACTATTAGTTGTAGTGGTAACACTTTAAATGTAAACAGTTCAGGGTTTCCCCTGGGGAATTGGTCAGCGGAGGTGATAAGTGCTTGTAGAAACTGATCAGGTTAAAACGCTGCCGGAAACCCTGCAGTCATGTTTTATCATGTCATGTTTATCTCGTCCCAAGTATTTCAAGTTAATTTTGTACTTTTGTGTTTCCAATTTTACTACACGAAGAGCCGTACGTATGAGGCAAATAAGATTAACAATGGATTCAAAATATTCTGATCCCAGCATTTCAAATGTGAGGATTTGTTGCTTTTCTCTGTTTTCTATGACAGTAAACTGAACATCTTTGGGTTTTGAACTGGACAAAACAATCAATTTGAAGATGTCAACTTGCACTAAAGGAAACTGTGATGGGAATTTTCAGATTTAAATTTAAAATGTTTTAGACAAAACTCTTAATTATGAGAGATTATGAGAAAGTGATAGGTAGATTAAACTACAATGAGAATAATCATTAGTTGCAGTCCTAGTCAATTTTTTGTGAACAGCGAGACAGAAACCTGTGTGTGTGTGTGTGTGTGTGTCAAGGTGTTGTCCGGTGAGGGAGGTATGCTCTCATATGTCACTGTAACCACTGACAACACACACACACACACATTCACACACACTACCCCGACTGCTGTGTGTTTATGTATGTGTGTGTTATTGTACGACAGTCCCCTCACTGGCCAGATTACAAGAACACACACACACACATACTGTTCTTTGGGGTACAGCAGGTCTTTGAACTGAACCGCTGTGTGTGTGTGTGTGTGTGTGTGTGTGTGTGTGTGTGTGTGTGTGTGTGTGTGTGTGTGTGTGTGTGTGTGTGTGTGTGAGAGACAGTGAACTAAAACCAAATGCACCTCTGTTATCTGAAAGGACCCAGGTGTGCTGGTCACCATGGCAACAGGGAGTGACTCACTGAGCAAGAGACAAAATGAGAGAAAAAGACAGCTGTCTCACTGTTAGTCATTCAATCACAATTGGGTAATTAGACTGTATGAGTTCTTCATTCATTTTAGGGAACAAATGACTAATTTGTGGGCATTAATTACCCAAAATTTTTACCCCGACAGTCTCCTATGTTTGTGTTCAAGTATTTTTCAGCAGATATCACCAACAGCAGAAAGTTTTTACCTGTCGCAGCAATAACATCACTTCCTTCAAACAAAAAGTTTGAAGGAAGGTGGGGAAACAATCATAAAATAATAAAGTCAACAGTAGTAGCAAATATATGATTTATAGATTAAAAAACATGGAATGGCCTTTAAGATAAACATATTATGCTTTAAAAAGATACTCAGTAACAACAAATGTTTTAGCTGGAGTGAATTTTACTACTTAGTTCTCACTAGTGCTGAAACCACTGGTCCATTAATCAATGAGTCGATTGACAGAAAATAATGGACAACCACTTAAATATTAGATTACTCATGTAAATCCATAAATCCGGCGGCATTTTTCCCTTTCTTGGATAAATGACAGTTTAGATTCAGACAGGAAACAGGGAGAGAGACAGGGTTATGACGTCCCTGTTCACCGCCATTTTAGAGACATGGGGTTCCCCCTCAAACAAAATAGAGGCAGTTGATGGACATCACAGATTAAATGAAATTAATCTAATCTGCTGCTGCAACTACTGACTGTTGATAATCGGCCAAATCAGCGGCCAAACTACAATAACTAACTTCCCGTTGTTTTTAGAATACCAGCATGCACCTGTCCCTTTCAAACTCACCTGTCCGTTTCACCTTTCAATATTGTTGCTTTCAAAATCTCTGTTGTAGACTAAATGTTTAATTAAAAAAATCAACAGACATAATTATTGAAATCTTTGTTGCAGCCCTGCTTCTCACATTATCCAGACTATCCTTAGGCTGTGGCTGATGTCATGTCTCTTTGCGTTTCCCCTCAGGGAGGCTCTAAAGCCGCCATGTCGGACGCCGTCCAGCTATCGTCGCAGTCGCAGGTCCACGTCACCCAGCTGTACGAGGAGAACACCAACAAGCGTCCGGTCCTGACCTCCCAGCCCAATGGCCTGGCTCCGCTCAGCTCCACCCGACCGGGCCTGCCGCTGCCGGACCGCCAGACCTTGGCCTCAGAGCCCGCCCTCCACTGCCGACAGGGCAGCACCGCCTCCAACAAGTCAACAGACGGCAAGCCAAAGCCCGCCTCCTTATCCCCGGAGCTGGCCATGAAGCAGTTCATGTCCAAAATGTCATCGTTCGAACACCACGAGGTGTTCAGCTATCCCGAGGGTGAGTGGGTTTAAACTGTCCTTCTAAAGATGCACGTTTTCATTGGTTGATGCTGATGGTAACAAACCAATAATCTGTAGTTGTTGAGGTAAATTCCATGAGACGACAGAATAACACTGACCCAAAGTAGAAATGGAACGGACTGTTTTGATCTTGATCGATGGGAATGAGAGTGATGAATGATGTCCTTGTTTCTCCTTTAGTGTATTTTGTTGGTCCGAATGCTAAGAAGAGATCAGGGGTCATGGGCGGTGCCAACAACAGCGGCTACGACGATGATCAGGGATCCTACATCCACGTTCCGCACGACCACATCTCCTACCGCTACGAAGTCCTGAAGGTCATCGGCAAGGGCAGCTTTGGACAGGTACAACTAGTAATAGTATTGCTAGTGATAGTTAATCCAACTATGTCTGCTACTAATAATACTGATAACTGTTACTACTACTACTGCTGCTGCTGCCACCACTGCTGCCACCACTGCCACCACCACTACCACTGCTGCTGCTGCTACCACCACTGTTACCACCACCGTTACCACCACTGTTACTGCTGCTGCTACCACTGCTGCTGCTGTTACCACCACTGTTGCTGCTGCACCACTGCTGCTGCTGCTACACTGCTGCTGCCACTGCTACCACTGCTGCTGCCACCACCACTACTGCTACTACTGCACTGCTGCTGCTGCTGCTGCTACTACTACTACTGCTGCTGCTACTACTGCTACTACTGCTGCTACTACTGCTACTGCTGCTGCTACTGCTGCTACTACTACTGCTGCTACTGTTACTACTGCTGCTACTACTGTTACTACTGCTACTGCTACTGCTGCTACTACTACTGCTACTACTGTTACTACTACTGTTACTACTACTGTTATTACTATTACATTTACTTTCGCAATCAAAAAGTAAACAGTAAATGTTGTATGTTATAAAGCTGTTGTAGTTCATGTAGTTTTATATCACAATATCAATAAAATAAAAAACATTCATGACATTTATAGAAAATTAGATATCTAACAAGTCAAGGCATGTCATCACATTGATGTATAAATCTAAGTCTTATTTGTTGGTTTACAACAAAGCCCACAATGACCTAATACAACCAGAGACACCGGTGGGTCATTCAGTACAAACTCGTGCTGTTTCAAAGATACCAAATATATTTGGCTGAATTTGGGGGAAATGGGTCTAAAATGATGCACGAGATATGTGGAATATTAGCATTTAAAGGAAAAGTTTGTAGGTTGACTATTTCACTCAATGGAAACATTACATAGCTTCAATAAAGAGCTGGAAGAAGCTAATGCACATCATATAAATTATTGAATAATATGATTTTTCAAACTTAAAGGGGAAAACTGGATCTCAACAGGTTAAACTAGCAGGAAGGAAACAGATGTGTAATGTTAGTCCACAAACCCTGAAAATATTTGATCATACTCTCTTCTATTTCTTGACTTCTTGTCTAGCTGTTGACAATAATTGTTTTGTTTTACACTATCAGCTGATCATAGTAAGTACCATTTGGTGTAATGGATTTAAGATTAATGAGAGCATCATGTATTTCCTCCCCCTGCAGGTGGTGAAGGCCTTTGACCACAAGTCGCAGACCCATGTGGCTCTGAAGATGGTCCGCAATGAGAAGCGCTTTCACCGGCAGGCAGCGGAGGAGATCCGCATCCTGGAGCACCTGAGGAAGCAGGACAAGGACTCGAGCATGAACGTCATCCACATGCTGGAGAACTTCACCTTCCGAAACCACATCTGCATGACCTTCGAGCTGCTCAGCATGAACCTGTACGAGCTCATCAAGAAGAACAAGTTCCAGGGCTTCAGCCTCCCGCTGGTCAGGAAGTTCGCCCACTCCATCCTGCAGTGTCTGGACTCGCTGCACAAGAACCGCATCATCCACTGCGACCTCAAGCCAGAGAACATTTTACTCAAGCAGCAGGGACGCAGCGGCATCAAGGTGAGTAACAGCCGCCCAAGTCTGTTTCACTAAAGGCTTGTTAATCCATCTACAAAACAAGCTTTCTTTCTGTTTCTCTCTCTCTCTCCAGGTCATAGATTTTGGTTCTAGCTGTTATGAGCATCAGAGAGTTTACACCTACATCCAGTCCAGGTTCTACCGAGCGCCAGAAGTCATTCTAGGTAAGAATGAAAGCAGCCTTTGGTCGACACTAAGTTACCATATGCTAATGAGCTGCTTTCAGCTTTTCCCTTCACTTCGGTTTGGTTTTGGCGCTTGCTTTCGGTTCATTTCAGCCATGAAATTCAACTGACACTTTCTGCAGAGTCGACGTTTACTCAACGTTATGCTTTGGTCAAAGTTTTGTTATCAGCATGCAGTTTAAAACTCTTCCTGCTGGTTTGTTGAAGGACACTCAACAAACTAGATTTAAACCACCATCAGTGGTCTTGTATGTTTAGCCCATTCACTACAAATCTCATAGACTTAACATTAGAGCTCACCATTTTGCAAATTTTTCTTCTACCATTCCAGACATCCACTGGCTTCCATTCAAATCTGTACACAATAAATGTCTATTAGCAGACTCTTGAAACTTGCTTGAGTTGTGTAATCATCACAGTGAACATTAAGTCTGCATTCATTTTTGTCAATCTAACATTATTAACTAGGGGCAGTGGCTTACCGGGGTCTCACACAATAACATAAGACAATAAGACTTCAGTAAGTTACTCCCCGTCAAGAAACGGTCCAGCACATAGTCCCCATAAAACCAAAACTTGTTGTTTACACTTTGTTTTTTGTATGGATTAAACAAATGAGATGTGACATGTAAATTAGGGAGCTTTCAGAGCTGCTGGTAGGTGGATTTTGTTACATTTGGACAGAGCCAGGCTAGCTGTTTCTCCCTGTTTCCAGTCTTTATGCTAAGCTAAGATAACAGGCTGCTGGCTGTAGCTTCATATTCAATGTACAGATTTGAGAGTGGTATCAATATTCTCATCTAACTCTTGGCATGAAACCTTAGCTTAAAACTTGCACACACACTGGTGTGGTACTTTAAGGATCAGCTGCTAAACAGCAACCTTTGTAACCTTTAACAGCCCGCTGTTACAATCTTGGTACACTAGCACAATGTAGAACTTTCACGGGCTGCTAGTACTATCAAAGTTACATAAATATGAACAGGTAATGTAGAGTATGTATTGAGAGATGACACTCTTTTGTTATTGTGGTCAATTTAAAAAAAACAATCCCGTTGTAAAAATAATACAGGTACAATGCACAACCTTCAGAGCAGTCTAGTAGTCCAATAATGTAATAAATCCTTGAAAGTTTCATGACCACATTCATTGCAATTGTCCAACTTAACATAATCAAAATACTCCTTGTTTTTTCAAATCATGGATAAATGTTACTGCCCCACAGTAACTAAACTAAATGTGACTAAATATTGTATGTAATGGATTATCCATCTGCAGCATGTTACTAGTCCCTGCAAGTTAAAATTCATAGAAATATGTTGAAACCAGTGGCTGCCTGAAAGGTAGAAAATCAGTCCAACAGTCTAAAAACTGATGCTATGCTTTGGGAAATGATCAGTGGGAATGTCAAGCATTTTTCAGCAGATCATTTTGACGGTTGAATCTAGATTTTGACATGTCAATCTTTGCCGCCTCCTCCAGGCTCCAGGTATGGGATGCCTATCGACATGTGGTCTCTGGGCTGTATCCTGGCTGAGCTGCTGACTGGTTACCCGCTGTTGCCGGGTGAAGATGAAGCCGACCAGCTGGCCTGCATCATCGAACTACTGGGCATGCCCAGCCAGAAGCTCCTCGACGCCTCCAAGAGAGCCAAGAACTTTGTGTCGTCCAAAGGCTACCCGCGGTACTGCACTGTCACCACGCTGCCCGACGGCACCACTGTGCTGAATGGCGGCCGCTCACGACGAGGGAAGGTACGCGGCCCGCCAGGCAGCAAGGACTGGAGCGCAGCGCTGAAGGGCTGCGACGACCCGCTGTTCCTGGACTTCCTCAAACAGTGTCTGGAGTGGGACCCGGCACTCAGGATGATGCCCAGCCAGGCGCTGCGCCACCCGTGGCTGAGGAGGCGACTTCCCAAGCCACCAACAGGAACCACCACGGGGGAAAAGACCTCCTCCTCCAAACGGGGCACCTCCACCACCGACGGCGCCATCACCTCTATCTCCAAGCTCGCCACCACCTCCTCAACAACCACCTCCTCCTCCTCCAAAACCAGGACTAACTTGGCAGCGATCACTGATGCCAACGGAAACATCCAGCCTAGGACGGTTCTGCCCAAGCTGGTCAGCTGAAAGTGAATGCACTCCGCTCGCTGTGGTGGGAGTTGTTAGCTGTGCTCATGAGCAACCGTGAGCTACCAGCTGGGACTGAATAAAACAGGCTTGTCCAGTTTTGAAGAGCATTTGTTTTTTTCACGCTGGTTTTCACAGCGTTGTTGGAGTGCGTTCAGGACAAATGGAAACTTAGCGCTGGGGTGTTAAAATGTGCAGAATGGCCAGGCTGGGATGTAAGCTGAGCTGAAGGAAACTTTATTGATATATTGGGGTGTGTTCAGACTCCTCAGATTCTCAGTCGGAGAAGACAGTAGTTGTCTTACGTTGTGAGCAGCGAGACAGGAAGTGACCACATATGTTTAAAATGATTGTGGGGCTGCTCAGACAATCAAAACACACCACACCACTCTGTAGCTCCACACAAACATGTCAAAAAACATGGTGCTGATGGAGGGAACAAGGCTTTTTTATGTTTTTAGCAAAGAATCTATTTAGCTGAGCTGATAGTCGATTAATCGATTAGACACCAAAAACAACTTTTTATGACCTTAGTCTTACAAGGTTATATCTACAGACAATTGTAGGATAAAGGCTCATGTATACGTTCATGTGGTTTACTGACGAAAAAGTCAGATATACCCTTATAATACTAAGGTAACAGCTGCAAAAAAGCAACGATTAGCTTGCTAATCTTTGTTTCATATCACCATGAAATAACACTTTTTTTATGTTTCAGTTTGGGGAACATTGGTGGGCATTTGTCATTACTTTTGACTTAAATTACTACACAATTAATTAAAACAAAATCCTAGCAACCCTAACTGAACCATCTACCTGTTAGCTGGCTAACTTTCTTAGCTAGCTTTTGTTTTACAGTGTGTAGCTAGCCTGTGTTACCATGCCAGCTTTGTGCCTGTCAGCTGGCTAACTGTTAACTGGCTAATGACCACTGGTTAGTTGTTAGACAGCTATTTGTTTGTGTTTAGCTGTCACTTTGCTACCTATTTACCTTTTAACTGGCTAGCAGTTAGCCTAGCAAACTTCAGCTAGCTATAGCTGGCTCACTATTTGCCTTTTTTGGCAGTCTGGTGGCTAGCCTTAGCCTTTTTTAGCCATAGCCTGTTAGCTCTCCACTGCCCAGCCTTACGAAGTACAGATTTAGAGTTTTAAAGTGTTATAAGTTTTCTGAAAGTTAGCAAAAAGAGAAGAGAAGTATGTTTGTGTTAACTCACAACATTTTGTTACCTATTTAATTAAGCAAATCTGATTATTAAGGACACAAAATGACTGAAGGAGCTGTGAAGATAGAGAAGAAGGTAGATTAAATGCAGTGTTATGGACAAGTTATAAATCATGTTAAACTAAAAGGGCTCTGATAAAAAAACAAAAAAAGGGAATGTTAGTAACCAAAGTCTTTCCTATTTGAAAGGAGAAAAATATAACAGTGGCAGTATGACCTGAAACAGCAGGCTAGCATTTAATTAGCTAAACCAAGTGAAGCTTTCTGATCAGGGAACTTTTGTTAAAAGTTGATATACAATTAACTTATATTTGGCCAGATATGGGACAAATTATTGCCTGGGTAAAATAACAATATGCTAGATGTCTGTGTCATTGATACACTACTTCTGATCGTTCAGGACCATTTTAAATTATATTTAGGGGTAGACATTTTAAATGATTACTTTCATCAATTAATGTTAACTGAAAAGAAAAGAAAAATCAATAATTCAGCATGGCAAATTAATTTTTTGCATGCTAATAAAATTCGAGGCTTCAGGAAAAGACTTTCAGACATCACATGACGCCAAAAATATCTTCCATAATGTCACAGCACAGAGCAGCGGCATAGTATAGAGAACTGACTCGTCTTTTCCTTCTGGCTGTTTGGAAAACACAGTGGCTCTAAGGATTTTACAGCTTTAAATAATCAATTGAAATAATCTATATGGAGCCATGGTGTCATGGTGAACAATAGACGTTTGATGACAGTTCTCAAACTTTTATGTAACTTGAGCTCAGCAGCAGTGCTGCTGCAGCTGCAATAGCCTGACGGTACCTTACATATAGGCCCAGTACAGAGACATGTGAGTCTTCCGTCGCATTTTAGGACTACACACTGTAACACTGTGTTACTGTGTAGTTAGTCTGAAGACGTCAGCTGGTTATATAGACATATATCCTTCTGGGTGGATTTTGTCTCACGTGTAGGTGGGAACAATAAAAGATTTAAATTTCTACACCAATTGAACACATCATGAAGTCTGAAGCTCCAAGTAAGGGTGAAGATTAAGACAAGAAATTACAGTGGATTTGGAACAAAGGCCTTGTGAGCAGCATATTCACAGAGAGGTAGAATAACTTCAGCCAACTCTGTAGCTAACGTGATGTTAGCATGTGACTGATAGTGACGGTGTTGGATGGGAGAGAGCTCCGGTTTTAATTCAGGGTTTCTTTCTAAGTAATAAACACTTCTGAGAGAATTTAGACACTAAACATATCCACTAAAACGCATACAGATAATATCATTAAAAAGGGCTCCAGTCACATCAGTATGTGTTGCAGTCATTTGGTGCTTAAATGTTTTTTTAATGTTTTTTGAGCTCAGTAGCAGGTTTCCATCCAAATATCGCGTAAATTTTAACCAAATTTACAGGAAATCAGAAAAAGAAAAGGCGAAGTAATGCACGTTTCCATCCACTACCTTTATGGCAATATTAGTTGGATGCATCGAGATAAACAGATGGTGGTGCTAATTCTCCAGTCAGGTGTCATTAAACCATTGCAGAAAAAGAGGACACGACAAGATGACTTAATTAAAAGAGTTCGGATAAAACTTTAAACGAATGTAAACGAGGTGGTTGCCTCCCACAGTTCAAAGACATGCAGGTTAGGTGAATTTGGAAGTCTAAATTGCCCGAAGGAGTGCATATCAGCTTGAATATGTTCATCAGAGTGTTTACATGCACTTAAGTAGTCAGGTTAATGCTGGCTTTCCGCAGTAACCGGCATGTTTACACGAAACTCTGAGGCCGTGGTAGAGGATTAGAGAAACTTGATTTCCTTCGCTAGATTTCACCTGGAGAAAGCTAATTTATTGTCCATTTATACATGTAACTGATTGGTTTCAAATCCTCCTTTTATATGTACACGTGTATGGCAACAAATTAAGACAGTATTACGTTGATTACTATATACTGTGAGACGATACAGATGTGTCTACCGTAGAGATTTTACAAGTCAGTGAGCAGGACAGATGCAATATTAGATTTTTATGATTTTTACATCAATGTGAGTACCTTGATTTGTCAGCTATTTAATTTACTAGGTTAACCAAAAACAAACTGTCTGGTTATCACATCTATAAAAAGCTTATTATTAGATTTTCCAGAAAAGTATCACAGTGGTGATATTCAAAGTGCTTCATACAAGGCAGTAAATTAAAGTTATAAAAGCAAATATAAAATCTAATCAAATGGGAAACTTATAGGTAACAAAAGACATTAACTGGACCAGAATGAAATAAGTAGAACGAATTCCAGTAATATAAGATAAAATAAAAGATGATACTGACTCACTTGTAGCTCGCTTGTGATACTCCCTGTAATCTCAACATCACATGAGGGAATCCCTCCTGGTGTGACTGGGCCCGAATGCTATCAAACAATATTGATTTATACAACAGCGCCTCTTCTAGAGCACCACTTCTACTAGATTCTAGTACAAAGCGTATAGAGTAGAATATTGCAAAAAAAGTATGAGATGAAATGAAACAAACGGATCCAAAACATAAAAATAACCAATTACAATCATGTGTAGACGAGCAGTAACTCTGTGATCAGTCATACTGACTGGTAATATATTGATCAAAGGTCAGTATTGATAAATGGATCTATCAATGTGATCTGGGAGGGGTGGGTTGTTTGAAGATGCTTCTTATTTATTTGCTACAGTTTAATATTTATTAATCTAATCTACATATTTACTATGATGTGCAGTTCATACCGTATACTTGAATGTGTGTGTGTGTTGTATGTAGCAGTGTGTATGTGCAATGTCGACGTTACGAGAGGTTTTCTTAAAGCTTGTTCCCTCACACGAACACACACATATATCTACACACACACACAATTGTATCCGAACGCACTCTGCAGTTTGGCTCCACCCACAGGAAGTCGAGTCATACTGGGATGAGGATGAAGAGGAGGAGGATGAGGATGAAGAGGAGGTAGAAGGGCTGTGTGCACCGTCGGCCTGGCAACCGTGATGTAATGTAGCACGTGGGAAGTGGACGATAATGACGTGATGCACAGAAGGAACTGATAATGTAAAACACACAAGACACTACCTGCTCCGCCCATCTCAGGGGAAGCTCCACCCCCTCCTGGAACTGGACAGGAAACAGGAAGTAACTAAAGGGGGAGGAGGAGGAAGTGTGTGTGTGGGGGGGGGGGGGGGGGGTCCTCTCTGGTGTTTTTGTTGTTTGTTTTCTAACGATTTGATTGGTTGGTTGATTGTGTTTTTTATTTTTTTTTATTTTTTTAGTGAGACGAGTGCTGAGAGTCGTAACTTTGTGCCTTCGGTATCTCATCGCCATGCCACGCCCACCCAACACACACACACACACACATTTACACTGACAATGTCATGGCAACAATTTATAATATATTTAACAAAAACTCAATTTTCAGAAAATAATTTAGTATCTTTTGGTGCAACTCACAATGATGTCATAAAGACTCATATCAGGTGAGTTTCGGCTGCCAAAGTCTGCATGCTGATTGGCTCCTGGTTTGTTTCAGCAAAGCCCAAAGACACCATGTGAACCCCATGACCTCTGACCTCTGTTTCCCAACCCCTGAGAAAAGTGTAACCATGGAGTAATAGAGCAGAAAAAACAAAGGAAGTGGATTTTTTTGTTCATATGTATTTTGGGGGTTTTTGCCCTCAACAGAGTCTGTCTGGCTGTCTGAAGGGCTGAAGGTTGCTTCAAATACCCTGAAGGCTCAGAAGAAGCACCCTCATTAGCAAATATTTCTAAATAATTACACAAAAGTGTGTAAAAATTGTATTAACGCTGTTAATACAATTTTAATACAATTTTCTGTTTTAATATCAATTTGAACGCAAACTAAAAAACTAAACATTCGAGGAATTGATCGCAGAGAAGTAATTTGAAAATTGCATTCAAGACAGTAACAATAATAAGTAATGTTAATCTGAAGGTTGGTTAAGACTGTGCCAACACTTTGTTTCTGTTGATGGAATATGAATTGACAAGTGGCCATGGTATAAGCTGGATAATCCAGTTTAGACCTTGATCCAGTCTATATGCAAAAACAAATAGAGGCTAGTAGAACTCTCTATTGCCCCAGAAGGCTGGACACCAGTTGTCTTGAATGCAGCATAAATAGCCGATGCTAAAGGGAGTGTTTTATGGAAGCCCATTCTCGCCAGGAAAAGAAAAGAATTTAAATTAGGAAGGATTAAAAATATAAATACTCAAGATAAATCAAAATTATGACATATGTCACAATAAGACATTAGAAAGACAAAGTTTGGAAATTTTAAGCTCTTGTCTGAGATTGTAAAGATTATGAAGTAACAATTGACTTACCATCTTACAATTTTAACTATCTCAGAATATTGTATCGTATAATTTTGATTTAGTAAATCCAGACATGTCATGATTTTGACTTAGTAATTCATAGTTATGACTTTTTATCTTATCATTTTTATAGCTCATAAGTTTCACTCAGAAACTCAAAATGTATTGATTTAAAGACAGTCATGTTACTTTGATTTAGCATCTCATTTATACTTAGAAAGTCAAAACATTGACATACTATCTCATAATTTTCACTTACCATCAGTAGTTTTTGTTGTTGACACCGAACAATTCATCTGGGGTTTTTTGTTATTTGTCCAGCAGAAGTGGGCTTCCATAGTGTTTACAGAACCAGCAGAGCAGGCGAACGCACCAACTACATATTGTAGCTTTAAACTGATTAACACTGACATCTACAAGTGTTTGTGTGTGTGTGTGTTGGGGTGTAAGGGGGTTTAACATGGCTGCACAATGTACAGACACATATCAGCCAACTGTCGCCACTTGTCGCCTCGGGACAGACGGGCAATGCCTGCTGACGACATGGCTAAGCTAACACTAGCCGATCGACCGCTAGCGTCCAGCCGCTAGCTGCTGCACTGATATTTTCTCTACAGTGAAGCTAACACTAGCCTACTGCTAACTGACTGCTAGTAGCACATAAGTTTGTACCTGCTAGCTACAGTCGCATTGAGCTCCTCACAGAGGAGGTCACGCAAGCTGTTAGCATTAGCGTTAATGTGGTTTTAAAGCATTCTTTTTTTCATGTTGGTACCTCAGACTGCTCAGTTATCATTATTATTATGATTATTACTGTTGTCATTGTTGTGACTAACACCCAGGGCATTTGGTTGAATCTACCAAAGTGCATTCCTTTACAAAGCTAGCTGAGAGCTAGCTGCTCAAACAGAGAGACAGATATGGTAGGTAGAAAGTAGGAGGGCAGAAAGTAAAAAGTAAGTGAATAGAGAGGCAATCAGGAGAAGCAGCAGCCGCCTTTCAGACAATAAGGAGGGAAGGAGAACATGTGATGGTGTTTTGTTTTTGTTTTTTAAACAGATTATTATTAGCAGGCTGCAGTCCCACAGGAACATGAAGTCTGGTTTAACTGACCTCTTGGTAGCATTCATAAAAATAAAAAAAAAAAAAATTCTGCTCATGTGGAAGCAGCTGTAGCCTAACTAGCCTGCTAGCTCGTTACCAAGCTAGCCAGTTAGCCTACCAGCTCATTAGCCATTTAGCTTCTATGGGGAGGTCTCTGCAGCCAGAAATTAGCGCTGTATTTCTGTGACGTTTGCCAGCTGGGTTTTATTGTGGATTTTATCTGTAAATAATGTGGAAAAATGTTTGAATAATAAATTTTTGGGGGGTTGAATGCGCTGCTGTGCCACGCTGCGGCCACTTTTACAACGTACTGTATCTACTGTACAGAACACAGAAGTTGACACTTTTTCTAGTGAGCCTTTGTTAAATTTTATTGTGGTGGAAAAAATTATTATTAATAAAACAGTTTTATTGTTCATCTTTATGTATTTTTCATTCAGTGAGTCCGTGTGTAAAATAAATGCATACGGTATAAGGTACAGGTTGACAGTAGTATCAGCTTGTTTAGAATTATATGTTGTTGTGAAATTTGATCAAAAATCTAATTTAATTTCATATTCTAAATTTTATGATTTTATGATCACGTTGTTTAGCTACCAAGCTAATGTTACAATGTTTTTCGTTAACAAGCTAAAGTAACTACATTATGTTAGCTTAGTAGCTTTTAACGTTACTACGTTAGCTAAAAGTGTCATGTTAGCTTATACTAGCTAGGACCAGGGTATAAAAAGTTTGTCAAAAACATGAGTGCAAAAACGATGAGTTTAGCTTGATAGCTAACTTTCCATATGCTAACAACCAACCAAGGAAAGGTAATTTAAAGAAAATGCAGCACCTTTAAAAAAAGCCTGATATCGGATTAGTCCTGTATAAAAATAAGTGAATTTCTCTCACTTTTGGATTATACAAGTAATAATTATGCTAAAATGTTTGTTAGCTATTAGTTAATTGATTGTGTACACTCTTGTCAAATAGTGCAGTCAAGTCAGTTGCTAATACTGATTGATACCAGAGCTGTCGAGACAGTGTGTCTTCATAGCAAGCCTGATGGAAACGATATTTTAAAAATCTAATTCCTTATTTTTTTTTTATTATTACAAATCACACACGGAGGTGGAGAATATTTTAATATATTCTTGTAGAGTCGATGCTTCTCTTCCTCTTTCGTTCCAGGCAGAAATACATCCAACTCCCATCGAACATCCACACGCACGGAGGGATCCTGGATTAGGCCGAGGTTACCATGACAACACAGGCGCTAATGAATGCAGCGTTGTCCAGTGGGAGGATGTGACATCACAGCTCTATGACGAGGCGCCAGGAAGCAGCGAGGCACGTTGTCATGACAACCAGTAATAGCTGTGCAGTGTAAATAGCACCGATTTAGATTAGTGCACACACACAGGATGTAAAAATGTAATTCAATAAAAATAACCTTTATTTACAAAGATGGAAGTAAAAACACAACTGACCTTTTTAACCACACTTGACTCTGTGGATGGAAATGTCGGTTTTTTCCACCACTTTGGTCCAGAGTTAAATATCTCAACATCTATTTCATGGATTGGCACAAAAACGGAGACATTCATGGTTCCCAGATGATGTATCCCAATAACTTTGGTGATCCCCTGACCTTTCCTCTAGCGCCACCATGAGGTTAACATTTATAGTTTTTGCCACCAATTACCACACCAATAGCCTATAAAGTTAAGTAATTAATATTCAGCTTTTTTTATGGCCAAATCATACCATGTCCTCATAACCTGGTACCAAATGTTCTCTGGAGTGTTACTGGTCTACGGGCCAGGGGTTTGAAAAGGAAGTTAAGTCTTCTTTAACTTTAAACATGACAACCATGTGCGTTTAGTTGAACTAGGGATGCAACTAACAGGAATTTTTCATCACTCGCTTTGTGTATGAAATGTCAGAAAATTGTGAAAAATGCCCATCCCAAGGTGACGTCTTCAAATTGTTTTCTTGGGCCACCAATCCAAAAGCCAAACATCTCAAATTTACAATCAGTGGGGGAAAGTAACTAAGTACATTCACTTAAGTACAAGTTTAAGGTACTTTACTTGAGTTTTTCCATTTTTATGCTGCTTTATACTTCTACTTCTCAATAATTCAGATGACAAATTTGGTACTTTAAGTGTATTTTGATGATAATACTTTCGTACTTTTACTTAAGTAAAATTTTTAATGCAGGACTTTTACCTATAACAGAATATTTCTACACTGTGGTGTTACTACGGTTACTATTACTACTACTTAACAATCTGGTAGCAGAAAATATTGTGCTGTTGTAATGTGATTCAAACGGTTAATCGATTATCAAATTAAGATTCATTTTCAGTTGATCAACTAATCGATTAATTAACTAATCATTTCAGCTCAAAGTGGAACAGCTTTGCCCAGACCTTCACCAGACTGTTGATCTCCAACTAAACACAAAATAGTTGCTTTGCAAGTATGGATGTTAGTTGATCTGATATTCTGATTAAGGCATGAAAGAGGTGTTAACACACACACACACACACGCACACACACACAGTTTCTCTTTCACACACTCTTTTTGTCTTTCTCATCCCGTCATTGACAAGATAATTAGTTCGCCATGGTAACGAGGAGCAGCCATGTGATTGGAGCAGCTGTGTTCCATATTAGGCAGCGAGGAGATGAGCAGGAAGGACACAGCTGCTAAATATAGAAGCTAGCATGAAGCTAACAGGCTAACTGCTCAGAGCAGCCCTGCAGGAGCAGCTGCTGCCAGGCTCAAGGGCAGGTGGTCGGAGGCTTCTACCCATAATGCAGCAGTCCTGCAGTCTGTGTGCGTGGCACAGAAAGCATGATCTAAAAACTAATTTAATTATTTAATGGAGCACTGCACTGATTTTGCACACGAAGCCTAGTTTACTCATCGTGGTCAGTGGTGGAAGAAGTATTTAAATAATTTACTTAAGTAAAAGTAACAATACCGCAGTATAAAAATACTCCATTACAAGTCAAAGCCCTGCTTTCAAAATTGCACTTAAAAGTGAAAGTACAGAAGTATTTTCAACAAAGTGTACATAAAGCATAAAGTACTCATAATGCAGAGTGGTTACTGTCAGTGTTAAACAATATTATTATAGGATCGTTATTATTGATGTATTAACATGTAAGCTGTACTTTAATGTTGTAGTTGGTGAAGGTGGAGCTAATTTTAACTACTTCATAAACTTTTGGTAGTTTAATCTAACAATGGATGATATTTTATAAACTTATATGTTTTGTATGTAAAATCCTAATTTGAAAAGTAACTATAGCTCTTAAATAAGTGTAGTGGAGGGAAAAGTACAATATTGCTCTCTGAAATGTGGCGGAGTAGAAGTATAAAGCAGCATAACATGGAAATACTCAAGTAAAGTACCTCAAAATTGTACTTAAGTAAATGTACTTAGTTACTTTCCACCACTGATCATGCTTACTAGTCAGCCTGTAAAACCGGAACTTGTATTATGTCTGATTTGGCTCTGGGGGACTTTTCTAAAACCTGATCTAATAACCCTGATGATGTCATAATGATGTCATCAGGGTTATCTCGGTTTGGGTTTAAAGACAAATCTATAACAGATCATCTGCGTTTCAAATTGAAGGCCCGGGGGGGGGGGGTGTAACGAAAGATGCTATTGAGCTGAATTATGGGAAATGTAGGATCCAGAGTTTTGGACCCATACTAAGGATTAAAAGTCAGGACATCTCAGCCTCTGATTTTGACTTTTCTTTGTTAAATGTGTCTCACGTAAATACCCCAACCCCTTAAACGACATTTCATTGACACACATTGTGAAACCCGATTTCCCCCTTAAACTTCCCCATAAGTAGAATAAAGTGGGCTTATTTAAGTATCACATATTGTTTGTGTTGTGTATTAGTCAGTTCACTGAAGCAATCTGATGTTTACAGAGTGAAATATTTGAACACAATATGTCATTTGAGTTTCAAAGCTCATTCTTGACCTTGGAAACAGCAGCTGAAACAACAGTTTTACCTCAAAGTCCATTTAGTAGCTGTTCTGGAGCTTTCGATCATGTCACGCTTGCCGAGTTGTCATTGAAAAGGAGATGTTCAAATTTACATTTTTATTGAGCGCTTTTGTTAAGGATTTCTTGGACATGTTGGCTCAAAAGGTGAGTTTCTTCTCGACCTCGGAAACAGTTGACAACACAAAGTCAACAAAGTCCTTAAAATCTGCTGATGTAGACCATGTGATATGACTAAAAGCTCCAAATCACCTACTAAATTAACCTTAAGGTGAGACAGTTTTGTCAACAATAAAGAATGTCGTGTTTTTTTAAAGCTACATTACATAAAAATGTTTTGTATGCATTTGTACATTTTATACAAATTTTAACAGTGTGAAATATTTTGTATCTTTAAATCTTATCAAAAAGCATTTTCAAAATCGTTTCAAAGCATCAACATGTTTGAGTCCACAGTTGTTTGGAGAGGAGGAGGAGGAGGAGGAGGAGGAGGAGGAAGTGACTATCAGATTAATCTCCAAAATAAACCTGACGTTGTTTTCCCAGCTCCACCCCACGCCGCCAGGTCAGCCAATCAGAGTGTGAGAGAGCCAGAAGAGCAAACAGAGGCACAGGTGAGTCAGCAGGTGTACACTGTACTGTAGCTGCGTCACGGATATAGAATAAAACAAAAGACGATAGACGTCACAGTGTTCAGCTAAAACACTGTTGAAGTGAACGGGAAACACCCCAACTTCTCTCCAGAAAAACACAGTCAATAATTTCACTTCTTCTAATGTTATTTGAATATCTCTGTCTCTTCTGGAATGTTTTTGAGTATCTTTTATTTTGAGCATTTTGTATTACTAGAAAAAAAAATCTTGGCATTGACCATATGCCAAACCCCTCCCACGAACAGCAATTTGTCCAATCGTAGCTTAGCAATCGTAACTAGGCAGTCTTTGGATTCCTCTGCATGTTGAAGCGGTGTGCAGGAGGGTGTAATAAGAGCGATAATCAGCATTTAAAGAGTTTTAAAGGTGGTGGGGGGGTTTCTAGCCTTTCAGCAAACCACAAGTACAAACAGTGTGTTTGTCTGGTCTAACGGAAGCTACAAAAGTTAGCACGTCTGGCTAACTAGGTTACTACCTACAGTAGTAACCCAGCGTTAGCTCACCAAGCTGCATTTCATGCTACATTATTTTGTGGCCTCGTTCATTACCAGCACAGCCACTGTGTAGTATTTCCTCACAGAGTGGAAGCCGGTCCTGGATGCTAACATACCGGAGTGTACTAACGTTAGCAGCTGCTCTCTTGGATTTGGGGAAGTTTACAGCACTCACAGCCTAACTCATTACCTGACATAGCGTTGCAGTTGCCAGGCACACTGGTTAGTCTGCATCCTAAAAGCCTTTTTTTTTTTGTAATGTTAAAAGTGAAAAAATACTGTTTGAAAATACAAATAATAAAGCCTAAATCTAACCGTGTCCAAGTAGGCTATGTAAGATAAGCAGCCCCACTGGGTTATGTCAGAATGAAATAAATGAATTAAAAATCTGATTTTAGGTTTTTCCTTATCGTACTTACAATAGTGGGACTATCTACCTCTACAGTGCAAATACAGACTACAGACAATTGGGATTGTCATTTTAAAATGAGTCAGCTTGAAACATTAACAAGTCAGCCGGAGACGACGCTTTCAACCAACTCGTGACGCTAAATGTTAGCTTACTGTAATTGCTACAGAAAACGTGTTTGCTTTTTAAAATTTTAAACCGATATGAACTGAACTGACAGTACACGGATCATTACATCTTCTATTCCATCTGTATTCCACCATCATATAATGTTGCTGATCTTTTATATTTCAGTGTCGCTTCTGTGCAGTCTGGAGTCCGGACGGGTCAGACAAACATGAAACCTCCATCGGGCAGCGTGAATGTGAGTAACGCTTTGCTGCTGAGTCAGTTAACGTCTCTGAGCTGGCGAACAGTGACGTGGGGATGGAGGTTAATCTGGATCCTCTTCTGTTTGGGTCGTTTCCAGTGTCAAGGATGGAGGTTTCACCATGTGACGCCTTCTGCTGCAGCTCTGATGTCAAACAAATGAGTGTGTGTGTGTGTGTGTGTGCTGTCTATTTAAAACTGGATGTAGCTCAAAGCTCAGCAGGATCATGACGGACACACACACACACACACACGCTGGTAACCTGATAGAGTGTGACTTGCTGCAAGGGATTATGGGTCCAAATTAATATCCACTTACTGTACAAATGTCAAACCACCTTCTCTCCCAACACAGGCTGGATGTACATACAGTACTGTATACTTTATAATGGAGCAGCTGTTCAAAATGCAACCTCTATATGACATTTATTGTATACCATAAATTCATGCACTATTTTACCTACAAGAACCAACCAGACTAGGCTCTTCTGTTTCACTTTTTAAGCGCTGTTGCCAATAAATCTGTCCAGGAGATCCTGTAGAACCGGTCAGATGTTGAACATGGCATCAAAATAATGGTTATAATCTATAAAACTTGAACTTTTCACCTAAAAACAGTCCAGTTTTTACAGACAGGTCCTTTCCTTTTACTGTCAGCTGATACTTTGGGGGAAAAAACGAAAAGTTAAAGCCACAAGCTACGAAATCAGTTTTACTTTTATGAATCTACATTAAATCCTCATGTTTCAATTACATCCTGGGCGGCGTGCTGACAAAGGATCAGTCAGGAACTGCTAAAGGCCGAGCGATCTGTCTACACGGGGCTGAGGGCGAGCCGCTAATCCCCCACATATCTTGCCTGGGTCCGGACCTTTGAATCCACCCACTCCACCGAATTGACTTCTGGCCCTGAAGATGGAAATGGAGTGTCATGAGTTGACAGTTCTGTCTGATATCAGGCAATCACGTATCTCTTGCTAGCTTGGTACTACGTTTCCTGGAAATTCCGCTATTACACTATTGTGTGTTTCCGATTTGTATTATTTTATGAAAATTTGGCGACTGCCGACGGATTAACCCCAAACATCTCTGCTTCCACTGTCAGTGTAAATGTGTTTATTTCCACTCTGCCCACGCAGTATTGGCGCCGGCGCTTGAGAGTGCAACACGTAAATCTGCCGCCGGATTCGTCTATACAGTAGTAGAGTTCTGCTACTTGATCCAAACCCGACAGGCCAGACCAAGTACGGGGTCTCGGGTCATGTTCAGGCCGTTTGCCTGTTGTGTAACGCTTGCAGCTCAGGTTCAAGTTTAGTTGTTTTCAAGTGTAATTTATTAAGAAATTTCTCTCTTTGTGGTGGTAATTGTCTGCATCCATGTGTATCATAGCAATAGATGGATGAAATAAAGGAAAAATATAGCTTCAGGTTGGGTCTGGGTCACAAATTTGGCAATGCACATGGGGTTGAGCGGGACGGGTCCACGGGTTCGGCTGGTTTTGGGTCTCTGTTTTATTCCTGTGCAGAACTCTAATGTATAATAGGGCTGCAAAAGGGCTTGCAAAATTACTTAAACAATGAATCAGTTATTAAAATAGTTGAGGTCATTCATTTTCCTTCAGAAATTGTTGCAGATGTAATGTATAACAATTGTTTGTTTGTTCAGCT
This sequence comes from Siniperca scherzeri, assembly GCA_027580175.1. Taxonomy (NCBI): domain Eukaryota; kingdom Metazoa; phylum Chordata; class Actinopteri; order Centrarchiformes; family Sinipercidae; genus Siniperca; species Siniperca scherzeri. Next base: position 21,760,429 of record CM050854.1, read on the forward strand.
GTTTGTCTCTATTTCTGTCTCTACATCCTATTTTAAACTTTTATTGAACCTAATATTCATTTTATTTAATTTTTTATACCTATTTATTTCATTCAAATTTGCCTTTTATATTTAATTAAATAACTGTTTACCTATTTTTAATTCCTATGTATGTTTTGGCACTGCATGACAGCACGCAGAGCTGCTGAAAGTGAGTCAAATTCCTTGATTCTGATTCTTCCCTTGACACCTGACTCCACCTACCTCAGGATTCAGACATTACAACACCTAACGCACTCCCAAGCAGTCTTAACTGTGTGTTTGTGTGTCTCAACCCCCCGCAGCAGTAGGCTGTGTTGTGTGTGTAATTCAAAGTAAACGCACCTGAACGTCTCCCCCAGCTACGTCCAGGATATGTCTTTAAACTTTGTGCCTAACCTCAACTACGTCAAAGATATACCTGAGGATTACTATTTTTATTCTTAAACCCAATTTTGAAGTCCAGAATGAAGAATTAAAGAAAATTCACATTTTCGCACTGGAATTTCAGTTCAGACCTGGTTTGCAACTGCTTTTTGTTCAATTTTCAGAATTATTGCTCCATCAAAAGTAAATATTTAGGTTTTAAAACAGGGAGTTTTTTCAAATATCTATATCTAATATATCTGAAATTGAAGCTGAAACATTTTTGGGTCCTTTCTTATATCCGTGAATACTTGAAATGTTTAAGGTTATCCTAAAGGATATTTTGGAGTACCCTTGATTATTTTTGAACATTTAAATAATATAATTTCTCCTTATTTGCCAAAGGGTATGTGCGTCCAGGAGGTGATTAGCCTAGCTTAGCACAAAGACTGGAAGCTGGGGGAAACTGCTAGCCTAGCTACATAAAAAGTATAAAAATACACTTTCTAATAACCCCAAAGCTGCCATATTTCCATGTTGTTTCTTGTTTATTGAAAACAAATGCCTGAGAGTCCAGGTTGTGGGAAAAGAGAGCCCCTGCTGTGAAGAAGGTCAGCAGACAGACAGCTGAGTAGATGACAGATCCTTTCTCTATGACCGGGAGCTGACTCTGAACCTCCCGCCAGCTCTCCCAGCATGCACTGGGCTGTCACCTGAGCAGGTGGGGGGGGGGCTCTGACCTACAGACCCAGATAATGAAGAGAAAGGATGGAGAGAGAGAGTGGTAGAGCAAAGTGGGGTCAGCTGATGAGAGCATAGAAGAATTAGCAGTAGGTATCACACTCGTCACTGACGGCCATGTTGGCTCCACAGTCTTGCTGTGATGCTGTTGCTGTGGTAACTGGTGACTGGTGTCTTGTTTACGTTGCCATGGTGATGTTTTGACCAAACTGTGTCTGTGTGGCTCTTTGTATTTTTACATTTTAATGTTAGACGTGTTTTCATTCATACCTGGTCTCTTTTCCAGCTCATTTACACATTCATTCATTCATTTATACTAAACATGTTTAGTATCCCATCCTTTGATGACAAAACCTGTCTAAACCTGCCCCCTTCCATTTTTAAACCCCATAACCCATTCTGACCCCTTTTAAAGCCCAGGGTAAACCTTCTACAAGCATCCTAAACCAATCTAAACCCCATTCTTACTGTTATTCCCCATGTAAACCCCCTCCATACCCACACAAATCCATAAAAATCGACCCCAAGTTAAATAATTCATCTAAAACCACTCTAATGACATTATAACCCATTTAAAAACATTTCGAACCCATATTAAACCCAGTCTAAACCTTCTTCAAATATCCTTATCCCATTCTAACCTTCCCACAACCCATTTTATACCCTTTCTAAACACACACTAACTGAACCAGTCTGACAGTGGAGAACCTATTTTGAACCCATTCAAACATCCTAAAACCATTAAAACTCATTGTAACGCATGTTAAACACATTCTGGCTCATTTTAAACTAACTTTCTTATCCTAAACCTGCTACAAACAACCTACCCCCATCTTATAACCCCATGATATATTTTCCAAAAGCCACTTTATTCTCCTTTAACAACCACTTCTGGACCCACACTAACCCAAAAATCATAATCCCAAATGACCAGTTAGACCAGTGTAAGAGTGGATAACCCAATCTACACCTTTTTAATCCCATTATAACCCATTCTAAAACCATTCTAAATCCATTATGATTATCCCATTCTAACCCATGCTGAACACAGCTTTTAAAATCCACTCTAAAAGCTTTCTAATCCACCCCAAACCTTGTGTAAACCTTTTGCAAGCACCCTAAACCCATCTTAACCCCATTTTAACTCTTCAAAAATACATCTGTACCCCCCTTCCCCTTCAAACCCCATTCTAAATCCACACTGACCCAACAATTCTAACCTGCGATGACCAGTAAACCAGTTTGAAAGTGGATAACCAAATCTAAACCCATTTAATCACATTATAACCCATTCTAAAACCATCCTACTTCCATAATGGCCTATTCTGGGATCCTATTCTTAACCTGCAAACCAGTTTCTAGCCCTTCTAAATCCACACTGTAACCCAAAATGACCAGTTAAACCAGTCTGAGTGGATAAGTCATTCTGAACCTGTTCAATCAATCAACATAAATCAAATAATAGCACATAATAAAACCATTTGCTAGCATTGTTTCCCATTATAACCCATTCTATAACCTTTCTAGCCCATCCTAAACCTTGTCTAAACCTTTTACAAACATCCGAAACCCATTTTAACTCGATTCTAACTCTTCCAAAAACACTCCACACTAAATACACTAACCCCCAAAGAATTAACATGTCCAGTAAACCAGTTTGAGAGTCGCATTGCCCTTTTGAACCCTTTCCACAACCATTCTTGACCCATTCTACACCCATTCTAAATATGTTATAACCCATTCTGACCCATGTCAAACACATTCAGACCCCTTTAAAACCCCATTCTCAAGTCTTTCTAAACCTAATATAAACCCACAACAATCCTTAATCCATGTTAATCCCATTATAACTCTTCCTCAACCCATTTATGCCCACTACTAACCCCATTCTACCACACTATCTAAACCTGTTTAATCCCATTATAACCTGTTTAAAACCATTCTGAATCTATACTAACCCAAGACAAACACATTGTGTGCCCATTTTAAAACCCACTCCAAAACCTTTCTAATCCGCTTTAACATTCTACAAACATCCTAAACCCAGTTTAATCCCGTTATATCTCTTCCTCCTCCCATTTTATACCCATTCTACACCCACACTAACTCAACAATTCTAACCTAAATTGACAAAAAAACCCTATTACAGCCCACTGCAAAACCATTAAACCCCATTACATCCCATTATAACCCATTCTAGTCCCATCTTAATCCTAACATGAGCCATTCTCAATCTCTTGTTACCCATTTTAAACCCATTCTAAACGATTCTAACCCATCCTAAATGTAACTAAGTACATTTACTCAAGTACTGTACTTAAGTACAGTTTTGAAGTACTTGTACTTTACTTTATTTCCATTTTACGCTACTTTATGCTTCTACTCTGCCACATTTTGGAGGCAAATATTGTACTTTTTACTCCACTACATTTATTTGACAGCTTTAGTTACTTTGCAGATTCAGACTGTTAATACAAAACAGAAATCACCTAATAAATTATTATATATTATTGTAGGTTAAACTAGCCAGCAGTATATAAAGTAGCTAAAATTAGCTCCGCCTTTACCAGCAGCAACAATACGCTTACACATTCATGGCTCACTAATTAGAATCCAGTAATGTAATATATATTACATGTGCCATTTTGCATGAGTACTTTTACTTTTGATACTTAATATTTTGATGCTAAAACTTTTGTACTTTTACTTAAGTAAGATTTTAAATGCAGGACTTTTACTCAGAATATTTTTACACTGTGGTATTACTACTACTTACATCTCTGCATTCTGAATACATTACAACCCACTCTAAACCTATTATAGCTGCTAGCTATACAGCATGTAGCTATTTACAGCTATACGGTGAATGAACTTTCAGTCTATTCTGACTCATTTTAGAACCATTATAATCCCATTCAACCCCGTCTAAATCAATTATAACTCTTTCTAAACTGACCGGTTGAATGAGTTTGATAGTGGAACCAGTTTGTAAGATCAGAGTTGGTTCTTTGTTTGTTGGAGTCAAACGTTTCACCTTCTCCAGACAGTTTGAAAGCCTAAATATAAAACCAGTCATGGAAACTGTCTGTCTACCTGTCTCTCTCTGTGTATAATTTAATATAGACTCCAGCAGGCGCACACTGATCTACTGTAAGGGTCTCTGAGTTCAGGACAAATGGAAAACTGTGTGTGTGTGTTCAGATGGTGTCAGATTTGTCAGGCCAGAGGTCAGTTTATTTCCAGCGTCTCTCTTCATCATACAAATGTCTCTCACACACACTCAGTCTGATCTGTCCGTCACTCGCTGCTTGACGTGGAATTTGTTGAACGAACAATATATCAAATAATAATAAGCAGTAAGTATTAATACTAATGTTGGAGATATAAGTACCGGCGAAGATCCGAGAAATGTGACTGAGGCTGATTCAGATTGTCACCTTTCTGCAGGAAATACAGATTTTACGACCTGGTCTCCCCTACTGGAGTATTCATGGATACTAGTATCTAAAGTATGTTTTATTGTACTGCAGAAGACAGGGGCTAAAGTGTAAAGGTCCAAGTGCAACACTTCAATTTCAGATTTTCAGATTCATACTCTGCTACCACCTAGTAGTTAAAAGCTGTCACTGCACCCAGTGTGATAGTTCTCATTACATTTGAATCATTTGGCAGAACGACTCACACATGGGAGCGCAGGAAAAAATACTCCATTACAGGGAAAAGTCCTGCATTCCTAAACTTACTCAAGTAAAAGTACCCAAGTATTATCAGCTAAATGCACTCATAATGGAGAAACAGTGTTATATTATTATGTATCATATGTTTGGAATGTGGCATTTTACTATTGTATAAAATCTAGTAACTATAGCTGTTAAATAAATGTAGTGGAGTAGATGTAGGGAGTGGCATAAAATGGAAATACTCAAAGTACAGTACCTCGAATTTGTACTTGAGTACAGTACTTGAGTAAATGTAACAAATAATGAGCAAGAGCAAGAGAGTGAATGGTGAGAGGGAGCGGCGTTAGTGAGAACAAAAGCAGTGAAACCTCACAGCCGCCAAGCTGTTATTGGCTGAAGGCACTGCCAAAGGTCGACGCCCAGAAACGCTCCAAACACAGCAAACCAATAAGAAAAAACAGGCAGAGGGCAGCAGCTCTGCAGGTACAGACACGCACCTCTACTGGGTCATCAGTGATGACTGAGAGGGATTATTTTTCTATAAGTCTATACATTGTTTTTTGGATACATCCTACTCATTCTACCTTTAAGTAAGATTTGAATGCAGGACTTCTACTTGTAACAGAGTATTTCTACACTGTGGTACTGTTACTGAAAGGTCCAGTGTGTAACATTTAGGAGGATCTATTGGCAGAAATGAAATATAATATTTATAAGTATGTTTTCATTATTGTATAATCGCCTGAAAATAAGAATCGTTGTGTTTTCGTTACCTTAGAATGAGCCGTTTATATCTACAGAGGGAGCGGGTCCCCTTCCACGGAGGCCGCCATGTTTCTACAGTAGCCCAGAATGGACAAACCAATCACTGGCTCTAGAGAGGGCCATTCGTGTTTTTTGCGAGTTTCGCGGCCACCGTAGTTTCTCCTACACGCTTAGAAGGGGAGGGCGAGGTGAGCGGTGTTCAAATGGTTGCAAACTGCAATTTCACCGCTAGATGTCACTAAATCCTCCACACTGGACCTTTAAGTAAAAGATCTGAGTACTTCTTCCACCACTGCACATTACAAGATACAGTCCAATTATGGGTCCACATGCCTGTCCACAAATCCTGCATGAAAGGCCTCACTGCCTAGTTAGAAAATAAGTAAGAGAAAGAAAAAAGAGAGTGTGAGAGAGAGGGGAGAGCATAAAAGTGAAAGTAAACATTGGATCATCAGCCCCCCTCACAGCAGGGGGGGTAACAAGGCACTGCCAGGTGCCGTCCAGTAGAGACTATAAAACACCTCAGTGCAGATGTTCATTTTAGCAGGACACTCTGCTGCCTTCTAGTGATTGAAAGGCATCATTACACCCAGTGTGACAGTGGGGATTTTCTCTCCATCAGAAACAGGTTTATTGCCAGGTAGGTTTTATACAAGGAGTTTGCTTTTGTGTTTTGGTGCGTAACGGTCACAGTAAACACAAACAAGAAAAAACAAGTACTGCAAATTTAAGAATCATGAAAAATAAAACTGAAATTTACAATAAGAAATGTGTAAAAGACCGGACACAGTGTTTAAAAGGATAGAAAGGACGTTGCGCAGTTTGTCCACCAGATGTCAGCAGAGACTTCTTTCATGAAAGCACAGAACACCACAGAGTTCAACCAAGGTTAATTTCTCAGTGGAAATTAGTTTCCCTGCCATGCTGAAAAGTTTCTGTCATGATTGTGTCACCACTATGAAGTGTGTTTTATGTCCCAGCAGAGGCAAAGCCTTAAGGTGGAAACATCCATCCATCCTGCTCCCAAGGCAATCTACCATTCAGTTTTTATGACCCCGTGACCTTTCCTCTAGCGCCACCTTTAGGACAAACTTTACATTTGTCCAAGCAGACTCCTTCAGATTCCTTCAGACTGGTTTTCCACCAAAGACACTTTCTTCTTACTGTTTACAGAGCTGCTTTTATCTCAGTGATAAACCTGATGCGGCGGGTCTTTCACCCGTTAGCTCTGCTCTAAACAAAGCCAATGGAGCAACAGTTAGCAGTCACTGTTAGCTTCAGTTCATCCACAGTGATTGGATTTGAGTCTGCATCATTCAGAAACCCATTCAGCTGAGAAATATACTTTTTTTTATTTTAATTTGTGATTAGCTTCCGCACCTCTCTCTGTTATTGATCAGAAAGAAAGAGCGGACTTGTTAGAAATATATAAAATCAATAATAATGAAATTTTATTTAAAAATTTTTATTTATGAATGATAATTCTTGTCGTTCTTGATACAACTGAGTGGTCTTCACGACAGCCAATGCTGTCATAGAAAGCTATCAAATCTTCAAATTTTTCATTTCTGCTTTCTATTCTTGCTTAAAATCACTGATACGAAGCATAACTTTGTGTGGTGTGTGTGTGTGTGTGTGTGTGTGTGTGTGTGCGTGGTTGCTGTGAACCCCTTTTAGAGTTTCTTTTGCAACAGGAAACAACACATAACTTCATGGAAATGCCACAGTGCATTTCTGTCTGATATGTTAATGCACTGTGTGTGTGTGTGTGTGTGTGTGTGTGTAGGTGGGTGTATATGTGTGTGTGTGTGTGTGTGTGTGTTTAATGACACAAAGCTATGATGCTTTTTTTTCCCCCCTTTTGAACAGTCAGCATATTCACTGAAACTATGAAACACACTGAAACCCTGAAACACTGGGGGACAAACACACCTTAACTTTCTATCCCCACACATAAACTCAGGTTCCCTTAAAGGGCCAGTTCATATATAACATACAGTATTTTAACCCCAGTAGTATTTAACCATGCAGATCATTTTACTTTTATGTGCTGGGGTTTTAGTACAATGCACGTAAACTGAATTTCATTGAGCTAACCCTCACACCTCGCTGTGAACAGTTACCACTGAGACAGAAATGTATCTGATTGTCACGTCGGCCGCCTCAGTTGTTTTTATATGGATCAGTCTGCCCCTCTGCCTCCAGCCGCCTCTCACTTTCCAGACCTGCCGTTCTCCATCTGTCCATCGACCCTGGTCACCTGACTCCCACATCCACCTGCGTACCTGTTGTCATTCCCAAACCCTCCCCAGCTCGACCTGCTGCCTGGTTGTGGCCTGCCGGCTTTGCCCCTCTGGGTTTGTTTGCTTGTTCTCCGACTTGAGAGTTAGCGCCACTAACTGTTTCTCTGCGTTCCCTCAGCGGTTAGCGCTGTAAAGACGGATTGCTATCGTGAAATTCTCGTGTCAACGTTGGCGCGCAGATTTACTTTGCAGAATCCACAGATTGCGGCGATTCCAATGAAATGAATTGATTTTGCCGCAAAATGTTGCAGTTTTAAACGCCGGGCCTTTAATGTGACTCATTTTACGAACCTTCCACCTTAATCTGAATATTTTAAAAGAGTTTTGTATTTATGATCTATTATTAAGTGCTTATTAGTGCTAGATTCTAGTCCTCTCTTCCACTTCCTTTAGCTGTTGGATCAGCAGCACTACAACCAGCTGACTCTGAAGAGGTCAAAGGTTACAGACAGACAGCAGGTTGAATTATATATATATATATTCTTTTCTCCTCCTGATCGTTTATCATTTTAACATCTTTCAGTGGTTAGATAGCAATCTGTGTGTGGTGTGTATGTGTGTGTGAGTGGGTGAGAGAGAAAGAGAAGCAGACAGACATTTCCTCTTGATACTGTGTAGAGAAGTATTCTCTATATTCTCTCACACTGTAACTGACTGGGAGTCTGCGATGCATCGGCAAGAACGCAGGGATGTTTGGATGTTATCTTCAATGTAATAATAATAAATTTAATCCCTTATGAACCTTCACGTAGTTTGAGATCTTCGGGCAGGGGTCTCCTGTCTGTTCCTGAGTCCAGGATGGAAACTAAGGGGGACAGAGCTTTTGCCATCAGGGCCCCGAGGCTCTGGGACAACCTGCCCGAAGAAATTAGATTGTCTGAGTCAGAGTCTTCGTTTAAGTCTCGTCTCAAAACACATTTTTATCTGAAAGCAGATCCTGATTTTACCTGAACTGGCTGTTTATTTTACTGTTTATTTTATTGCTTTTCTGTATTTCACGTGTTTTATTTCTTTATATTTCGTCATTCACTGTGTTATTTTATTTTTCTTGTTGTGAAGCACTTTGTACTTTGTTTTGATAAGTGCTCTATAAATAAAGTTTTATTATTATTATTATTATTATTATTATTATTTATAGAGCACTATAATAAAAGAAAAAAAAAATAAAAGACTACAGTGACTGATGAAATACATGAACAAAATAAGAAATAATAACAATAAATTAAAAACCAATAAAATAAGCAGCCAGTTCAGGTAAAATCAGGATCTGCTTTCAGATAAAAATGTGTTTTGAGACGAGACTTAAACGAAGACTCTGACTCAGACAGCCTGATGTCTTCGGGCAGGTTGTCCCAGAGCCTCGGGGCCCTGATGGCAAAAGCTCTGTCCCCCTTAGTTTCCATCCTGGACTCAGGAACAGACAGGAGACCCCTGCCCGAAGATCTCAGACTACCTGAAGGTTCATAAGGGATTACAAGGTCTAAAATATAGTCTGGAGCCATGAAGAGCCTTAAAAGTAATCAACAAGATCTTAAAATCAATCCTGAAACCAACAGGGAGCCGGTGGAAAGAGGCTGAACCAGCTGTGATGCGGTCGCACCTCTCGGTTAAAAGCCGAGCATACCGTTTATTAATAACAGGAACGTGGGTGTGTGTTCCACAACAAGCAAACCCACATCAGCACACAAGCACAGCTGTAATCATACACAGTGCTAGTGCTAACAAATGCTAATCCCATGCCTCATGGCTGCATGAGATTACTTGACCCAGAAGGTAAGCTGCACAGCAGTAACATGCAGTTATTCACCATTACTGTTGCAACATATGCTAATACATATTAGCTTTATGCTAATACAGCCCAACTGAGCATCTTTACACCGCCAAAATAAAACTCGTGTACTGTACATACGTAACACAACTCAACTCTGTGGGTGGCTCCCTGATGTATATATCCGACGCTCTTCTCTCATCCACTTTCTACGGCAAACTACCATCAAACAAACGCAGCATAAAAGCGTTTGTCGGCAAACCAATAACAAGGGCGCTGATTACCTGCCTCCCAGTCGAGTGACTAACCCAAATCTAAAAATATACTTCCCAAATGAACACGTCCTTCATCACAACTACGAACCATAAGACAGAAACCCTCGCTCGAGGGAAGCTGTTTGGATTCAGCCTCAGTTTGTTCAGTTTGTTCCGGCAGCACGGCTCCGTGGACGGCCGCGCCGCTTTGCTCCAGACTGAAACATCCCAACAGCTGCTGGATGGATTGTAATGAAAGTTTGAGCAGCCATTCGTGGTCCCCAGAGGATGAATCCTACTGACTTTGGTGAGCCGCTGACTTTTTATCTAGCGCCACCATCGGGTCAACATTTTAATTTGTCCAATACTTTGGGTTATGGCCAAATATCTGCAAAACTAATGACATTCCCATCAGCCTCAGCTGGACTTTGGATAGTCCGCCTACAGATAGCTTCTAGACTATTTGTAACATTTCAAAATCTTGAGTTAGTTGAGATTCAACTGTTTCACAAATAAAACCGTTTTCTATGTTTGGTTAGGCACAGAGAACATCTCGGCCAGGGTTCGTTCATGAACTGTCACACATACTCGATTGATAATCTGTTAAACATCTACAGACAAAGCGAAACAGTTCAAATGTTACAAATACTCGACTATCCAAATAAAGTGTTACCCTTTGTGCTAATTAGCAAATGTTAGCATGCTAACACGCTAAACTAAGGTGGAGAGCATGGTAAACATTATACCTGCTAAACATCTTGGACTTACAAATACATTCTCTGTAACTTCTGGCAAAGTGCAATAGCCTACATCTTTTTAACCAATAACTTAGAATTACATCCATGTTGCACACCTTGCAGCATTTTACACACTGTATGCATGCACATGTTACATTTATACTGTTACTTTTTACTTTTATCTCGTTTGAACTTGTTTTTTACTTTTGCATTAATCTTGTGTGGTTTGTTCGTGTACTTCCGCTGCTGTGACATGAGAATTTCCACCAGCGGATAAATAAGGCATCTATCTATCTGTCTGTCTATCTATCAGCATGCCAGCATTGTCATTGTGAGAATGTTAGCATGCTGACGTTAGCATTTAGCTCAAAGCTGTGCCCAGCCTCACAGAGCTGGCTGACGACTCTTAGCTGATCGAACGCCATCTGATCTGTGTTTCCTTTCCTGCAAACACAACTTTTCAGCAGGCAGTGTGATTATTAAACAGGGTGCTATTGGCAACATAGAACTAAATAAACATTTGCCGACGTGTCCACACTCCATCGTGCCTCTCTGCAGCCTGTTTGCAGCCGCAGCAGTGCAGTGTCATTTATAGACATGCAAAATCTCATTTCCTTTCTCCTGCAATAGCATCTGCAGCATGCTGACTAACACTGAAACCCACACACACACACACACACATACACACAGAGCAAATACAGGAACAGAGGTGGGGGGTGAAGGTTGACTCCCAGTGTCTTGGTGAGACTGAGTTGTCATGGTTTCCATCGCTGTCCTGCTGAAGTGCCCTTTACCGTCACAAAAGTACGCCCCTCGACCCCCCCCCCCCCCCCAGACGACAGCAGAAACATGTGGTTAAAGACAAAGTCCAGACAGAGAGCCGTTATCTACTCATTTATAACTGCCAGCCACCTCATTCACTCCAGCATGTCATTTATTTAAAGAGTTTCCCTACGCGGATCAATAAAGTATTTCTGATTCTGAATCTGATTCTGATTTATCATTTGACTGTTTCCTCATTTGAACTTGAAGCTTCTCTGCTTGTGTTTATCACAGCTGATGGATCTTCCTCCTCTGAGCCGCAGAGCTCCACTGTTGTCCAGAAACTATGAAAAACACATGAACACACACACTGTAGTTTGTTCTGACTCAGTCCCACACACACCGTCCTGCTGCCCCAAACACTCACTACAGCACCACATGTGGATTCATCCGCCGCTGAAAGTAGTCCCCAACAGATGCACCAGATTTCCTCCTGTTAGTCTGATAAAAACTACAGCGAGCAGCTGTTTGAGGAAACGACTGAGCCTTTTCAAAAATCCGTCCATCCATATGTTAAACCTGCAGAGAGCTGTGGGGGGCTGGAGCCCAGCTGACACTGAAACTATACATTTACATTTTCAGTAGGAACCAATGAGCCACAGACAGGAAGTCAAAGTGTTGAGAGACGGACTAACATGTTGTTGCTTTTGGTCTTTTCATGGGATTCATTGACAATAAGAAGAAAATAGAATAACACCAGACTAATGCTAAGTCGAGTCTAAGTCCGAGTCCAACAAAGCTGATTGAGTAGACTTAGCTCGAGCCCTGATAAAAATAAAAAAAGTAAAGTAATGTTTTTGTTTTATGGCTCTGAGTGATTCTGTCGCTGGCTGGCTGAAAAATGTCTCAACACTACCGCTGAGGAAGTCACACCACCCGCTGACAAACAAAGTGACAAAGCAAAACGTTTTCCTTAAAACAAGATTGAAAAATAAAATATCTGTTAGTTTGTTTGTCTTCTACAATGTGTATAACGTGAAGTCCCTCTAAGACTGTTTTCTGACCACATGCTAACACACAGCTCTGCTCTCCAGCTGCTGTGGGGAAGCACAGCTCTGGTTCTTAGAAGTCACAACCTCACAAACACACAGAGCACTCGGGGTGCATTGTGGGTAAGGGCTGCAGTTACAGTAAAAGAAGTCTACCTGCCATTTACCAGAAGTGATGTCACAGGAAGTGACTTCATGGCTGTGGGCTTGAGGGCGGGTGGGGGTCTGAGTTTTTGTGGCGGCAGAAACACATCGACCCGCCTGTCTGCCTGCAGAGGATCGTGGTCTCTGAGATTCAGCGCATCACAGAATAACAACAGTTTGTTTGATTTTTGTTTGCAGCAGAAGCTTGTTCTCCATGGGGGAGTTACTACAGCTACTCGGACCTTTGCAGATTCAGATTTAACACAAAACACATATGATAAGCTTATAAAGTACGACACGTTGTTGTTGTCACATTCAGATGTCTATGTGTTGTTAGCACTCTGAACTTCTCCCATGCTTTCCTTTAAGTAACAGTTCGGGGCCCAAAGAGGTCAAATCCAGTATTTTACAATAAAGAGAAAAGATTGGAGACAAATCCCCAAAATGAAAACAGATGTGTGTTTCAGAACTTTGTTTCTTCTTTCCTCTCCCATTAATCATCTCACGACCCCTCAGATTTATCTGGTGACCCTTTGGAGGGGCCCGACCCCTAGATTGGGAACCACCGGACTGAGCTAGCTAGCTGCATGTGTTTGTACTGTGAAGGTTCACGGACTCGGTGAGGCTCGCCTCGGTTGCAAGCTCTAGGGGCAAAGCTTCGAGACCGGTATGTACTTTGGAGCGTGTATGTTATGTGTATGTTCGGATGTATTGGTCGGATTATTGAACACGTTATTCCTCCGATGTTTCGAGGGGGAGTTGGAGCGGAGTGTCGTTGAAACCTGAAGACCTATCTCGCTGTTTTTAGGGGTTTAACGCGTTTCACTGTAAAATGACTCGTAGCGGATGCATTTCGAGTTGTGACACGAATAAACTGCGCCTGTTGAGAAAGCAGTTCCGGGCGTTTTACAATTACAATTCAACACGTTACACCCCTAAAAACAGTTGTCAAGGAAACGTAGATGTTCAAATTTCCATTGAACATCTGCAGTTTCACGACATCTGGTCAAACTGCCAATAAAGATTGTGTGATATGATCTTGAGGTTCCTTTAGTAGAACCTTGAGGTGAGATCGTTTGGTGAAATCAGTGTTGTGTGCCTGAACTTCCTTCAGCTAAATACAGACAGAACTGAAAAATTGTCTTTGCTGCGAGAAAGAAGGCTAAGAATCAACTGATCTCGACGCTCTGTTTCAGAAAACAAAAATCAGTCAGACATCTTGGTGTAATCATGCACTAAGCTTTAATAGCCACATCGAATCAATGACAAAGTGCAGCTACAAAATGATGGCAGGAATCAGAAAATGATGTTCATTCTGTTTTATTCAGTTGCATTTGTGTGCATGTGCCAATCAATAAATACGCAATAAATAAACAACAATAAGTCACAACAGTATGATTCACTATTAAATATGTAATAATTAGACAACTTAAATACAAAATAAATATTAAAAAATTACAACATTTTAGAAAAATATAAAAATCCCTGAAGAGTATCGTACTTCTGCTACAGCTGCAGAGCGCCTGTCCTGCAGTGAAGAACTTCAGTGCTGGGCCTGAATGTTCAGAGGACCTGTAGTACATTTAACTACGTCAGCATTGAACTCTGGTGTACTTTGTACTGTAAACATCATCATCATCATCATCAGTTCTTTAAGCCGTACAGGGCGGATGTTGGTGGGGGGTTGCTGGAGTGACAGTCATTGACAAAACATTCTGCGTCACTGATGAAAAGTCAATGGTTCAACATAAAAAGGGAAATCAACTGCGATTCCCAGAAATCTCTGCAATAAAACCCTCCGATCACAGAGCTTAAACTCTGGCTGGATATTTTCTGTAATTTGAATTAATTCATTGTTTGGGTTTTGGATTTTTGATCAGTCACCCTAGGAAAGGAATTTCACATGTTCAGCAAATGTGGAAAACCATTTCACATGTGATAACTTTACATGATTGTGACAGTGAAGACATCACACGTGAAAACAACAATTTCCTGTGAAATATTCCTTTCACGTGTGATAAATTAAACAAAAGGTGAAATATTGTGAACATCATATTTCACATGTGAAACATGAATTTCACTTGTGCTTTGTCAACCAATCAGGACTCTCCTGTCAGTCTGGCACCGCCCACCTCTCCACCACTGTCCAATCAGAGTGCATCAAGGAGGAGTTTCACTACAAAAAGAATTCAGACTCTTAGCCTTGTAGTAAGTAGCTGATCTGTTACAAGACAAGCTCACATGTGATTTGCCATACAAGTAATTATACTTCATTTTGAACCTGAGCCGCTGATTTTCTGAGCATTAAATCATCTGCCGTTTTTGAAATTCAAGAAAACAAGTATTTCCAGGTGATACTGATTGATACTGTGATTGATGAAGTGAGTGAAACTCCGTGTTGAATACAATTAGTTATTAGCTCTCTGGATCCTGCAGTGACAAACATTTCACAGGATCAAACCGCCTCGCTGCTTAGTATCGAGCACCAAACTTCCTTAAAAAATATATTAATTTTACAAAATGACCATATTTATGAGGCTTATGCTGCTGGTTGACAGTCATTGCAATAAATATCTTATAATAATAATAATAATCTCTTTGATAACCTCTAAGAACAGAAAACAAAATCTAAAAAGTTGGCACGCTGGTTTAAATTTGAATATTTTTTCTCATGTTATTTTATCAATTTAAAATTTGTCATTAACTATCCTGCATCTGTGTTTTACTGTTATTTCTTTTTGCACTTTAGTTTTGTTGCTGTCATTGTTGACATCTTGTGCCTTTTTCTTTTTTCAGGCTCTCGGACGGTTTTTGACTCTCCGTGCTTGCCGCCGCCGCCTCCTCCTCTGCATCCTGATGTTTTCAGTCAGTGAGCTCGCCTCCTCGTACAGCCACGGCAGCTCCCACAGTGCTTTGCTCTGAACGACAAAGTTATCCATCTAGAGGAGGGAGAGAGACAGGGAGAGAAATTTGACATTAATTCTAACAACCACACAGTCAAATGGTGGAATTACAGTAACAGCACAGTTCACAGCCACAACGAAAAATAATAACGCATCACACAGCCACATTAAAGTCCCGTGTAACCTTTAGTGAACCTTCCAAATAAGTAAGGCTTATGGAGGTTTATGTAGCCGTACAAAGGGCTTAAAAAGGCCTACAGTAAAGCTCATGGAAGGTTAATGGAGCAGCCTTTAATATGACTTACTTTAGCCCCCACATAAGCCTGCCAGAAACTTTCCATAGCCTTACTTTAAGCTAAATAAATCCTCCAGGAGCTTTACTTCAAGCCCTACCTAAGCCCTCCATAAGCCCCTCCAAAAACATGCTAAAAGCCTCACTTTAAACTGTCCATAGGCCTAATTAAAATCTTAAATAAGCCCCCCCCCAAAAAAAAATCCCTACATAAACCCTTCATATGTTTTTCTTTAAGCCTGACTTAAAGAACCTTCCAAAAGCCCTAATTTAAGCCCTCCATAAACCCTCCTTAAACCTTAATTTAATTTAAACATCCCCTAAACCTAAAATCCGTAAGCCCTTCATAAGCCTTACTTTAAGCCCTCCATAAGCCTTACTTTAAGCCCTTCATAAGCCCTGCACAGCTCTTCTGTAAAACTTACTTTAAACCGCACATGGGCCATCTGTAAGCCCTGCACAACCCTTCAATAAGCCTTACTCCAAGCACTGCATAGGCCCCTGGTAAGCCCCATAGAAACCTTCTCTAAGCCTTGTTTTCAGTCATAAATCAGTCCTCCAAATAACCATTTATTAAGTCTTACTTTAAGGCTGCATAAGCCCTTCATAGGCCCTACATAAATCTTTCATAAACCTTACTCAAAGTCCAACATACACCCTCCGTAATCCCTCCACGAGCTTTACTTTAAGTCTACATAAGGCCCTCCGTAAGCCTAATGCAGCGGGTCAGAAGGCCAGCAGTCCGGTTGTTGCGGCCCATGTACATATATTTTTGGTCTCTCTCTCTCTGTCTCTCAGTGTGAGTCTGTGTCTCTCTACCTGGATGTGGTTCAGAGCCTGCAGTCCCTTCAGAAGCTTCTCCTGCTCATGGTAATTGTGTTTCCTCAGATCCTGGATCTTCTTCAGGATGTAGCTCAGCTCCATCCGGACTTTCCCGCCCGCTCCCGCCTCAGCGTCACTGGCAGTGCTGGCGGCGGGGGTGACGGCAGAGGCGGGACGCTGGTCGTTCCCGGCTGTCTGGGGACTCGCAGTGGGCTGCTGCTTCAACATATGGCCAATCAGCTTTTCGTACGTCTCCAAAACACCACCCATAAACACCATCTTTGCCTGAAAGAGAAACATAGAGGAGATCAAATACAATATTTGGTTTCTGGTAGGTGATATTTAAATTACTTTTACTTAAACAATACTGATAGTCTACAAATCCTAAATATGTCTTTTTTTCCGTAGCAAAAATGCAGCTTTTTGCAGAAAGTATCAAGTTGTTTTTTTGTTTTTTTTGAGAAATGAACTGAAACCAAAGTCTGCAGGAACTCAATCTGAAAAACTGATGGTATGGAATATGAAAGTTCAGATTTGTCGTTATTTTGCTAAATCACATAAGAGCAGTGGTATAGTCATTTTGATAAAAGATGAGCTGGTTTTGACGAACTAACCTCAAGGTGCTGAAAACCTTTCTACACAGTGGAAAAACTCTGTGGTTTCTCATACAAGAGTTAAATTAAGTGTAGAGTAGGCTTCAAAGGGGAATGCCACTCATTGACTGTGCAGCATGAATGTCATATTCCAACGTTGCTAACAAGTTTGAAATTCATTTGGACGCAAGAACTCAAAGACGTCACGTGTCAACGAAGTCTGATATTTTGTTAATCAGTGAAGACACATTCTTAACTCATTACATGTCAGACCTGTGCTGGTTTAAGGTCTAAACCTCGTCAAAGTCCTGTGTTAAACTGTATTTGTGAGAGCCTTGATGACCCACACATGTTGCTGGAGTTTTGATTCTAGACCATTTCTTTCATGGTGCACCGTGGAAGCAGGTGAAGTTGTGTTATCATCATTACTCTGCTAAAACTTTTTTTTTTTTTAAATAATCTCTTGGGTTTTCAAGGAGTTTAAAGACTTTCTTCAACCTACATGGAGGCATGTAACATGCATATATGAGATTTTCGCTTAACAGGTTAATCGTTGCAAAACAGTGTTTCACCTCAGATGAGTCACACGAACTTGTCTGTAGCACTTTTTGTGCTGAAGGAAAAACCCAGAGGGGTGTGTGGGGTAGCTGGCCTTTAAGTCTATGCTAAATATCACTTTCTATTTAACAACCTGGTCCCTATATGCCACCTAAATATGATAAATATTCATCCTAACTTGAATTTTTTACTCATTTCAAAATATTTCTCAATACCGAAACAAAGAAACGAAGAATATGTGTCATTCATAATTTTTCCAACAACCAGGTGTGCTGGACTCAAGACAACATGACATGGTTCTGGTTCCAACAATGGGCCAACGCAGCTGATTGGCTAAAAAGTCAAAATCTTGTTGGGCCAGAGCCGGCTCACATTTGGTTCTCTGATGCCAGAACACGCCGACTGTGCCGACACTCGGCCACAATCGGCGTAACTCAACTGGACACTTTCTCAGAGTTTAGAGAGGCTTTTCCATTACGACTGACAATATTTTCCTCTACATGAACTAGAGAGATCACAAACATTACTTTTAAAAAGTTCCTTTTGGCTGAGGAGGAACAGGAAGAGAAAACAAAAACACGCTCAAATTGGCATTCTAGTTTAAAATCTTCAGATCTAAACCTCAAATGATGTTATTTATTCATTTTATTTAACATTTACTTTCATAGGGACAAATATACAGCATGAACCAACGCCAGATGCCATAGCATTTGGAGCTAGTTTGCAATGCCCGTCCCTCGATCTTATCTCACCTAGATATCATCTTGTTAACCACACAGGACTTGACAAAAAGCAGCACTGCAGGCAGATTCTGGGCTGGTGTCTAGTGGTTTGACTCTTGTATTAGCGTTCAGTCATCGAAACCAGCCATGAAGAGGCTTTGCATTATTGTTGGTGAAGTTTAATTTGGAACCTGAGAATAGTTGCAAAAAGGTTGCACAATGCAGAGCCAGCTGGAAAAAACCCACAAAAACCTCAACACAAACTCGATAAAGCGATAAAGAAACCGTTCACACTTTCAGACTGCTCTGTGAAAGACAGAAACCCGAGGAAAACACCAGCCAGCTGCTGATTCTGTGATTACTAGTTAGTCAAAGATGGAGGAGCTCAGCAGGTGAGCATGGAAAGCAGCTTAAAGCAGTCCAGTGTATCTAAAGCACACTACAACACTTTCTAGTGCACTTGGAAGTACGTGACCACTCTTACAGCTTACTGTGAAACTTACTGCACTCTAAAGCTCTTTAACAGACATAAAAACACCCTGAATAACCTTAATGCACCTTCATTTGCCAGGCTTTGTGTCTTAGCCCTGTGTGTCCCACCAACACCTTCCACCAAGCCTCAAATGAATTAGTTCAACATGTTGGGAAATAAGCTCATTTGCCTTCTTTTTGAGAGTTAGATGAGAAGATCAATACCAATCTCGTATCTGTGCGTTAAGTACGGAGGTGAAGTCAAGAGGCGGTTAGCCTAGCTTAGCATAAAGACTGGAAGCGTGGGGAAACAGTTAGCTGTAGAGCTGTTGGTAGTGCATTTTCTCACTTTGGACAGAGCCAGGCTAGCTGTTTCCACCTAAGTCCAGTTTTTATGCTAAACTAGGCTAACTGCTTCCTAACTCCAGCTCGTACTTAACACACAGACATGAGAGTGGCATCAATCTTCTGATCTCACTCACGGGAAGAAAGTGAGGAAACGTATTTCCCAAAATGTTGAATTATTCCTTTAAGGTTATGGTTGAGACCATGGTTGGAGTTTTGATTTGTGCGCAGCCTGAAACAATGATGTGCCTTACAGGTCAAGTTCAGGGCAAACATCCCACAGCTTCCACCGGAAGCTTCACTAACACTTTCTATGAAGCCCGTACAGCGTCTGTTATGTTTTATACATATTGCTTTGGATGCTTTGCATGTTTAAAGAGAGAAGGCTGTGAGGTTAAAGGCAGTGAACATATGAATCACGTATATAAAACCACAAACTGACTGCAGAGACTTTATGTTCCTATCTGTACAAGTATAGAAGCTAAACTGGTTGAAAGATCAAGTTGACTTTTATTTACCTCGGTTTTGCCAGCCAGTGGTTCCCTGGAGAAGACAGGCCTCCCGTTAAATCTCTCTTTAGCTGGAATTTTCTGCAAAAAAGACAAAGAAACAAAAAAATTCAGGTTACTTTTGATGTAAATCACGTTTCTTCCCCCTTTAAGGCACCAGATCAGTGTTTTTTCATGTATTAGCCCAATAGATACAAATCATGTATGCTCTCCAAGTCTGCTTTGAAAACTGCAATTATTGGTGCATTCAAGGACAGTTAGACATTGGATATTTCAGAGCTGTCTGTTGCAAAGCATTTCATTGATGAGCTAAAGTATATCGTCAAAAAATCTAATTCAAAAAAATAATCAAACATAAAAGCACTATTTCGTATTTATTTAATGCATTTACACTTTCCCAGGGGTGCAAACTGTCTTTGTTGGTGGTGAGTTTAAGGACAGTCTGACATCTGAGGCATCGTTGTTAACGAGCTCTGTTATCATAATAATCAAAAAACAAATAATCAAAAAAGTTGTGACAAAGATTACGTAAATTAGGTCATTTCTTACATTGAATTAATAGTTTCCTAGACTTTTACATAAAAACTGTCTTGTTGGTGTGTTCAAGGACACCCCGACATCTGAGAGTTGAGTGTGAATGTGGTCGTTTCTTGCATTAAAAAGGTTTCAGCATCCGTCTCTCAAATCTCAGAAATCGCAGTGTCCTTGAATGCACCACCAAGGACAGTATCCCTGCTCTCCACTGCATTACCACATGACGTAATGTAATGTAATATGATTTACATACATTTGACTAACTTAGAAAAAGTTCTCTAATAATAATAATGATTGTGACGGATCGTATTTGTAGTTAATGGACTAAAGACGTGAAAAAACACCAGAAGAGTCCTTTAAATATACATGTAGTAAATGCTAAATGAAAAAAGGTGTGTGTGCGCATGTGTGTGTGTGAGTGCATGCATTTGTGTTTGTGGTGAGAGGCTTGGTGTGTGAAAGAAACAGGAGGAAGCAGAAAGCTTGCACCAGCATCCGAAGTGCTGCACAACAAATACTGATGCTGTGCCGGTAGTAGAATAGGTGCAAGTAGTAATAGTAGAAGGAACAGTAGTAGTACTCGCTGTACTGCCAATACTCACATAGTGCTGCAGGAGGTTCTGGATGGTTCTGTTTATCTTCTCAGGCATGTGGAAGCCACTGATCTGACACACACACAACCAGAGAGATAGACAGACCACTGCCCTAGCCATGGCAACCATCGTATGACCACTTGTAATACCCCTGCCCGCTAGTCGCTGGTTCGATTCCCAAGCCTGTCCGTGCCTGGTGTGACTGCCGGTTTCAATCCCTGTCGGAGAGACGCAAAGTACCGAAAGAGGCCGACCGAAGACCTGTCTGGCTGACTGTGTGGTGATCTTGTGTCTCTTGCCCTGAAGTTGGATGTAACTGTTTGACTTGTCATGAAAGCTTATATTTATAACTCGGTGAGAGAGTGAGGCAAAGGGGCAGAGAGACGTAGACACACACAGGGGAGAGAGAGAGTCTGATGCAGCGATGATCTAGGTGTGAAAACTGTGGTTGTGCAGTTTCCTTTAAATCACCAAACTTCATAGAAGTGGGTGAGGGGTCTCCCACTCATGCATGTCAAACACAACTCATGCATGCTGCAGAAATGCACATCGCCCAATGGTTTTAATGTAATTAATGGTTTTACTGGTCATACTGGGAACTCCAATGGTCTGTGATAGAGGCCTGCATTTTCATACAACTCAATAAAGTGTTGAGGTTCGAGTAGACGCCACTGGAAAGAGTTGAAACTGCCTGAAACAGTTAGACTGCACCCTTCGTCGGAAATCATTAGATCCAGTAGAAACGTAATGGAAACCGTTACAAAACCTGAGCAATCCATTGCATCTGGTTTTACTGGGAACTCTAAAGGTTTCTGATGGCGGTTTGTACTTGCAGTGAAGCTTATTGAGGTGCTATTAAAACCATTAGAGACCACTTGGACATTATCAGAGTGTTCTGGTGTTCTACTGGAAACCACTGGGCCACAGCCTGTGGAAACCGTGATCTTTTACAATTCAAGCTGCGCTAATCACTATCTTTATATTAACAATGGATTAAACGACTGTGTGAAATGTGAAAAGGGTGCTGGTGGTGACAAACCTCCAGAGAATGATCCCCAAACCTGCAGCTCTACGGAGCTTTTAAGCCTCTTTCAGCTCCTAGTTTTGATTTTACAGCACAGTTACTGTTTTGGTTCAGTCTCAGTGTTGTCATCAGACACGCTCTGATGAACCGGCTGAACACGACCTGCTCAGCGGCAAACAGCAGGCAGGCGGTTAGAGACCAGCAGGTGAAGAAAGAGGAGCATCTAGCAGCGTAAGATTTTTGTCAGGACAGAAAAAAATACACTGCAGAGTTAACGAGTTCAGGTTAATCCTCATTTTTCAGCGTTATCGCACTCATAATTCTGCATTAATCAATAATAATGATCCAATAGAAGTGTAATAATATAACATTGACAGGGACCATTCTGCATAATGAGTACACATTCACTGTTGGTTTGGGTCTTTTCATGGGATTTCATGGCAGAGCTGGGGACTTCCAACATTGCTGGCAGCTGTACATCACCTGAAAGCTGTCTTCAGTAGACATTGTGTAATATACATAATGACATAGCACAGTTTTCCATGCAGAGTACCTCAGAAACTTTGTCAGGGGATACAATGATTGCTCAACTACTTGAGTTACAAAAGAAATTGTGACTTGATTAAAAAAATACATCCACATATGTGTGTTAAGGAGTTTTTAACTTTACAATAACCAGTGAGCTCAGTAACACATCAACACCACGCGCTGCAATTGAGAGTGCATGAAAACTAACGCAAGTGAGCTGAAATAGCTAAAAGTAATACATAAACAGTTACAAAAAGTTAGCTGATAGTAACGAAATTGTTAGCTAAAAGTTAGCTAAAAGTAATACATAAACAGTTGAAAAAGTTAGCTAAAAAATCATACTGTGGGACCACAGCGGAAGAATTATGTTGCCCGATGAGGATAAATAAAGGGTTGGAAACTCTTCAGCTTTCTTGGTATCCTGACAGTCAGTTAACTTATAACTTCTAATTATCTTCATTTTGCACACCTTACTGCACCGTGCTTAAAGGCCGTACTTTTTTAGTAGGCTACTTGCGTTTGACATTTGATTTTGCATCTTTGTATCGTGTACTTCGGCATCTAGCCAGCCCGAGATAAAGTTAGGGGCTCACGGGATGACTGAAGAAAGAAAATAACATTTATGTTACACAAAATATTGTTTAATTCATTGCTTTTTAATGGGAAATTCTGAATAACATGCTTCAAACCATAACCATACCAATAGATATTGCTGATATTTGTTTTGTAATTTGGCCTTTAACCACTTTGCTCCATATGGCCCCTTCACACCAGAACATTGCTTGGTGACAGACTACTCACAGGGCTAGTTGGTGAACTACTGTCGTTGGCAAGCTAAGGGCTAACACGCTAGGCAGTGGGGAACATGCTGCTGCTAGTCAGTCAATAGCGCTCTTTCTGTTTTCTTACTTTTCCCTTGCATTTTGTTCCCAGGATTGTCCATTATTTGTAACAATATCCACTTTTATATAGTTAGTAGCGCTAACATTCATACGAACATATCTGAGTGGTGGGGCTGATGAGGGGGTACGAGCTCCTCTGATAAAGCTGTGTGGTTATGTCAGACAAAAAGACCACTGATATAGCATATCGTACATGATATAATGCTAAATCCTAGTATTACAGTAGGCTTTATGGTGTAACGGATGACAGCACAGCAGAGACTAAAAGGCCGAACACAGACAGGAAATAATGTCATAGATAGATACCCAGGCTGGGTGTGAGGTGTTACTAGTGAGTAATGCACAGTGAGCAGTCCCTCGTTTAGTTTAAAGGAAACAGACAAAATATGAGGCTTTTCTTGTCAGCTACACACACCTATTCATATGTAAAGCCTACACACAGTGTGATAATAGTCTGGAAACAAATAGAAGTGAATTCCTAGGGAGCAGGAACACTTAAAATATCAGCGCAGCATGCAGGAGGTGGTAAAAAACTCGCTGCAAGCTGCGACAAAGGAAACAAACCAAGAAAGTGAAACCAGAGGAGGGTCTGTGCTTCGGAGAAAGTGTTTTATTGTAAATGAGTGGGAATGACCCCTGGCAACCGTCTGACCAGTTAACAATACGGAGGTTTTTTGCCGCTACGACATTTTTAAATGTTCACTGCCAGTATTTTTTTTATCAGATTATTCCAACAATATTCACACATGGCAACTTCAGGATGGTTGAGGTGTAATGGTGGCTGGTCACACTCGCATTTAAAAGGGCAAAGTTTCGTGGCAAAATCAATATATTTCAGTGGAATCGCTGCGATCGTTTACTCACAGGGGCCAAAGTAACTGCTTGAGCGTCGAGTTTAACTTCAGCACCGTTGACCAATAACAAGCCATCTTTACAGTGCTGACCTTTGAGCTAACGGAGAGCCGGAGAGTCCAAAATGGAGGAATTCGTAGCTTATTAGCTGTGTTGCACCATCCAGTTTTATTGAACCTCCTCTGTCGGGATTTAAACTGCTTCACAGACGATGCTACTATTGTCCCATTAGTGACCGAGCTAATGAGCTTGCTAACTGTCAGCTAGCGAGCTAGCTAGCTTGAAGAGCTTTTATTTTCTTCATTTTAATAAGTATTTAATGACATAATGGACAATCCTGAGGACAAAAGGGGAAAGTCAGAGGAAAACGGAAAGAGAGCTACTGTGACGGGGGGGGTCATGCGGAGCAAAGTGGTTAAAGGCTCAGTTCACCCAAATTACAAAAAAAAAATCAGCAATATCTATTGTTATGGCTTGAAGCATATTATTCAGAATCAGAAACAATAAATTAAACCTTATTTTGTGTAACATAAATGTTATTTTCTTTCTTTAATCATCCAGTGACCCCCTAACTTTATCTCGGGCTGGCTAGATGCAGTCAGTTGTGTGGAATTAAGAAGTAAACTGACCGTCAGGACAGCAAGGAAGCTGAATATAGGAATGGACACAGGTTCAGCTCACAGTTAAAACTTTGAGACAGTTTCCAACCTTCTATTTACCTTCATTGGACAACATTACAATCCTGGTCAGGAGCGTTAATACAACTGATAAGGAATAACCGCCTTGCACACGAGCCATCGTCCTCTGACCTTTGATCTCCTCATCTCGGCTGCAGGTGTCGTGGCTCGGCTTGAAAGGGAAAGTGAATTTGGTGTTGAGCTCAGCAGGAGGTAGACAAAGAAATGCAGAAAACAGGAAGACAAACAGGAAGCAGGCAGGTAGATTTTGGTGTTGACGTTCAGGTGTGATGTATGTGCAGCACATGGGTATCCCCTCCTCACACATGCAGACACAAACACAGGAAGAGGTTTGGCTCTGTTTGGAGGAATTCACAGCCGTTTCTTTACAAATATCACAATGTCAGAAATGTATTGATCTTCTAATGAATTTCTGCTGAAGTTCTCCTAAAGCTCTGAAAGTCTGCTGGGTGGTGCCCCCTTTTTCTGATCCCAGACTTATTACTTTACTTCAAAATATTCCCTTTTTTGATGATAAACTTTGATGATGGTTGGTTATCAGCAACTTTTAAGTTTTTGTGATCTGGTAAAAACATTTTCATTGCAAACCTAACTCTTCCTTACATTCATTCCTTCGTGAATGAGGTCTCAGGTCCTGGGACACCTTTGAGAGGTCTGTACGGGTCCATTTGGTTTCTAGCGACTGAGACTCAAGTCAGACTGGGATCAAACTGTTGTATTGCTGCAGGTCTTGAGTCTGTGTCAATATGTCTAATACCCAAACACATCTAAGTGAACTCACTATCAGCTCGAAACATGTGGTGCATCATCATCATCGTCATCACAAGAAATCTGTTTTTGTGAAACTGATTTATGCACATTGGGTTTACATTTTTTCACAGCTCCATTTCAAGTCTGGTGATATTGTATATGTTGCTTATTGTCAACAAATCCCAAGTGCAGAGCCAATACCTAACAATACTTATGAGTTGATCCTACTAATAATTATTGTGTTTGTATCCAAAACCTGATATATCTAATTCCTCTGCGCCATAGAGCTCTATTCAAGGGCGTAGGTTTGTTTTCAGAAGTTAAAAATCATATATATTGACAAAATTGGTTGCGCTGGCCATAATAATGGTAGTATAACAAAAAATATAAAAGCAAAGTTAACCTCTGTATTGTTACGCTAAACCTACGTGTTGTTTCTGATGCTTTCTGATAGAAAGTGTTGTATTTGCATCTTTACCACAAAGAGCACTGCGCTTAACTGTCTCTGACTGATGTTTTAAGGGAATATTAACTGTACATAAAAATATTACCTGAAAAACTAAGTTGGAAGAACATTTTTTCAACCCTGAGTAGTGTCTGCAGGTATGACAAACTTCACAAATGAGGTAAATCATTTGCTGCTGCTCGGTAATAACTGAAGGGGGACTCATCTGAGTCTACCAAATCAGATCTTCTCTAATCTGAACTGCGGTGGCTGGACAACAGTGTTCCACCTGAAAATCCACCTGAAACAATAAAAGTGAGGGAGACCCTGTGGAACTCCGCCCCCCGGCTCTATTATTATCCAGAAACTATTAAAACACATCACTGAGCCGCACTGTTGCACTGCGTGACATGTTCCTTCATCGCCATGAACACACACACTGTAGTTTATTCCGACTCCGTCCCACACACACCGTCCTGCTGCCCCAAACACTCACTACAGCACCACATGTGGATTCATCCGCCGCTAGAAATAGTCCCCAACAGATGCACCGTTTCCTCCTGTTAGTCTGGTAAAAACTACAGCGAGCAGCCTTTTCAAACAGGAAACTAGACACGATGATACACACTTGCACGACTAGACTGCACGAAACAATGTCTTTTGAAAAATGCTCATGTGTCTCCTGCAGCTGAAGTTCATCTGTAAACAGAGCCTTTGGAGCGTTTTGTCAGATGCAATAAAACAGAAAATTGATTCTGTAATCTGTGACGGACTACTCCAAACTTTTACTCCAAACACTTTGGGATGCAGGACGGTCCCAGGACGATGTGGCGTGGAGAGGACTGCACACCGACTCAAAGGGAGAACTCAGACTGATTTTTCCAAACCTCACTCTGTCCATCTTCATCTGTCATGCTGATGATTCAGTTTTTCTAAACTTTGGAGCAACTTTTTCTTCAGCTGACATCACCTTTTCTCCCCTCTGAGTGAGAAAAGTCCCATCCTGTGATTTGCTTTGAGGGGAAACCCCTCCACTCGTCACACATCACACCTGACTCAGAAACCGTGGCTTAAAATGCAGTTCAAATCTATTCAGTTCAGCGCAGGTGAAGAAAAGTAAAGTATCTTCGTCAGAAGTGAATGTTCTTTGTCTTTAAGGTAAAGATTAAAGTTCTGAGGCTTAGATGACTGATCAGTAATATATTTTCTTGAGATCAAAGCTTTATTATCTCAGTATCTTGCGGTAATAAAATGGCACCATTTCAAACATTTCAGAAAACAAATTCAAGTCAAATAAAACAACATGACAGAAATCAGTATTTAGTGTTTTGTTGATTTGTTTTCTGACGTGTTGTTGTCAGTTTTGTCATTTTATTTCTTCTGATTTGTCAGTTTGTTATGGAAAATGGCCCTATCGTCAGATTTGGTGATTTTTGAAGGGGCACTCCAGTTATTTGGTGCTGCACTTCCATAACATTCGACGACTCGGGGACAGGAGACGATCAAAGCAACAGAGTGTGAGCCATCCTGACTTTCAGTATCAGGTATAGGTCAACCTCCCGAAACACTAAATGCTTCATTTCCCCATTGACCCGCTGGTGGATCAGTCGGTACAAACTCATGCTGAGCATCCAAGCCTTGTTTAAACCTACAGTTTATTTTCAATGCTCGTGAAGCTTTTAAAGATACCAAACATGTCAGGCTGAATTTGGGAGAAATGTGTCTGAAACGAGGCAAAAGACACCAAAAACATTTCCATTTGACGAAAACGTGGCTTCTCTCCTCCCGCAAGGGAGCTTTTATTCCTTTAGTTTATCTGGAAACTTTAAAAAATATGGAGATAGTTGACATTTTATATAACAAATCAAACAGTAAAACAATGTTTCAGAAAACAAATTAACCGCTTCATTCACCATTTTAACTCATTTAATTCTTAGATTCACTTATATTGTGCTGTATTAGATTAGATTTCAAAGATTTTAATTACAGAGACACATACATTATAAATCTAAGATATGTAGTCAGAATGAGGTGATTGGCAGCGAACTGCTGATCAAGCTGAAATGAAATCATTTACGAGGCTGGTTAACAGCAGGTGTGGATGCGCTGGGGGTCAGGGGCACTGACTCATTACTCATAACCAGAGCCGTAACCACGGATCCATCCTGTGAGTGTTTCCCTGCGCTGTTTTACTACATCATGAGGTGAGGGGAAGTCCCTCCGCATGATTGGTGCAGGAGCCGGTGAACACGATGATGTCAGAGTGATGTCAGAGGAATGACACAACAGTAATTCCACACAGAAACACTTTTCTTTCTTTTTCATTCTCTTTACGTTCTCGCTTCAAAATCGCACAGCTCCAGTCTTCACGCACGCGTTTAATACACTGAACATACTTTACACGTACTGTGTGCAACCTTTTGGCACTTCACATGACATTGTGGCACCTGTGTGAGAGTGTGTGGGCACCCCTGTGTACTTTTGTTCTGTTTTTCATCGTTTGCTCAAGGCCCCTTGGATCTAATTAAGGGAAGTCTTAATGCTGCAGCTTACAGTTACATTTTAGACCAGTGGCTCCCAGCCTGGGGATGTGGTTCCCCCGGGGGCTGGCAGGATGAATCTGAGGGGTCGCAAGCAAGAAAAATCTAAATCCTTCTACACAAAGTTCGACATATTTTTTAAAGCCTTCGCTTTTTCTTGTGAAATACTGGATAGTTTCAACTCTTCAGGCCTCTGAAAATATTCAAATGACACAATCTGAGAAGGAAAACTCTAAAAAAAAAAATTACACTTGAAATGATGAAGGCACTTGCAAATGCCAAGGTAATCTAAAACCTTAACCATACTTTGGTGTTTCATTTTAACCTCTTAAGATTAAGATTTCATTAAACGCTTTGTTTTTTTCTCTTTACAAAATAAACCAAAACTCTGACAAAGAGGGAGGTCTTGGGTAGATAACAACAAGAATAAATATGAAACTAAATTTAAATCATACTCCAAACCTCTCTCAACTAAATCGAAGTCAGGTGTCAGTTCGAACACTATTACTAAGCTTGGTTAGATATTTAGTCAGTGCTGATCCAAAAAGTGCATCTTTGGATGGATGCAGCCCCAACTTTAGTTACTTTGCAGATTCTGTTTAATAATACAAAATATAATCAGCAAATAAATTATGATGTATTCTGTGTGAGAATAAGATCAGACTTTATTGATCTCCTGTGGGGGTGGGGGATTCACAAGCTATCCAAATTAGCTCCAACTTTACCGACTGTAATAATAATAATAATCCAATGCATAATATACATTATTCAGAAATGGGCCGTTTGGTACTTTAAGTATATTTTGAGTATTCTGAGTTGAGTATTGAGTATTTCTACACTGCGGTACTGCTACTTTTATGTAAAAGATCTAGTTCACAGTTTTCTTCCACCACTGGCTGCAAGCAGCGATTCTTTGTTCTAACGTGTCACAAACCAAACAAGCTGCGAATCGCTGTTTTAGACAATAATGTGCTTCCAACTTTTTGTGGCAACAGTTTGGGGAAAGTGTCTTTAAGGAGGGAAGTCTTCTGACTTCTGGTCATATCTGTTTGACAGATCTCTCTCTCCTCCCCTTTGCTCAGAGTATGTGCATGCGTGTGCAGGTGGTGCCCTACGTTTGGACCGTTTGAAGGGATTGCTGCCTGCCGATTGGACGAGCCGATGACACCCTTCCATATAAACCCCAGGTGAGAGCGTCCTGCCTCCCTCCAGTGTTTTTCAGTGAGAGAGTTTCTGTAAGAAGAGCAGCAGCTTTAGATTTGTCTTCTGCTACATTTTCCTCCTGTTTTTCAGTCAGGGGTTTGGGTTAGATGTGTGTCATTTATTTGAAATTGTGTTTCCTGTTAGGAACGTTTAGGGTTGTCGATTAGTGAACTTTCATTTCTGATCTTCGAAGTTTTGAAAACAAACTGTCACTGTGCAGCTGGACGCTCTTGGGAGTGGGGGGAGTCACACAGCATGTCCAGATACCCACATAACAGAGGTCATTATCGTCACTCCCCACTCCCTGCTGTGCTGATCCTGCCGTTTCCTTGTGGGGAGTGACGAGGTCAGAGCCTAGACACCGAACATCAACGCGGTTCGTATATAATAACACATAACCCGTTCCACGTGAGGTGGCTGACTGACATGCGAAATGGGAGCAAATCCAGAACCAGAAGAGCGGAGGCCGCACGTTAACGCCCACGGTTTGGGAATCACGATTTCAACCATCTGACATGGGTGAAATGTTCAGGTGTCCACATACTTTTGGCTATATTGTGTATAATTCTGATTTAAACAATAGAAGTACAGAGTCTCGCTCTTATGTCTCCCAGGAGAAACACAAAATGTGTCTTTCTTTTTGTCTCATTTCAGTTTCTTTCTCTTTCTGTAGAAGTTCACCGACATCATCATCCTTTTCACACGTGACCAGATTCCAGTCGAAACCACCGAACGTCAGCGCGAACGTCTCCTGTTGGTGATTCGGTGTGAAGACGTGAGAAACTGTGCAGTAAGAAGCTTTTTGGAAATCCTGTTCACCACTGAAAACTCCAGACTGGAGGCTGTTACTGTAATATGTTTCTGTTAGAAAACTGATCAAAATGTGTAAAAAAGTTTGTAGGACGTAAAAAAAAAACTATTTGACAGGGTAAAATAATGGAAGATTAAGCTTTTATTTGGTGCTGATTTCTATTTTTATTCAAACAAACTGACAACAAGAAAAATAATTTATGTTAAATTAATCATAAATAAAATACATTAAATTATGACAAAAATAAATATAACTCAGTTAAGTGACTGGATTGAGAAATGACCTAAAGTAACCCCTTAAATAACAATAACATGACTGTAAAAGTGTGACTGAACATGGAAGGTGTCGACGTGGAAACGTCACACAGCTTAACTCAGTTATAAATAAAAACACAAAATACGAAAAACAAAAGCTACATTTCGAAATGAAGATAAACACGTTAAATCAACAAAATTAGATTATGCTAATGAGAGAGGATTAGTTGTAATGGAAACCAATTCCCAGCACCTCTTTTTTTGCAGAGCTATTGATAATTGTGATGTTTCGTCGTCAGCATCATTCAGCAGAAGAGGAGTGGGTGGGTCCACATCTGCGGGTGGCAATCACAGAAGCCGCCTGGTAGATCTCTTTGTACTGAGCCAGAGCCTTTTTCTGAACCTCGGGATCGTCCACCTGCAGAGAGCGAAAAGTTAAGGGAAAAGCAAATAGGTTTGGTTTCAGAAGTGGGGAGGACACATCGAAGTTAATATATAGAGATATATTATACATATATATCTATATGTCTTCTTCCTCTGAGCCGCAGAGCTCCATCGTTGTCCAGAAACTATTAAAACTCATCAGCGAGCCGCTCTGCTGCACTGGGCGACATGTTCCTTCATCGCCATGAACACACACACTGTAGTTTATTCTGCCTCAGCCCCACACACACCGTCCTGCTGCCCCAAACACTCACTACAGCACCACATGTGGATTCATCCGCCGCTGGAAATAGTCCCCAACATATGCAACATTTCCTCCTGTTAGTCTGATAAAAACTACAGCGAGCAGCTGTTTGAGGAACTGAGCCATTAAATATGAAGCTATATATGTGTGAGGTGTTGATTTCTGTCTTCAGTAGGAACCAATGGGCTCAGAGCTAAAAGCCACAGACAGGAAGTCAGAGGGTATTCATAGTTGGACTAACACGTTGTTGGTTTTGGTCTTTTCGTGGGATTTGTTGACAGTAAGAAAAATATCAAATGAACGCAGACCTAACCTTTTAAGTTTATTTTGACCTTTTTTTTAGGACAAAGACATTATGTAGCCGTCAGATCTGAAATTGTTGCAAGATAAACAGATGTAATGGAAAGACTTAACACTACAGAGCCACAATCGCTACAGAACAAGACGCAGACCACGTGCTCTCATCAGTCAAAAGTTCACAGACAATGTGTGAAAGTGAGTGGAGCCTGAACCCAAGGCCTGTCCTCAGACCAGCCTGTTGGCCACCCACTCTCGCCTGACTTCATTGTTCAGTTCCCTGAAAAGAAACTCAATTTTTTATTGAAACAGCAGATGCCTGTTCCTACCAGCGCTGTAGCTGCCATTAAAGACGCCGAGAACAAGTTCTCCGTTTTGTTTGTTTGTTTGTTTTGAATGAATTTGGGGTTTTAGAAACGGAGAAAGTTCCGTCATCACAGTTTGGAAAGTCTTGGCAGGACTGATATCAGATAAGCTGACTGACCCTGAATGCTGTTGATTCAGTGAGACAGACAGACAGACAGACAGACAGACAGACAGGTGTCACTTACATCTATTTTGCTCAGCTTGCTGAGCACGTCCTCTTTGTCGTGTTTCAGGTGGCCCAGTTTGCTCTTCAGCGTCTCCATCTCCTGCTTGAGCTTCGACAGATTCGACTCCACGTGAGCCATTTCGGCGGCGGGCAGGTTGGCCAGCAGAGCCGGGGTCAAGGCGTTGTCGTGGTGCTGGTTGTGCTGCAGGATGCTGGAGAAGATACGCGTGTAGATGTCCAGAGTGACATTCATCAGCTGCAGTTCTTCTTTTCTCTGTGGAGGAGAGGAAGGAATGCCTGGGAGTCAGTATGCAGGGATCAGAATGCTAGGGTTTGAAGTATAATAATAATTCATTTATCAGACATTTTTATAACAGAAAATGCCCAAGTGGCCTTGACTCTGGTACAAAACGTTATCAATCCAGTTAAATTTTGTTTAATCTTGTCCAATATGACAAGATTCTTCTGCACCGTTCACACCATAGCAGATACACTTTATTATCACGGCTCTACGGTGGCAGGCAGTGTCTAAAATCAATGAGCACGGCTGGATTTTCAAATGATTTTTGCATCAGTGTGATGAAACGACCTTGAACAGACACTCCTGTCTGATTATTTTATTCATAAACAGATTTTCCAGAAATAATAATTGATATTATGATATAATATTACATAAACCGTATATATATAACTTTGACAGCTGAAAGGTCGTCTGGTCACTGTTGACAGTCGGGTTTGGAGTTCCTCAGGGCTCAGTTTGATTGATTTATTATTTTATTTTCGCTGTACAGGATTCCTCTTATCTTGTTATCGCTGATTACGTTTTTATCAATGCTGCTTGTCTCAGTGTCACATATTGTTGCTGAGCTGTGAAAACGATGCATCCGAAAAAAGTGAACTTTACAGCCTATAAAGGAACTTAATCCTTCAGTTTATCAGAAAAATTCAAAATCACCAAAATTTGGCGATGCATGGTTTTCTGAGATTTTTTGAGTGACGATATTAATTTTAATAGAAGTACAGTAGAGACAGTAGAGTGTGTGTGTGTGTGTGTGTGTGTGTGTGTGTGTGTGTGTGTGTGTGTGTGTGTGTGTGTGTGTGAGTTTTTGTGTACCTGGCAGGAGGTGTTGATGCTCCTGATGACAGAGCTGAAGAGAGGATCCCTGCCGATCGCCGGCTTTGTCAGCTTCTAAAACACACACAAAAACACATAAAGGTACTTTTATTTCTGTTCAGATGTCAGCCAGTACAACATAAACACAAACTGTGTTGTTGTAGTGTGTGCGTACTGCCTGAAGAAAACTGTGTCTGCAGCAGGGAGTATGGAAAACTGTCAAGTGCTGAAAGTTGGCAGTGGACAGAAAAAAAGGTGTTTTGTATAAAAAAGAATCTCGTTTGAATCCGTATTCAAACCAAGGTACTGTAATGGCACCAGTATCCCCCACCTCTGTGGTAAGTGTAGTGCCATTAGAATAAACAAAATATATGTAGTATCACAACCAGTCTAACGGCTGTTAAAGTTTTAAAGAGAAAAAAGAATTTTAATTATGCCAGTAGGATGAGATGATCCCAGTTAGTGTAGTTTCTTTAGTTTAAGAGATTTCCTAGAAATGTCGCTGTCAGTGAATGAGACAGAACAAGGCCGATATCTGCGCTGTAATCAAGAAAATCAACAGACCTGCCTCTGTGAAAAGAACATTTTTGCTTTCATTACAAGAAAACTACAGCAGGTAACACTATGCGTCATGTCTCATATGTCTTTTTCAAACAAAAATACCTTCTGGTGTCATTTAGCAAATTTTGGCGGTTCGTCTGCCATAAACTTCTTAAAACAAGTTGAGTTCAAAGTGTTGGAAAAGCGGTGAAATGCAGATTCAGTAAGATTATTTCAGTGAAACATAATGAGTCTTATAGTCAGTAGTTTACACTGTGGACTCCACAAGGAGAAAAACACAGGAAAAACACAAAGAATCACGGATTTGCCGGAAGGTCTCTGACGGTGAAATATGCATCGTAATCATCGTTATAAGTAGCTGTTTTCTTGTGATCATGGGATACTAAATAAACTAGATACTAGATACTAGATAAACTATCAGTCTCTATATGAATATTATAGGAATATAACAGAGACTTTTTATTCAGTTGCATCTCCAGAAAGTTAAATGATTAATGGTGTTACTTGCTGTCAATGACTGTCGGAGATCAAAGTCTTTTGATCATTGATCATATAGATGATCAAGACCATCCAAGCACAGCAAGTTTTATCTAATGATCACAAGAAGACAGCTTGGTTGAGATCACACAAGGATTATGCAAGAATACAGAACACTAATAAAATAATAATAATTACACACGACTACCTTTCATACACAGTGGAAATCACAAACCACAGGGAGACTAATTGGTTTCTGTTCAGCTCAATAGAAAACCTTTTTGCAGCATGTGTCAGATTAATCTGACACATGCTGATTAATCACAGTCAACATTTAGTCACCGAGATTTGTTTGTGATTTGTTTGTGCAATTTGTCAATTCATTTTTCACACTTCAGCTCACTCAATTATGCAACTGGCAAAAAATAAAGTCATCTGTTATTCAAAGCGTATGGCCTTTATGAAAGTGAAAGCATGTATCACTGCAGAGGATGACTTTAATCCAATGTGAATCTGTCATTTGTAGAAGGTCGCAGAGGCCTTGCAGGAGATAATGTAAACATCACTTTAAAACATCTTAAAAATGCTTTAATCGCCTCTTAATTTGCGCACACATCTCTTAATGTGAACACAAAATTTAAACTTCTGCGTGAGCTTAAAAGACAAACCTGAAATTTGGCAGTTAAACCCTTTAAACACAAGCAGAGGCTCAGCTGCGTGGGAAACTCTAAACTAAGCTCGAGTCCTGCGGGACGCCATCGGTAAACTCACCAGCACATCTGCGATGGACCCGTGGGTTTGTCTCAGGTTCTCAGAGATGAAATGGACAGGACTCCCAAATGCCAGCACAGCTCCCAGTAAGACCAGTAGACACACTGAACCACAGTACGAAGACATATTGGACCACTAAGTTCAACACACACTACTGTAGATTGTACTGCGAAAAAGATCGTCCTCAGAGGAAGGCTGAGAAAGTTAAGAGTGTGATGATGTGTTGTCTAATCACTGATACTCTCTGTTGACCTGTGGGTCTATATATATGGCTGTCTGCATCCCTGACACAGACACACTCATTGTGTGTCTGTGAGTTTGTGTGTGGTTGTGCATGTCTGTGGTCTGTGGGCTTTCAGCAGCAGCGAAACGCAGCATCGACAGAAGTTTTCCTCTAAAACGCACTCTGCTGCTGCTAAACATGCACACGCAGGAGACTCCCTGGTCAGGTTTCCATTCACTTCCATCCCCTGAACACATACACATGCACAAGGAGACTCTGTGGTCAGGGTGGTTTAACTGGAGGACGACCACTTCATTAAAATTTACGTAGAAATCTGCGCGTGTAGCAGCGCATACCAAGCTAACCTAAGGTTAACCAGTTGTGCCAGTAACGTCACTGATGTGTGTGTGAGAGAGTAAACCTCATGTAAGCTTTACGAAACTATACAGACCTGTTTGCATTTTGTATGCAAGCTTTTGTGCATGTAACTGTTTGCATGTGCAGGGTGTCTGCAGCTACTTCAGTGTAAAACATGTCTAACATTTTTACAAGCAAAAGGCCTAAAAAGAGCATGAAATCATTACATATTTATGCCCCCCCCCATTTCAACTTTAATGATTTTATTACATGTTCTATCATTTAAATGTGACTTAATCGATTAGTTGATTGACTGAAAAACTATTCTGATAATCAATTAATTGCATTTTTCATGCAAAAAATGCCAAAATGTGAGGATTTCACTGTAAACTGAATATCTTTGGGTTTTGGACTTTTGGTCAAACAAAACAAGAAAAACAAGACATTTGAAAATGTCTGGGGAATTTTTTTACTATTTTATGACATTTTATTGAACAAATCATTAACTGTTAATGCAAATAAGTGGCAGATTAATGGATAATGAAAACAATCGTTGATGTTTTACATCTGTTTGTAGAATTTATTTTGGTAGGCAACCCAAATAGAGTCAGCTGCATCCAACAACTTTTGGACTGTATTTATTCCTTGTGAGGAAATGCTGTTGAAACTGCCCTTTGACTGAAAAATCATCAATTGTTCATGCACAATCATACGAATTGGAATAATGGCTTCTAGTGGTGCAAGAAGTATTCAGATCTTTTACCTAAGTAATAGTAGCAATACCCCAAAATGAATATATTCCAACAGAAGTGAAAGTCCTGCATGCTAAATTGTATTTAAGTCCAGAAGTATTATCAGCATAAAGTATCAAAAGTAAAAGTATTCATTATGCACCAATATGGCTCCTGTATTATTACTATTATTATTATGTATTATATTATGGGTTTGTTTTTACTTGTGCATGACTGTGTATGCATCATTTTATGTTATTTTCCACAGTCCACTAGCTGTTCTTTAAATGCATGTCTTGTAATTTGTTTTAGCTATATTAAGCTGCAGAGACATCATCACACCATCTGAAACAAATTCATCAGGGCCATAACAAGCTCCACCGTCTCATAAAAACAACAGCGTGTCACAACATCAAAAATGTCCTTTTGAGAAGTTATTCAAACAGTCATCTCTATACAACAAATGTAGTGCGAGGGGAAAGACGCAGCCCACCCTGAACGTCAAAGAGGCTGCAGTTAACTTTCACTCTGAAGGAGTGTGGACCCCCAAAGCTGTGATCTTTACATGTTGTGTTAGTAGAGTGTAGAGTCAGGAGAGAACCGCACTTACAGTTCTCTTTCTACTCCTGATGAACGACATGCAACGTGTAAATCAGGCAGATCTGGAGTTGTTGATGGGCCTGTTTTTTCCTCTTTTGAGGCTAGGCTAGCAGTTTCCCCCTGCTTCCAGTCTCTGTGCTAAGTTAGGCTAAACATATGCTGGTCTTGTCTTTGTAATGGACGCACAAAGATCAAAGTGATACGAATCATGTCATCTGACTCTTTTGCCCGTGCACAAAGCCAAGTCAGTAAAGAAATGGTTTTCCCAGTTTGTTGTGGAAGAACTTGACTAGGCTCTAAATGCTACAGCATACAATGATCTTTTACACCAGTGGTTCCCAACCTGGGGGTGAGGACACCCGAGGGGTCGCAAGATACCTACCAGGTTCAGAAAAAAGTTTTCTGATACACAATGTAGGCTTTTTTTAGACTGTTTAGACTTTGCTTTTTACTTTTTCCTTTTGAAATAGTGGAAAGTTTCACCTCTTCAAACCTGTAAGATTCAAATGACACTCTAAGTAGTAAAATGTACTTTTTGGTTGAACTCCAAAGTATAAAGACAAAATCAAGGGGTGTAAGTGACATTTTAGGCAAAAATGAGTTACATATATCAAATGAAAGCCAAAAGTGCAACAGGTGTTTGAAAAATATTTTTTTCAATAAATGTCAAAATATTGTTCATTATTTATATTGTCATCCACATGTTTTGGAAATGTTTATATTAAAGACCGAATTGAATAAACAAAGTCAGGGGAAAGTATGGTCATTTTTTGTTTTGGCTCTCCTGTAAAGTTTGTCAAATGTCACTTTCACCCCTCGATATGCAACCTGTGATGAGAGGTTTCATGTAGACATTAGTCATATTATGTGTCACAAGCCAAAAACCAGAGCCGCTGTTTAAGACTAATGTGTTCTTCCAACTTTGTGTCAACAGTTTGTGTTTGTCCCGTTCCTGTTTCAACATCACAAGCAAAAGAATTGGTGTTCCCACTTTGGTGTGGAAGAACTTGACTGGCCCTGACGCCGACCCCATGCAACACCTTTGGGATGAACTGGAACACTGACTGTGAGCCAGACCTGATCACACATCAGTGTTGGACCTCACTAATGCTGTTGTGGCTGAACGGGAGCAAACCCCTGCAGCCAGCTTCAAACACCTGGAGGAAAGCCTGAAACCAGAAGAGTGGAGGCTGTCAGAGCAGCACATAAATGCCCCTGGTGTCAGAATGAAATGTTCAACTATCACATGTAGATGTAATATAATAATAATCCACATACTTTTGGCCGTTTAGTGTAGAAATGTGGCAGGTAGAATTATTACTGCAGCTGGAAGAAATGTGTTCGTTGTTGTGGGTAGAGATGCTTCGACACCGGTGGAAATATCGCAGCAGGAAGAAGAACCATCCCTGCATCATCACGACTGCTGGAAACGCCACCACAAGGCACACAGTGAAACCTGAATCATCACTGCGGGTAGAAATGCCATTACTATGAGTAGAAAAATCATTTCTAGGGATTCCCCGATAAAATTGTTTTGGCCTTTAATTCAAATCAGACTCAATGAGCATTTTAATATTTATATATTTTTTTACATAATACACCTACACAATGCACAGTTCAAGTATACTAAAACAAAAAAATACTGTAAATTCAAATTGCTGCTATCTACTGAGTTAACAGTTCAGCTCACCACAGTTACTGAGTGACCATGGCAACAACTGGAACAACACCAAGAAATAAATGGAGGGAGCTCGCCTCTGTTTCCCTGAATTATGACGCATCATCAAACTGCAGCTTCAGTGTTGGGTTATTCAGTATGTGCCATTACAGTAAGCAATACTGTTTATGTAATAGTTAGCTAAACCTGAATTTAATTGTGTCTTATTAATTTCCTCTATTTTCCGCTAAAACCTAATTAAAGTACAAAGTTAAGCAAAAGATTCGAGCGAACATGAGCAATGATAACATTGAGTGCAGCGTCTCACTTGACTAATTTAGTGTGAAAGAAATTTGACTCATCCAAACAGAAACGTAACTGCGGGCAAAGTCATGCAGAGCCTTATATGTAATCAACAAAATCTTGTAGTTTATTCTGAATTTCACAGGAAGCCGATGGAGGGATGCAAGAACAGCGGTAAGGTGGGACCGACGGCTAGTTCTAGTTAGCAGCCTGGCAGCTGCGTTTTGGACCAACTGTAAACGATTTAGAGCAGCTTGACTGAGGCGCGTGTAGAGGGAATTACAATAATCTAGACGCGAGAAATTGAAAGTGTGAATTAATAGTTCGAGATCCGTGGAAGACAAGATACATCTGATTTTAGCGATATTTCTTAACTGAAGAAAACTAGTCTGGAAGAGTTTGGTAACATGATGGTCAAAAGTCGTACTGGTCAAAGATGATTCCAAGATTCTTCGCAGTAGATTTGATTTTAGAGTGAAATGGTCCAATAAACTAATCAGCTGCATTGGCAAAGTTATCAGGTCCAATATAACTTTTAGTTTTGTGTGTTTTGTCAGGGTTTAGGTGGAGGAAATTATGAGACATCCAATATTTGGTGGCGGCTAAGCAACCATGGAGGGAGGGCAGTTGATTCAGGTTATTGGGTTTATCAGAGAGAGATGTGTGTATCATCGGCATAACAGTGATATGACACGTCATGAAAGCGACTGAACAAAAGACACCAGAGGAAGCATGTACAATGAGAAGAGGGTTGGTGCGAGGACCGACCCCTGAGGGACCCCACACAGCAGGGGAGCTGAGGAGGACACATGAGTATTGATAGAAACATTAAAATATCTATTAGTCAAATAAGAATTAAACCAGTTTAGAGCTGTACCAGAAATGCCAACCCAGTGATGTAACCTAGCAAGTAAAATGGCATGCTCGATGGCATCAAAGGCTGCAGTCAAGTCCAGTAGTATGACGATGAAATATTCACCTTTGTCTGCATGCATAAGAACGTCATTGGTCACCCTTAGTAATAAGGTTTCAGTACTATGATTGTGACGAACGCCAGATTGAAGATTTTATGACCCTCAACCAATTTCAGGAGTTGGTCTGTAGCAATTTTTTTCGAGGATTTTGGATGAGAAGGGTGGCTTGGAAGTAGGTCTATAGTTCTCTAACTGGGCTGGGTCGAGAGAAGGTTATTTAGGAATTGGCTGGACACTGGCAATTTTAAAAGAGTCAGGTACAGACCCGGATGCGAGAGAGTTGTTGATAATAGCGAGCAGGCTGAGACCTAAGACAGGAAGGACAGATTATAGAAATTTGGTGGGAACTTTAACACAGGGACTGGAGGAGGGATGCATATGAGCTACAGGGTCAAAAAGGATCTGCAGGAAGATAGGGGCAAATTCAGACAGTGAAATAGGATGGCTGAATGGTGCAGA
Source organism: Siniperca scherzeri (assembly GCA_027580175.1). NCBI lineage: Eukaryota > Metazoa > Chordata > Actinopteri > Centrarchiformes > Sinipercidae > Siniperca > Siniperca scherzeri. The sequence continues at coordinate 21,801,109 of CM050854.1, forward strand.
GGGTAAAACAGTCAAATTGGACCTCAGACCATCGATCTTGCCAACAAAAAATTATAAGAAGTTTTCACAGTCCATAGAAGATGAGGCAGGAATAACAGGAAGAGAAGGATTTACAAGCTGGTTAATAGTCCTAAACAGAAATCTTGGATTGTGTTTGTTGCTCGTAACCAAGTCAGAGAAGTAGGCAGCTCGTGCATCTTTAATAATCTGCTTCAGTTTCAACAAAAGCGCCTTCATATGGAGGTGGTGAACTTCAACGGCGAACTTGGATTTTTTTCCATCTACGCTCGGCTTTTCTATATTCCCATCTTTGTTGTCTGATGTTATCATTGATCCATTGATGACTGGGCCAGCCCTGGAGGTGAATGGAGCGGAAGAGTCAAGGGCAGATGTACACAAATCATCAAACCAACTAACTTGGTCATTAGCAAAGTGAGGAGGGAAATTGGCCAGAGCAGAAAAGTAGCTGGAAAAAGTGGCTGCAGACTGCTCATTAAAGACGCGAGAGTTTCGGGTTAATGTAGTGAGTAGTAAGGGTGCATCAAAGGTAATACATTTATAGAGATAAAATCAGTCTTGTTCAGGGAGTTAAGAGACATGTCTAGAGTAAAAACTAAGTCAAGGGTGTGTCAGCAGTTATGTGTCGGGCCAGAGACATGCTGCACAAGATTGAAAGATCTGGAGATGTTTAAAAAATTTGTGGCAAATGAGTTTGAATGTTAGAGTCACCAACTATAATGGCCCTATCAAATTTAAGCACAAGAGCGGACAGTAAATCAGAGAAATCATTGAGAAAACCCATATTTGAATGGGGGTCCAGTGGAAGTTCTGCAGTGGCCTTAAAGAACACAAGAATAGAAAGAACAGTTAATAAAACAGTTAAAGAATAGAAAGTTCACATTGTACAGCTTCAAATTTAGGGTTGAGATATTCACATTCATTTTATAGAAAGAATCTGAAATATAATAAGCAAACAGCTTATTTCTTGCATGAATTGAAAATCCTGTGATGAAGATGTATCAAATGATTTTATGATGAAAAGCTAAAATGCTCCAGTAGCATTTTTTTCCCCCCCTTGGTGCATCAGAAGATTAATTTCTGCCAGTCTGACACACGTACTCGCGCATGATGCGCACTTACTTATCTGGAACCAACATTTAACGCTGTTTGTGTGTTTCCTAGAAGTCTCAACCGGAACAGTTTTATTTCCTGTGGGCCAACCGTCAATATAAACACCACACACAGACACGCACCACATCCTCTCGGTGTGGTACAGGGTTGAATTTCCCACCTACAAACACAGCAAACTCTTATTGGATAATGCCATCAGCCTATCCAGGCCCTTGACCCTGACCCCGCTGAGGCAACATGTTGACAGGTGTTGCCCGTTCTTTGTTCCTTTTGGATGAATTCTGGAAAAGTAAAAGGATGTTGAAAAAAGAAATTGTGTATAGAAAAGGAAATTAATGGCAAAACAGAGACATTATGGTTTTAGCATCAGTTTGCGTTGGAGCTATTAACAGCTGCTGGGTGCAGTGACTGCACGCAGATGCTCTGACGTCCTGTTCTCATAGTGGACTTGCCAGGTTTGACTACGGTGACCAGACGTCCCGGTTTGTCCCGGAGTGTCCCAGTTTCAAGCTAGGTGTCCAGAGTCCCGACAAACATCTGTAAAACACTGAAATGTTGCGGTTTTCACCACAATTAAAATAATAATTAGAATAGTATACTTGTTTTCAGAGCTATTATAGACGTTTATCATGTTCTGCATCAGAGACTGCGACACTTCGGTCAGTCAGTATGCTAACGGTTAGTTAGCTGTCATGCCAAATTAATTTATTTATTTTGGGAGGAGATGAACTCCAAAACAAGCTGTTATGGTTAACAGCTACGAGAGGCTAAAAAGGTGCTAATTTTCTTTGCTTTTGGAAGCAGTTTTTTCATCCTGAACAGGAATAATATGACTCTGCTGCAGTGGCGCTGACTCAGCGGCGAGATGGCGACGATGATGCGTTCGGTTTAGTGTTGTGTCAGCGCGTGGGGGCGGAGCCACGGGGGCAGAGAGCTCGCTGTGAGTTTCAGCGGTCGTCCTAACGACTTAGCCAGAGTTTCCACTGACAGGAAAAGGATCGTGACTAAGTTTTTCTTTTGGGGGAACTTTTCCTTTAATCCTTCCACTACCTAAAACTGGTTTCTGACCTGAACCCTCAAAATCCAAAATCCTCATCCAGCTGTGTAAAAATGGACAAGATGTTTCCTTTCCTCAACTCTTCCCTTGTTTTTCTCTCCTCTTCTTTGCTTTCTTTCCTCATTTCCTTTTTTACTCTCCTCTAATTTTCATTTCCTGTCATTTCTTCTCTTTTTTTAAATTTTCTTTTTCTTTCCTTTCCACTCATTGTCTTCTCCTTTCTTTTTCTTCTTTGTTTCTGTCGTGCTTCTCTCCACTTTCATCCTGTCTTTTCTTCACTTCCCATCCTACTTTCACTCCTTTCCTCCCCTTTTATTGTCCTCCTCTCTTCCCTTTCCTTCCTTTCCTGTTAAGACAAAGAAATACAGGACTCACAGGTGTATTCATGTGTTGTAGTACCAAATGTTTACCAGCTGAGGGAGACAACACCCCAAACCCACATCTTACCGATGAGAAACCAGCACCAGTCAACAGTGATAAAGATATAAATCTAATTTATTTCTTTTGGCAAAATCACATAAATATAGCTACAATAATTCGTATAAAAATATCTTCCTTCACATTGTTGTAAATTCAATACATTAAAGTTTCAAGTACATTTAACACTCTGGAACCTTCAGTGAATAAATATTTCCAGAAAAATAACTTATTTTGTGTGAAAGTGTAAAACATTCAAATTACTAATCAATAATTTAAAAAAAAAAAAACAAGATTCAAGACTTTTTCAGAAGCTCAACAGCGGACAGCTGAGGATGACGACGATGCTAATGATGATTAACGCTCATTAAGTTTTTACCTGTTTTCACTGAAAAAGGCCAAAACATATTTCAAATTAAGAGAGCTGGTGATTTTCCCTCTCGGAAATTAATAACAAATGATAAAAGTACGTTTGTGTAGCAAAAAACTTTTTAAAGATAAAAGCTGAAAATAATAAGCCCTTATGATGATGATGATGATGCTGGTGGAGGTGATGATGGTGCTCTATAGGGTGTGGTGCTGTGCCAGCTCATCCATCCATCTGAGGATGAAGGTGAACTCTCCGACGGCCTTCAGCGCTCCTTCGTCTCTCCTCCTCTGCAGACGGGCCGTTAGTGTTATTAGTATATTTATGAGGATAATGTGACAGTACATGGTATTAATAATAACTTAATTATTTAAGTCTATTATATTATTACCCAGGGCAGGATGAGACAAGTGATGGATGGATGAATTATACTATTTATTGCCATGTTGCAAGTAAAAACAGGCATGGTGAGCAGCACATGGTAATAATATTCTAAGAAGTATTTAATGGTTTGAGCTTAATGGAAGCTACTACTTGTACTAGTGGCAGCAGAGGCTTTGGTAGCTGACGCAGTAGTAATATTGATACCCATAGTACCGAAGTGCTAATAGTTACAGTAGTAGCAGCAGTAGATTATTGGTAGGAGCAGGAATAGTAACCGCAGAAGTAGTAATCGTAGTAACAGCAGTAACAGTAACAGTAGTAGTCCTGGTAACCGTAGTAACAGCAGTAACAGTAACAGTAGTAGTCCTGGTAACCGTAGTAACAGCAGTAACAGTAGTAGTCCTGGTAGTAACAGCAGTAACAGTAACAGTAGTAGTCTTGGTAACCGTAGTAACAGCAGTAACAGTAACAGTAGTAGTCCTGGTAACCATAGTAACAGCAGTAACAGTAACAGTAGTAGTCCTGGTAACCGTAGTAACAGCAGTAACAGTAGTAGTCCTGGTAGTAACAGCAGTAACAGTAACAGTAGTAGTCCTGGTAACCGTAGTAACAGCAGTAACAGTAGTAGTCCTGGTAGTAACAGCAGTAACAGTAACAGTAGTAGTCCTGGTAACCGTAGTAACAGCAGTAACAGTAGTAGTCCTGGTAGTAACAGCAGTAACAGTAACAGTAGTAGTCCTGGTAACCGTAGTAACAGCAGTAACAGTAACAGTAGTAGTCCTGGTAACCGTAGTAACAGTAGTAACAGTAGCAGTAGAAGTACTTTAAACAGTAGCAGCAGTAGTCACATACTCTGTAAATATTTACCTTTTTAATTTTTCTTTCCAGTTTCTTGATGATTTTGAACCATTTTGATGGTTTAGAGGAAGAAACCTGAACACAAAGTACACAAAAAAAGATTAGTCCGCAGTGCTGCAGTGTGTGTTGCGGTGTGTGTCTGTAGTTGTGTACTCACGCAGTGCTGCGGTGTGTGTCTGTAGTTGTGTACTCACGCAGTGCTGCAGTGTGTGTTGCAGTGTGTGTTGCGGTGTGTGTTGCGGTGTGTGTCTGTAGTTGTGTACTCACGCAGTGCTGCAGTGTGTGTTGCAGTGTGTGTCTGTAGTTGTGTACTCACGCAGTGCTGCAGTGTGTGTCTGTAGTGGTGTACTCACGCAGTGCTGCAGTGTGTGTTGCGGTGTGTGTCTGTAGTTGTGTACTCACACAGTGCTGCAGTGTGTGTTGCAGTGTGTCTGTAGTTGTGTACTCACGCAGTGCTGCAGTGTGTGTGTTGCGGTGTGTGTTGCGTGTGTGTCTGTAGTTATGTATTCACGCAGTGCTGCAGTGTGTGTTGCGGTGTGTGTCTGTAGTTGTGTACTCACGCAGTGCTGCAGTGTGTGTTGCGGTGTGTGTTGCGGTGTGTGTCTGTAGTTATGTATTCACGCAGTGCTGGAGTGTGTGTTGCGGTATGTGTCTGTAGTTGTGTACTCACGCAGTGCTGCAGTGTGTGTCTGTAGTTGTGTACTCACGCAGTGCTGCAGTGTGTGTTGCGGTGTGTTTTGCAGTGTGTGTCTGTAGTGGTGTACTCACGCAGTGCTGCAGTGTGTGTTGCGGTGTGTGTCTGTAGTTGTGTACTCACACAGTGCTGCAGTGTGTGTTGCAGTGTGTGTCTGTAGTTGTGTACTCACGCAGTGCTGCAGTGTGTGTTGCAGTGTGTGTTGCGGTGTGTGTCTGTAGTTATGTATCACGCAGTGCTGCAGTGTGTGTTGCGGTGTGTGTCTGTAGTTGTGTACTCACACAGTGCTGCAGTGTGTGTTGCAGTGTGTGTCTGTAGTTATGTACTCACGCAGTGCTGCAGTGTGTGTTGCAGTGTGTGTCTGTAGTTGTGTACTCACGCAGTGCTGCAGTGTGTGTTGTGGTGTGTGTCTGTAGTTGTGTACTCACGCAGTGCTGCAGTGTGTGTTGCAGTGTGTGTTGCGGTGTGTGTCTGTAGTTATGTACTCACGCAGTGCTGCAGTGTGTGTTGCAGTGTGTGTCTGTAGTTGTGTACTCACGCAGTGCTGCAGTGTGTGTTGCAGTGTGTATCTGTAGTTGTGTACTCACGCAGTGCTGCAGTGTGTGTTGCAGTGTGTGTTGCGGTGTGTGTCTGTAGTTATGTACTCACGCAGTGCTGCAGTGTGTGTTGTGGTGTGTGTCTGTAGTTGTGTACTCACGCAGTGCTGCAGTGTGTGTTGCAGTGTGTGTTGCGGTGTGTGTCTGTAGTTGTGTACTCACGCAGTGCTGCAGTGTGTGTCTGTAGTTGTGTACTCACGCAGTGCTGCAGTGTGTGTTGCAGTGTGTGTTGCGGTGTGTGTCTGTAGTTGTGTACTCACGCAGTGCTGCAGTGTGTGTCTGCAGTCGTGTACTCACGCAGTGCTGCAGTGTGTGTTGCGGTGTGTGTCTGTAGTTGTGTACTCACACAGTGCTGCAGTGTGTGTTGCAGTGTGTGTCTGTAGTTGTGTACTCACGCAGTGCTGCAGTGTGTGTTGCAGTGTGTGTTGCGGTGTGTCTGCAGTCGTGTACTCACGCAGTGCAGTGTGTGTGTGTTGCAGTGTGTGTCTGTAGTTGTGTACTCACGCAGTGCTGCAGTGTGTGTTGCGGTGTGTGTCTGTAGTTGTGTACTCACGCAGTGCTGCGGTGTGTGTTGCAGTGTGTGTCTGTAGTTGTGTACTCACGCAGTGCTGCGGTGTGTGTTGCAGTGTGTGTCTGTAGTTGTGTACTCACGCAGTGCTGCAGTGTGTGTTGCGGTGTGTGTCTGTAGTTGTGTACTCACACAGTGTTGCGGTGTGTGTCTGTAGTTGTGTACTCACGCAGTGCTGCAGTGTGTGTTGCAGTGTGTGTTGCGGTGTGTGTCTGTAGTTGTGTGTTGCAGTGTGTGTCTGCAGTCGTGTACTCACGCAGTGCTGCAGTGTGTGTTGCAGTGTGTGTTTGTAGTTGTGTACTCACGCAGTGCTGCGGTGTGTGTTGCAGTGTGTGTCTGTAGTTGTGTACTCACGCAGTGCTGCAGTGTGTGTTGCGGTGTGTGTCTGTAGTCGTGTACTCACGCAGTGCTGCAGTGTGTGTTGCAGTGTGTGTTGCGGTGTGTGTCTGTAGTTGTGTACTCACGCAGTGCTGCAGTGTGTGTTGCGGTGTGTGTCTGCAGTTGTGTACTCATGCAGTGCTGCAGTGTGTGTTGCAGTGTGTGTTGCGGTGTGTGTCTGTAGTTGTGTACTCACGCAGTGCTGCAGTGTGTGTTGCAGTGTGTGTTGCGGTGTGTGTCTGTAGTTGTGTACTCACGCAGTGCTGCGGTGTGTGTTGCGGTGTGTGTCTGTAGTTGTGTACTCATGCAGTGCTGCAGTGTGTGTTGCAGTGTGTGTTGCGGTGTGTGTCTGCAGTCGTGTACTCACGCAGTGCTGCAGTGTGTGTTGCGGTGTGTGTCTGTAGTTGTGTACTCACACAGTGCTGCAGTGTGTGTTGCAGTGTGTGTTGCGGTGTGTGTCTGTAGTTGTGTACTCACGCAGTGCTGCAGTGTGTGTTGCAGTGTGTGTTGCGGTGTGTGTCTGCAGTCGTGTACTCACGCAGTGCTGCGGTGTGTGTTGCGGTGTGTGTCTGTAGTTGTGTACTCACGCAGTGCTGCAGTGTGTGTTGCAGTGTGTGTTGCAGTGTGTGTCTGCAGTCGTGTACTCACGCAGTGCTGCAGTGTGTGTGCGGTGTGTGTCTGTAGTTGTGTACTCACACAGTGTTGCGGTGTGTCTGTAGTTGTGTACTCACGCAGTGCTGCAGTGTGTGTTGCGGTGTGTCTGTAGTTGTGTACTCACACAGTGCTGCAGTGTGTGTCTGTAGTTGTGTACTCACGCAGTGCTGCAGTGTGTGTTGCAGTGTGTGTTGCGGTGTGTGTCTGCAGTCGTGTACTCACGCAGTGCTGCAGTGTGTGTCTGTAGTTGTGTACTCACGCAGTGCTGCAGTGTGTGTTGCAGTGTGTACTCACAGTGCTGCGGTGTGTGTCTGCAGTCGTACTCACGCAGTGCTGCAGTGTGTGTTGCAGTGTGTGTCTGCAGTCGTGTACTCACGCAGTGCTGCAGTGTGTGTTGCGGTGTGTGTCTGTAGTTGTGTACTCACGCAGTGCTGCGGTGTGTGTTGCGGTGTGTGTCTGTAGTCGTGTACTCACGCAGTGCTGCAGTGTGTGTTGCGGTGTGTGTCTGTAGTCGTGTACTCACGCAGTGCTGCAGTGTGTGTTGCAGTGTGTGTGTGCGTGTGTGTCTGCAGTCGTGTACTCACGCAGTGCTGCAGTGTGTGTTGCAGTGTGTGTCTGCAGTGTGTGTTGCAGTGTGTGTTGCGGTGTGTGTCTGCAGTGTACTCACGCAGTGCTGCGGTGTGTGTTGCAGTGTGTGTCTGTAGTTGTGTACTCACGCAGTGCTGCAGTGTGTGTTGCGGTGTGTGTCTGTAGTTGTGTACTCACGCAGTGCTGCGGTGTGTGTTGCAGTGTGTGTCTGTAGTTGTGTACTCACGCAGTGCTGCAGTGTGTGTTGCGGTGTGTGTCTGTAGTTGTGTACTCACGCAGTGCTGCAGTGTGTGTTGCAGTGTGTGTTGCGGTGTGTGTCTGTAGTTGTGTACTCACGCAGTGCTGCAGTGTGTGTTGCAGTGTGTGTTGCGGTGTGTGTCTGTAGTTGTGTACTCACGCAGTGCTGCAGTGTGTGTTGCAGTGTGTGTTGCAGTGTGTGTCTGTAGTTGTGTACTCACGCAGTGCTGCGGTGTGTGTTGCGGTGTGTGTCTGTAGTCGTGTACTCACGCAGTGCTGCAGTGTGTGTTGCGGTGTGTGTCTGTAGTCGTGTACTCACGCAGTGCTGCAGTGTGTGTTGCAGTGTGTGTTGCGGTGTGTGTCTGCAGTCGTGTACTCACGCAGTGCTGCGGTGTGTGTTGCAGTGTGTGTCTGTAGTTGTGTACTCACGCAGTGCTGCGGTGTGTGTTGCGGTGTGTGTCTGTAGTTGTGTACTCACGCAGTGCTGCAGTGTGTGCGGTGTGTGTCTGTAGTTGTGTACTCACGCAGTGCTGCGGTGTGTGTTGCGTGTGTGTCTGTAGTTGTGTACTCACGCAGTGCTGCAGTGTGTGTTGCGGTGTGTGTCTGTAGTTGTGTACTCACGCAGTGCTGCAGTGTGTGTTGCAGTGTGTGTTGGTGTGTGTCTGTAGTCGTGTACTCACGCAGTGCTGCAGTGTGTTGCAGTGTGTGTCTGTAGTTGTGTACTCACGCAGTGCTGCAGTGTGTGTTGCGTGTGTGTCTGTAGTTGTACTCACGCAGTGCTGCGTGTGTGTTGCAGTGTGTGTCTGTAGTTGTGTACTCACGCAGTGCTGCAGTGTGTGTTGCGGTGTGTGTCTGTAGTTGTGTACTCACGCAGTGCTGCAGTGTGTGTTGCAGTGTGTGTTGCGTGTGTCTGTAGTTGTGTACTCACGCAGTGCTGCAGTGTGTGTTGCAGTGTGTTGCAGTGTGTGTCTGTAGTTGTGTACTCACGCAGTGCTGCGGTGTGTGCTGCAGTGTGTGTTGTGGTGTGTGTCTGTAGTTGTGTACTCACGCAGTGCTGCGGTGTGTGCTGCAGTGTGTCTGTAGTCGTACTCACGCAGTGCTGCAGTGTGTTGCAGTGTGTGTGTCTGTAGTCGGTACTCACGCAGTGCTGCGGTGTGTGTTGCGGTGTGTGTCTGTAGTTGTGTACTCACGCAGTGCTGCAGTGTGTGTTGCAGTGTGTGTTGCAGTGTGTGTCTGCAGTCGTGTACTCACGCAGTGCTGCAGTGTGTGTTGCGGTGTGTGTCTGTAGTTGTGTACTCACACAGTGCTGCGGTGTGTGTCTGTAGTTGTGTACTCACGCAGTGCTGCAGTGTGTGTTGCGGTGTGTGTCTGTAGTTGTGTACTCACACAGTGCTGCAGTGTGTGTCTGTAGTTGTGTACTCACGCAGTGCTGCAGTGTGTGTTGCAGTGTGTGTTGCGGTGTGTGTCTGCAGTCGTGTACTCACGCAGTGCTGCAGTGTGTGTCTGTAGTTGTGTACTCACGCAGTGCTGCAGTGTGTGTTGCAGTGTGTGTTGCGGTGTGTGTCTGCAGTCGTGTACTCACGCAGTGCTGCGGTGTGTGTTGCAGTGTGTGTCTGCAGTCGTGTACTCACGCAGTGCTGCAGTGTGTGTTGCGGTGTGTGTCTGTAGTTGTGTACTCACGCAGTGCTGCGGTGTGTGTTGCGGTGTGTGTCTGTAGTCGTGTACTCACGCAGTGCTGCGGTGTGTGTTGCGGTGTGTGTCTGTAGTTGTGTACTCACGCAGTGCTGCGGTGTGTGTTGCGGTGTGTGTCTGTAGTCGTGTACTCACGCAGTGCTGCAGTGTGTGTTGCGGTGTGTGTCTGTAGTCGTGTACTCACGCAGTGCTGCAGTGTGTGTTGCAGTGTGTGTTGCGGTGTGTGTCTGCAGTCGTGTACTCACGCAGTGCTGCGGTGTGTGTTGCAGTGTGTGTCTGTAGTTGTGTACTCACGCAGTGCTGCAGTGTGTGTTGCGGTGTGTGTCTGTAGTTGTGTACTCACGCAGTGCTGCGGTGTGTGTTGCAGTGTGTGTCTGTAGTTGTGTACTCACGCAGTGCTGCAGTGTGTGTTGCGGTGTGTGTCTGTAGTTGTGTACTCACGCAGTGCTGCAGTGTGTGTTGCAGTGTGTGTTGCGGTGTGTGTCTGTAGTTGTGTACTCACGCAGTGCTGCAGTGTGTGTTGCAGTGTGTTGCGGTGTGTGTCTGTAGTTGTGTACTCACGCAGTGCTGCAGTGTGTGTTGCAGTGTGTGTTGCAGTGTGTGTCTGTAGTTGTGTACTCACGCAGTGCTGCGGTGTGTGTTGCGGTGTGTGTCTGTAGTCGTGTACTCACGCAGTGCTGCAGTGTGTGTTGCGTGTGTGTCTGTAGTCGGTACTCACGCAGTGCTGCAGTGTGTGTTGCAGTGTGTGTTGCGGTGTGTGTCTGCAGTCGTGTACTCACGCAGTGCTGCGTGTGTGTGTGTGTCTGTAGTTGTGTACTCACGCAGTGCTGCGGTGTGTGTTGCGGTGTGTGTCTGTAGTTGTGTACTCACGCAGTGCTGCGGTGTGTGCTGCAGTGTGTGTCTGTAGTCGTGTACTCACGCAGTGCTGCAGTGTGTGTCTGTAGTTGTGTACTCACGCAGTGCTGCAGTGTGTGTTGCAGTGTGTGTTGCGGTGTGTGTCTGTAGTTGTGTACTCACGCAGTGCTGCAGTGTGTGTTGCGGTGTGTGTTGCAGTGTGTGTCTGTAGTTGTGTACTCACGCAGTGCTGCAGTGTGTGTTGCGGTGTGTGTTGCAGTGTGTGTCTGTAGTTGTGTACTCACGCAGTGCTGCAGTGTGTGTTGCGGTGTGTGTTGCAGTGTGTGTCTGTAGTTGTGTACTCACGCAGTGCTGCAGTGTGTGTTGCGGTGTGTGTCTGTAGTTGTGTACTCACGCAGTGCTGCAGTGTGTGTTGCAGTCGGTACAGCAGGTCGTTGTAGTGGAGGGGGAGGAGCCTCTGGACGACCTCTCTGCTGAACACGCTCCTCTGGTAGACATCAATCATTTCCCTCATCTCCAGCCAGCCAATCGTACGCTGAGGAGAAGAGCTTATGTTTACCTTAGTCCCGCCTGCCTCAGGACGTATTCTGCCTGTGTTTTGTTCTTTTGTTAGACGGTTTCTGTCCATAACTGAAGATAAATGGTGTCTCCGACTGTCCCGGGCGATAAAATGCGAACTCTAAGTCCTTTTAACCAAGATAAGCAGTGATTACTTTGGTAGCATTCAACAGCAATGTATCGCATGAGCTGTAACCACTGCCGCGCTGTCGAGCCTTCTGTATTTGGAAGCTGTGTTTGTTGAAAAAGAAACTGTTGGGAAGACGATGAGGTGTTCCAGTACAGTGGTAGACACACATTTAGCTTATAGTGCGGAGCCTCTATGAGAAAACCCACTGAGTTACAGAAGCTAGCTCGACGGCTGCTAACTGAGACAGGAGGTGAGACTTTGGCTCTCCATTGGACTTTTTTAAAAATTACAGTTGACGTCATATCACCTCTACAAAAACATTCACCTCTGTCCCCCCCTTTGGGGTAAAAATAACACACTGGAACTTCCTCCTTGAAGTCCAAACTGTTCGTGTGACTGGAGAGGTATGCCAGCTGTAACGTGCTAAGAAAAACACGTGCAATGCTGGTTTGACATGTTAATGTTTGTGGGAAGACATTCCAGAAGGGGTTGTGTGCAGAGGTGGTTATGTAATGTTTCAGCGTCAGGCCAGACATGGTTCTGTATAGTTACAGTGTTAGACTGCAGATGGTAAAGTAGTACGTGTGGTTGTGGTTTAGGTAAACCAAGCGGACACCGTTATGGCTGGAGGCTGAAACCTCAGCAAAGGATTTACTTCCACTTTTGCTCTCTAGCACCAAATTCCATTCAAAAAGTGACTAATTTTCACTAGAGATACACAGACAATGCTGGGCCTTTTTTCTGCAAGATACTGTGTGATGGTCTGACAGACAGGTTAACAGACAGACAGGTTCACTGACCTCCGAACAGTTGGTGCAGAACCTGGGGAGGAGTCTCAGTCGCATGGAGAATTTCTCTTCTTTCTGCATATAAAAACATAAAACTCATTAGCCTTATTTCAATGGCAGTGCTTTTATATCGGGTTTTATATTTTTAACATTTAATCAAAATTGAATAATCACTTTACACACACGCAGATTTATTAAAACTTTGAAAATAAATAGCCATGTAATTAAGATGACCAAACAGGGAGGCTGCAATATTTAGAATATTACAATAAATGTAAAATTCATCCATAAAATACACAAGCTGAGGCCTGCTTTGAAAACTGAATACAATAAGGAACCTCATAGAGAAAATGTTTAAAATAATATGTTCCAAGATAAGCCTCAAGTAAGGAGGCTGCGTTGTAAAACGCATCTCCATGACAACTGAGCAAACTCCGTACGATGATGAAGACTGTGAGATGTCGCCGAAAGCTCAGGAAAAAGCAATTTTTTGTCCAAAAACACAATCTGCTTTTCTATTTAAAATATTTTATGACTTAATACATTTAAAATAAAAAAGTACTACCAGCAAAATGTACTTCGAGTGTCACAGTGAAAGTACTCATTGTGCCAGAATATATTATAGTAGTAAATGTAGCGGAGTAGAAGTATAAAGTAGCATAAAATGGAAATACTCAAGTACCTCAAAATCAATAATGATATTAGGTGTATTAGTCGCAGTATGCTACTTCCTTCAGCCGTGAATTAAAAAGTGCTTAATGTGTTTTGAGTGAGAAAGTCTTTGATCTGATCGGGAGCTTTGATCTGGTTTAAAAACTGTCACTTTACACGCTTTCACTTCCTGTCTGATACCGATCACAGTGTTACTCATCAATATGAATGATCAAATGCTGATGTGAAACCGGTCGTGTTTAAATCTGTTAGAAAATCACATCAGATCAAATAAGATGCGGTAAACTCTTAATGAAAGGGACTTTTATTTTGAAAGAACTGATTCTCTGTTTTTGATTATTGCTTATTGATCAGCATTCAGCCCGTTATTCTGAAGTCCAAAAGTCCTTTTCCATGACGTGTTCACGTTATTTTGATTACTTCTGTGTTTAATTGATCGTGTAAAGTTTTTGATCTGTAACCACCACTGTAAAAACGGCCTATTAACTAATCATATAATCATTATTGTTACGTATTGATTAGCAGACTAATCAATAATAGTTATCACTGACATTTATTTGTTAGTTAACTGATATATTGATTAGCAGACAATTGACATTTAATGAACTGACACTGATTGGCAGACAAATCAATAAGAGTTATTAAGTGATAGCAAACTGACATTGATTGATGGGCTAATCAATAAAAGTTATTGATCTTTAATTCAAGGTAAACTGAAATATTGATTGATAGCCTAAACAATAGAAGTTATCAAGAGTTTTCAAGTGATAGCAAACTGTCAGACTTTACAGACATTATTATTGACTTTTAATTGAAGGGTGATTGATTGGCAGACTAATGAGTAATCGGTATTATTGATCTTTAACTCACTGTAAACTGATATATGGATTAGCAGACAAATCAGTAAAAGTGATTATTGATCTTTAACTATCCTTAACTATCTATATATATATTGATTAGCAGACTTAGTGTTACTATTGACATTTAACGGACTGACAGTGTTTTACAGACTTATTGATTGAAAGACTAATCAATAAGAGACATTATTGACATTAAAATTTGTAAACTGACATACTGATCAGCAGACTGATCTGTAAGAGTTATTATTGATCTGAAATCAACAGTAAACTCTTTATTGATCTTTAGTTGATCATCAGTCTAACAAACTGACTGACAGTCTAACAGATAATCAGTCATTGATCAGCAGTTATTGATCTTACTGGCAGTTTGTTGATCAGCTGTGTGGTCAAGCTCCACAGGTCTCGGATCAGCTCGCCGGGGATCTCCTGTCGGCAGGTGATGCGTCGCTCGGCAGTCGCCATGGTAACGAGCCCTGCGGTGAGGCTGATCAGCAGAGCGAGAGCAGACGTCCTGATCAGGAGGAGAAACATCTTCAACTGCAGCAGGTTCACTCCCCTCTGCTGCCTTTATACCTCCTCCTCCTCCTCCTCTTCTTCTCCTTCTCCCCCCCTCACCCCCCCTCTGTTGACACTCCCTCTTCTTTCTTTTCCTCCTCTCCTGTTTCAGAAATTTCCTCACTGACTCAATTTCCTCGCTGCAAATTTCCAAGTCTCCATGCTGATGTCACCTCCCCTTTCTTGCATTCCTCCTTCTCCTCCTATCGCTTCTTTTTCATCTCTTCCTTTATTCTCCTCCTCTTCCTTCCTCCTGTGGCCTTTGCTCTCTTTTCTCCCTTCCTTCCTCCTTTTGTTCCCATGTCATCTTTCCTCTCTCCTCCTTTTTTTTTGCTCTCACCGTTTTCTCTATTTTCTCCTCCTTCCTCCTTTCCTCTTCTTCTCCTATCCTGTTGTCTTCTTTCCTGTCATTCCTCCTTCCTCCTTTTCTCTGTCTGTTTTCTCCTCCTATTCTTTCTCTCCTCTCCTTCTCTCTTCTTCATCTCGTCCCTGGCCTCCTTTAGTTCCTCTTCCTCTTTCTCCTCTCACCTCCTTTCTTTTGCTTTCTCATTTTACTTTATTTTATCCTCTTCTCCCCCTCTTGTCTTGATTTCCTGTTTTCCCTCCTTTATTTTGTCCTCCTTTCTCCTCCTTTTCCTCTTCCTACCTCTTTTCTCTCCTGACATCCATTCTTAATTCCCTGCATCTTCTTTCTTTATTTTATATTCCTTTTTTCTTTTCTCCTCCCTTTCCTCATCTCCCCTTTTCTCCTCTTCCCTCCTCTATTTTCTTTATTCTCTCCTCCTCTTGGTTTTCCTCTTTCCTCACTTCCTTCCTCCTACTTTCCTTGTTTCCTCCTCATTTCTTTCCTCTATTTTCTTTATTTTCTCCTCCTTTTTTCTCTTTTCTTTGTTCTTTCTCCTCATCCTCTTTTCCTTTTCCTACTTCTGATCTCTGTCCTCCTCTCTGTCCTCCGCTCCTGTTTTCTTTTTCACTCCTCTTCTTTCTTTTCTTAATTTTTCCTCTTTAAATCTTCCCTCTCTTATTCCTTTCTTTGTCCTCTGTTCTCCTCCTTTTCTCTTTCTCCCTTGTCCTCTATCCTCTCCTCCTCTTTTTCCTTTTCTTCTTTTCGTCTTTTCTCCTTTTCCCATCCTCTCATTTCCCTGTTTTCCTCTCTTGCCTTACTTCCTTCCTCCTTCTTTCATCTCTCTTTCTTTATCTTCTCTTTCTTCCTTCCTTATATTTTTCCTCCTCTCTCCTCCTGACAACGTTATCTTCCTTCCTCTTCCTCTCTTCTTCCTCATACCTATTGCTCTTTTGCCTCCTCTTCCTCCCCATGGGCTTTTCCTTTTTCTCTACTCTTTTTTTTCTTCTTTTCTTTCCTCTCCTCGTCCTCTTCTTCACGTCCTCTTTCGTCCTGCTCTACTCTGTCCTCCTCGCTGTCCTCTTTCTGCTGAGTCATCAGCCACCCTGGCGGTGAGGGTGTCACTTCCTGTCGGTTTTAACGGGTTCATTTGGGTGTTTTGGTGTTTAAATGTGCAATCAGATAAAAGTAGGTTGCGGCTTCGATCGACGCAGCCGAGGAAACAGTGACTCTGCAGATTTGTTTTCCACCTCGGCAGGTTTCAGAAAGCGCAGAGTCGTCGTCCAACCCAGATTAAAGATGGGACGCCGATGTCAGCAGCAGGTACCACAGAAGAAGAAGAAGAATATCTGCAGCTGCTTCTGAGCTTCTGAAGTTCAGGAGTTTCTTCTGGTGTGTGTGTGTGTGTGTGTGTGTGTTGGCAGTAGTTCCTGGAAGTCAGAGCAGTAACCAGGTCAAGCAGCCACAACACAGCTCAGTCAACACACCTATTGAGTCTCCGATGCAGACAGTCTGTCTGCATCGTGGCAGCTTAAAAGTGCACATCAGACGAGAGCTATTTCTGTCAACTCATTCTGTGGTTGATTGACAGATGATCGGCCCGTGCAGTGCATGCTGGGAAAGGCTCCAGCACCCTCTAAACTGGTAACACTGTCTCCTAGAACTTACATTTATATAACATTTGCCAAACACTTTCGGTGGCGTGTTTTACAAGGAAATGTAAATGAAATAAATGAAAAGTACCAATAAAACACTTAGCGGTTCCGACTCGTACTTAAATGTGCGTACAGAAAACAAGACTATGGGGATCAAGGGAGGAACATTACACTTAAGTTAGCTAGAATCGTTCTTCAAAACGAGACGCAGTGTCTGTAGTATCGATATTTTGGTATCAATCCGCCCAACCCTGGTAAGAAAATCAGCCCCTAAAGACGTCATCTTAACTACGTCTCTATGATACGCATTGTACAAATGTTGATATGAAACGTTTTAGATGTATTAAAACGTACAAATTGCACGTATCTTTGGTTTGCAGAAACGTACCTCTCCGTCTCCTTCCATCCACCTGATGCCCTCTGGCTTTCCTTCATTCCAGATCCTGCCACTCCCTTCTCCCCACCTGCACCTCATTCCCTCATCACATATACTGGCCCAGATGCTTTGTTCCTCTGCCAGTTCGTCAGAGTTGCCATGTGCTTCGTACCTTTGTGTTCCAGACGTTTGCATTTGTATCAGATCTGTTTTTTTACCCTGTTACCTGTTCTGGATTTACCTGGATTTTGACCTGCTGCCTTCCCCTCTGGATTTGTTACACAGCAGTATGTAAGGTCATTAAATGAGCTCCACGTTTACCAGCTGCAACATTAAAGTGATGAAAATATTAATGCATCAATAATTATAATCCTATAATATATTGTGAAATGGGTCCTGATTGTGCATAATGAGTACTTTTACTTTTTTATCTATTCTGATGCTAATACTTTTGTACTTTTGAACAAATTTTTACTTGTAACAGTATTTTTACACTTTTACATAATTAAAAGATCTGAGCAGGACTACTTCTAATTCTCTGGTTTCAGCTTCTCCAATGTGAGGAGCATTTTAAATTTAATATCTGAGGTTTGGACGGCTGGTCGGACAAAACAAGACATTTGAAAACATCACATTGGGTTCTGGGAAATTGCGATGTGCATTTTTCATTGTTTTCTGACATTTTATAGACGAAATTATCAGTCGATTCATTGAAAAATCATTGACAGAATCATTGATTATGAAAGTAATCATTAGTTGCATCCCTGATACAATCTAAGAGGTAGTTTGATGTCTGATCAGATTTCTTTCATTGTCTCTGGGGTGATGACGTAATTGGTGGTGTTAACATGTTGGTAAGCAGGTTTTAGCTTTTAGGTGTGTGGTCAGATAAAAGTAGGTTGCGGCTTTGTCGACTTAGCTGGGAAACGGTGACTGTGCGGGTTTGTTTTCCACGCAGCAGTTTTCAGAAAGTGACGAGCTGCTGTTCGACCCATGTAACGGGTTCAACAGGCAATAGAGTCTTTCTGTGTGGCGTTTTCTTGTTCTGCTGGTGTTCTCTGGGTTTTCTTCAGGTGCTCCAGTTTCTTCCAACAGTCCAGAGTTGAGCCCATTGCTATGAATGTGAGCTATAAGACAAAACAGATGGATGGTTGCAGAAAAACAGGAACCTGCTGAACAGGAGCTGACAACAACTGAAAGTAAAATTTGGAAAATTTCCCAGGCTCGGTTTTCCTCATATTTAAATCTGACGTACCTGCAGAGTCAAGATAAACTCTCACAGACTTATGTATATATGTATGTATATACAGTATGTGTGTATATATGTCTGTATATATGTATATGTGTGTATATATATATATATATATATATATATATATGTGTATATATATATATGTGTATATGTAAAGTATACCACCACCCCCCCCCACACACACACACACACATTCTCACAGGGCCTTTGAAAAATACATAATATAAATAATGCTGTATAAACTACATTCAGATTTAATGTAATGTTATGATATCAAGTGTATTTTAAAAGGCAATATTAACATAAAAACAAAACAGTTTTAAAATGTTTGCTGATTCAAATTTAGCTTTTTTTACACGTATCAGTAAACAGCCTACGTCCCCACACTGACACACAGACAGGTGCAGAGACACCCGTTGTGTTTTGGTTGGTTAATTTAAAGTAAAATCCTTTAGGGAGAACTTTTTCTGATTTTTCAGCAATCTGATGAAGATTTGGAGATTTTGTTCCTCATGGATTTAACACTGATGAAGTTTGAAAAGCATGTGATTTTTATGATTTAATTTAATAAGCAGCTGAATTATTTTTTTCTTTCTTTATGCTCTAAAGGCTGTGTTTTATCAGTGCGGAGAGGTTTAAAGCCTGCAGTGTTTTTGATGGTGGCTGGACTATATGTTGGTGACTTTAGGGAGAAATTCAGATTTTTTTAAGCAGCTTTCTTTGATTGTTGTATGGTGTGTATTTATCAGAGGGCAGAGGTTTAAAGATTATATATGTGTATGTGTGTGTGTGTGTGTCTCACTGAGGATGAAAGAAAAAGTGAGAGAGGATAAAACAAAGCTTTGTGCTGTATTCAAGTCAGGTCTGCAGAATGGGAAGAATGGGATTCCCATAGTAATGTTGTACACTATGTTGCTGTCACGCTGTATTGCATCGAGTTTTATTTTCCTGTTATGTTGACTTCTTCTTCTTCTTTTCCTTTCGGTTTGTCGCCACAGCGAATCATGTGCCTCCATCTAACCCTGTCCTCTGCTTCGACCAACAGTGGTCCAATTTCCACCGGTGCTGTTGACCTACAGGGTACCAGTCGTTAACCCGGGCCTCGACCGATCCGGTATGGAAGTCATTGTCACGATTCGCATTCTTAATTTGGCATGTGTTTTACGTCGGATGCCCTCTGCATTTATCCAGACTTGGGACTGGCACAAGAAGACACTGGCTCGTGCCCCCTTGCGGTTGCATTTTCCTGTTATGTTGACATGAGCAGTTTTTCCCACTCAGCTGCTCTTAATTACGGTCTGAACTATATGCAGTGAACGCAACATCAGGCTGTTGTTGGCTTCTCGCTCATGCTGCTGTCACACCTGCAGTGTTTTGTTCATATTACAGATGTTGGGCCTCAGTAGTCGGCCAATAACAAAGAACTAAGGCTGATTGGAAATGTCATTAATTTTGCAGGTATTACGTCATTAAGTATTGGAGCTGATGTTGCAATTTATCATCACAGCGTTACATTCATTATTTATGATTATCAGTCAAATATTATGCAACTGTAGACCAGCAGCCTGCGTCACCACATGGGAGGATAGCAAGAGCCAAAACCAACAACAACATACCTGTTGTAGCTGTGGAGCTGTTGGAGCCACCACAGACTCTATTATCAGTGTCAAAGGTAGCAGAGTCAAAAAGTTCTTGCTTTACAACATTGTTTCATGTCAGGGCAATGTTGGGATGTTTGAATGAAAAGAAGTTATTCACCTGAAGGGTATTTATTTACAGGCATTTATATAAACCTAACAAATTACATATTAAAATGAAATTGTTCTTCATACTTAGAAGTACTGGATTTCATTTCATTGTTTTATTTTTGTTTGTTTTTTTCTGAATCCCAACTAAGATACTTTAAAACCCTTAGCGCCCGATTGCCTCAATTTGCACACATACATGATACACATGATACACTTACACTTCCCGAGATATTTTCTCCAACGTCCACCGTGCATAAACATCCATAAATACACTTAGAAATCATTGAAAAAATACGCTCCTTATAACTCCAGAACTTGCTTGAGAATAATCAAGTTTTCTTCAGTATGAAAGTAATCCATTGCTAGCTGTTTGTACATCCATGGGTACGCTGCAAACAGATACTGCTAACCGCTAATTCAGCATACTTTCATGGTGCCAATTTTCGAAATGTAAACAAAGAAAGGCTGAAAAAACGGGGTTCAAGTTCAACAAGTTGTAGCCCACAGCTAAGTGACTTGACTCCGTGGCAACATTGTACTTCCTGTTTACATCCCCCAAAAAACCCAAATTATGGGAACTTGCATGATTGTCCCCCAAATAGAAGTAAGACAAATAAATAATATTTTTTGTTATATGTTTCACTATTTTTTTACTAGGGCTCTGAATGTCCCATCAACATGGTTCATGTACAGATATTTGTGTTGAAAACCTGTGTACATACAGACAAAAAACAACAGCGGTAATGCAACTGCACAGCAAAGTGAGAGAGAGAGAGACAGACAGAGAGAGAGAGAGAGTGAGTATAGTAATAATGTAAGTGGTAACATTAATATTAATAAATTAATAATAATAGGAATGACAGCTATAGGAATAATAATGACAGTATTAATAACAGAGCCAATAACAGCAATCAGTTGTCGAGCAGGAACACGGGGGCAGCAGGCGGCCCACAACCACAGATCCAGACTCTGCAGCTCCGGAGGCAGAAATACCTGCTGAAAGCGACAGAAGGAGAGAGGAGCTCAGTGCATCATGGGAAGTCTCCCGGCAGTCTGGGCCTATAGCAGCATAACTAAGGGATGGTTCAGGACTCACCTGAGCCAGCCCTAACTATAAGCTTTATCAAAGAGGAAAGTCTTAAGCCTACTCTTAAATGTGGAGATGGTGTCTGCCTCCAGAACCCAGACTGGGACCTGATTCCACAGGACAGGAGCTTGATAATCATCCCCCCCCCCCGAGTGCAGCCCTGTATGTGATGTCGTCATGTGATCTGGTCTGTTTCAGCTTCTTCTTCACCTTCCTGCTGCCTGCAACACAGAGAGCATGGCTAAATATAGATCCTTATCACACACACACACACACACTGCGGGAAGTTTGCTTTTGTTTATGTACTTCCTGGTGTCACCTGTGTGGGAAATCCCCTGTGATTACATCAAATGACTGGGAAGAGTTCAGGTAGACAGCTGTGTGTATGGTGTTGTTCCACTATCTTTGTGGGGACCAGGATTTTCACACCTTGAAGTGAGGACATTTTGTCCAATCTTCACTTCAAATGACTGTTTGAGGCTTTAGATTTGGTTTTAGAGTTATTGTTAGAATTTGGTTTAAGATTAGATTAAGGTAAGGGTTGAATTTAGCCATTTAGTTTTCATGGTTTGCGTTAGTGTCAGAATCAGAATCTGGTTTATTGCCAAGGATTTCACACACAAGGAATCTGCCTTGGTATTTTGGTGAATAAGAGAAAAGAAAAAGCAAGCAGTGCAAAAATCAAGAATCATAAATATGAAACAGAAAATTTTACAACAAAAAATATGAAAAATATATATAAAATATGTAAAATATTTCTTGTATATTATCAGTGGGGTCCCGGGGCTTGTTGATGAGGCCAGCTGCAGTGAGGATCCTGTGTTTTTATGATTTAATACAGAATTATTTATTAAGATAAGATATTTATTGATTCCCAGAGGAAAAAATGCAGGTGTAGAAGGACAGAAATAGCTAGTACACCGAGGCCTAGTTCTCCAACAGCCATTTGAAAAAGTGAGCAACACCCAAAATGTCCAAAAAGTAAAGCCGATCCTAACAAATGTAGAAATACAGGCAAACACTCACACATGCAAATGTTAAATGTTTTTATAGAGCACATTTAAAAACAACAAATGTTGTTGCTTTACAGAGAGATGAGATTAATTGATTGATGATTACAATCAAATAAAAAGTCTGACATAATTAAGAGGATATAAGTAAATTATAATTGGACTGATTTGCTAAATATTGCACACCTAATACATATGATATTATTATATTTTGTTATATATGATACTATACTGTACTCATACTATCCTATATTATATTTTAAATGATATGCTATATTGCTGTACTATACTATATATTATGTTATACTATATTACATTTCAACTTACTCTACTATATTATACTGTATACTATATTATGTTATTAATTTCTATATTAATACAGCAAATATGTCCCTTCCCTTTAGTTTAAGTACAACACTGTGTGTATGTGTACTGCTTGCCTTGTACTTTGGAATTTAATTGCTCTTTTATAGTTTCTATTTTAATTAATTTAAAATTTTATATAGGCTACTTCTAATTATCTATTTTTTTTAAACTTTTCTCTATTTATTACTACTAATAACATAATATATAATACTATATATTATGTTATACTATATTACATTTCAACTTATATTATATTTCCAGTACTGTATTATACAGTACTGTGTACTATATTATGTTATTAATTTCTATATTAATACAGCAAAACACTAAGTATCATTACTTGATCATATTAAGCCACAGAAGAAGGACAGAAATAATAAAATAAATAGAGAAAAGTTTAAAAAAATAGATAATTAGAAGTAGCCTATATAAAATTTAAAAAATGAATTAAAATAGAAAATATAAAAGAGCAATTAAATTCCAAAGTACAAGGCAAGCAGTACACATACACACAGTGTTGTACTTAAACTAAAGGGAAGGGACATATTCGCTGTATTAATATAGAAATTAATAACATAATATAGTATACAGTACTGTATAATATAGTACTGGAAATATAATATAAGTTGAAATGTAATATAGTATAACATAATACATATGATATTATTTATTATATTTTGTTATATATGATACTATACTGTACTCATACTATCCTATATTATATTTTAAATTATATGCTATATTGCTGTACTATACTATATATTAGGTGTGCAATATTTAGCAAATCAGTCCAATTATAATTTACTTATATCCTCTTAATTATGTCAGACTTTTTATTTGATTGTAATCATCAATCAATTAATCTCATCTCTCTGTAAAGGAACAACATTTGTTGTTTTTAAATGTGCTCTATAAAAACATTTGCATGTGTGAGTGTTTGCCTGTATTTCTACATTTGTTAGGATCGGCTTTACTTTTTGGACATTTTGGCTGTTGCTCACTTTTTCAAATGGCTGTTGGAGAACTAGGCCTCGGTGTACTAGCTAATGTTATATTATGCTTAGATTAAGCTTAAGGCAAAGGTCATGCTACCATCCCTGATTCATATACAAAGTCATAGAGTACATAGACTTTACAGACATGTGTACAGATAGAAACACAAGCAGACTGTCCCCAATCTGTATTTAACTGTCCATTCAACTACTTTTTGTTCTGTGCTTTTCATGCAGACTTGCAGAGTTTGCATGAATCAGTAAAATCTCTGTAGTGTCCACTGAGTCTCAGCTGAGTCCAACAGAAAAATAAGGATTCATTCATCAGAGGTTTGTACATTTCCACAGTCACATTACAAAAGATTCATGAGAGCACAGAGACTTTATGAGAATGTTTTAACCTGACCTTTACTTCTAAGGCAGCACTTGCATGACCTTAACCTACCCGTCTCGAAAGTTTATTCATGGCTGTTCATAGCTTGGCAGGAAGTTCTGCAGATACTGCTAATTCAAAGCCACCACTGCCATCTGCTCTTGATTTGACATTAAACCTTGCCTTGAGCGACTCACATGGCAAGGCTTTATTGTGAAGCAGCAGCAGGAAATGTACTGTACATATTATAAATGCATGTACACGACAACATATGTAATACGGACATTTTCAACCTTTTCCCCCTCCAGCAGATCAGTTTAAACAAGACATTTAGGTAACACTTTATATTAAGGTACACATATTCACCATTAACTACTTGCTTATTAGCATGCATATTAGTAGCATATTGGCTCTTTATTAGTCATTATAAAGCACTTATTAACGCCTTATTCAGCATGACCATATTCTACAACTACTAGGCCATTAACTAAGAGTTTTCCCTCAATAACATCCTAATTACTGCTTATTCATAGTAAGTAAGGAAGTTGTTGTACATGAATTATGGGCTTTATAAGGTGGTAGTACCAGTCTATTCTTATGTAACAAAACACAAAACTACAAGTGTTAATAGTGTCCATGTAACTCTAAATTAAGTCTTTCTAATTCAGAATATGTTCCCCAATCCAAAGTGAGGTCTTGCTCATAACTAATTCACTTGTAGTTTCACACTTATTAATCCACACAGCTTCCCTCTTCTAAAGTTGCCATTATTCGCTACTTGCACACTGTATTGTGACATATATCTGTTTTACAAAGTGCATGTGACGTCTATACTGCTTAATACTGTCTATACTGTCAGTGCCAGCTTAAAATTAGCCTGCTACCTGAATGTTTTCCACATCACTCTTTGCTTGAGCCAAATGCTAAACGTCAGCATGCTAACATGCTCACAATGACAATGCTAACATTCTGATGTTAAGCAGGTGTAATGTTCGCCATGTTCACCAGCTTAGTTTAACTTGTTAGCAATGCTAACATTTGCTAATTAACACTAAACACAAAGTACAGCTGAGGCTGATGGGAATGTCATTAGTTTTGCAGGTATTTGGTCATAAAGCAAAGTATTGGACAAATTACAATTTTGACCAGGGAGGTGATTAAAATTCATCCTTCCAATAGTTGTCGATTTCATTCAAAACCACAAATATGATGCTGGTGGTGGCGCTGGAGGAAAAGTCAGAGGATCATCAAAGTTATTAGGACTCATCCTCTGGAGACCATGGATGCCTGTACTAAATTTCATGGCAGCTGGACATTGATCATTACATCTCTGCAATACTTGAAATAATTGTGCAATATCCTGTGTTAGTACTCCGGTGCAATATTCTAGTTTTTCCTATTTATTGATATTGATATTTATTCATACTTCTATTACTGCTGTGCAATATCCTCCGTCTCATAATAACTTTAATAGGCTACACTTAACTTGACAGTTCATGCACTATTACTTATTACTTATGTTATTACATTGTATTATTATACCGTATTATCATCATCAACCGGTAAACCCACTTTGTACTTCACACTTATTTTATTTTATACTTATACCGACCTGGTACTTAATTTATTTTCTGACCTGTATTATAGTGTATTATATTTTTTGCTATTACTTGTGTGCGCTGACGTAAAGGCGAGCTGCTGTAAGAGTTTCCCTTCGGCGATCAATAAAGTATTTCTGATTCTGAGCTCCTTTTTTCACAAATTGCTGTCACATTGGGTCACTTCAGGTCTTCTGGCCTGGTTTTGGGAGGAGGTGAGGGTCTTTCATTTCATACGTTGTCCCCTTTTTCTCCGGATCAGTAGATCTCGGCTTGTATTTGGGCATGAAAGCTGATCTTGGTGAAAATACTGTACTGAAGTTGCAAGTACATGATCTATCTTTAAGTCTTAGTTGTTTGTTGTTTGGTCACACAGGGGAGAGGGGGCCCTCCCCACCCCCTCAACAAACACACACACATATATACAAACACTCATACTGTATATACACACACATAGTGAGCTGAAACCAAACCTACACCAATGAAAGTAGGTAACTAGGTCTCATCTACTTGTGGTTTCTGCAGATTTCTGCACCAGTTTAATAGATATGTCATTGTGTGTGTGTGTGTGTGTGTGTGTGTGTGTGTGTGTGTGTGTCATCAGATAAGATTTAATCTAATCTGATAAAAATGATACAACGATAGCTATTAGATTTCATGATATGTTGTTTTTCAGAGATATTAGCGGTTAAGATTTAATTAAGCATTAGAGTTATTAGTAAACATATACTATGAATATGTATTTTTCTTTCTTTCTGGTCATTTAAGAATAAAATCCATTTATAAAACTGTTGTATAAAAATGTAATTTTCTCATTAGTAAGTTTGGAAATGCAAATGTATGTTTTGTGTTGCACGTAAAAAAAATTGCCAAATTCAGTTATAGTTGAATGAAAGCACTGTTGTGGTTGCTGTTGATACCTTAAACAATATGTCATCAGTATCCCATTTCTTTTAAATTAAGTGGATTATATTATTATCTGTTTTATTTATCTGGTGAGTTTTTTAGACTTAATTTCAGCACCATTCGCTGGTCACAGAGTCTGGAGCAAAACCAGCCATAGTAGCCTCAGTATGCATGTTTCTCTAGAGGTTACAAGGTCATGTTTATTAGGATTTACATGAAACTCACATTTACGTTGTCTACAGTAGATTTAGGAAAGCTGTCAAAGTTTTGATGTTAAACTAATGTTAAACCAAATACTTTTGGGCTGAATACACTGTCGTCTCTCATGATATAAATAATAATCCAGGGTTAACACACTCCAGGGTTTGCCAGGGTAACGTCTTCGGAGCGCTGAGAGCACACCATCAAAGTGACCTTAAAGGGAAACACACACTGGCGGCATATGACTCACTTCTAAACACCCACCCCCGTTGTTTTCTATGTTGATACGCCACTGTCCTATTTTCTACTCCTTCTCGTGTCTGTATGGCACGCTAGCTGGCTGGTGTGTGTTGCGCTGAACTCTGCAGTGTTTGAGGGAAGATGTTGAAAAGTGAAAATGCAGTAAATTGATAGTTATAGCTGCAAAAAATCTGAATAAAGTGTAAAATCCTAAAAAATGTTAGGACTCACTAGATGACTAAACGATTTTTTAAGGTGAGTTGAGTTTTAGTGGTGACAGTGGCAAAACAAGGATGTATGAACGTTAATTAATGCCACATTAAGGTGTTTTCTTTTCCTATTCTCCTACTGGCTAACGTCCTGCAGAGCTCAGACATGTCATGCTGGCTAAGTTAAGCCTTGAAAAACATCATAACCATGGCCTGGTTCCACACCTCTGAACTGTCGCTCACATCGCGGACTTTTTCAGTGATTCAAACGGGACGCCTGCTCGTTGACCGCTGTTTCCTGCGGTTGGAAAAACAATCAAGCCAATCAGAGCGTTGTAGGTGTGATTAAGCAGTGGTGGGAAACGTATTTAGATGCTTACTTAAGTAAAAGTATGTAGGTATTATCGGTTAAATGTACTTAAAGTATCAAAAGTGAAAGTACCCATCATGCGGAGTGGACCCTGTCAGTGATTTGTTACTTCTGATATATTTAATATATAATTAATAAATAATTATATTTGGTCAAGATGGAGCACGTGCTAATTACTTATTAATCTGTTTGGTAGTTTAATCAAAAGTAACGCATCATATTTATAAAGGTATCATATAATTTGTATGTGAAATCTTGTAGGCCCTTGCACACCTGTAGTCCATCCACACAGGTGTTTTCACTTATGTCGCCTGTTTAGTGCTGTGCTGGATTGACACCTCTCTCCCCCTCATGTTGGTTTTGTTGTACCTGCTAGGGCAGCTGCAGCAGGACAACTGACAACCTGTTAAAAGTCTTATTAGTACACAGAGTTTGGCGGCATCATATAAAACCTGACTACAGGTCTAATCAGAGTAACTGGAAACACCTGTGTGGCTGTGCATTTGCAAAGTAACTAGTAAGTATAGCTGTCAAATAAATCTAGTGGAATAAAAATGTACAGTATTTCCCTCTGAGATGTAGTGGAGCAGAAGTATAAAGTAGCAGAAAATGGAAACACTCAAGTACAAGTACCTCAAAAAGTCCTGCATTCAAAACCTCGCTTAAGTAAAAGTATTTAAGTGTAATCAGCAACATGTAGTTAAAGTGTGACAGTGAAAGTCGTCCCTGTGCAGTAAAACGCTTCCTGTCAGTGTTTTATTATATCGGATGTTTCTGGATTCATCTTCCTGCTGCGTTCATGTGTGTGTTGCATTTTACTGCTGCAGATGTTTCAGGTTGAGCTCATTTTAGCTGCTTTGTATACTGTTGGGTAGTTTAACCTGCAGCAATGCATCATGGTCTATAAGGTCATCACGTGTTTGCAGCGTCGCTGTCCTGCGAGAACCACGTATCTCTAAAAAGTCTTCCTGAGCTCAGAGAAACGGCCTGTTTTCAGCTCTGTGACGACGCGTTTCCCAGCTGATCCGAGGGGGGGTTAAAGAGTTTATTCAGCTTCAGGAGGAGGAGAGTTTCCTCAGCACATGAAGGAAACTCTTCATCCTTCAGCTCGTCACAAACACCTGGAGATACGAGGTTTTCACTGGACAGGAAGTAACTAGTGACTAAAGCCGTCAGACAAATGTAGGGAAGTAAAAAGTCCAATATTTTCCTCTGAGATGAGGAGAGCGGAAGCAGAAAGTTGCATAAAATATTCAAGTACCTCAGAATTTGTACGTCAGTACAGGACTTGAGTAAATGTACTGACGGAGTGTAATCTGCCTGTAAAAATAACAACTTATGAATAAATTGCTTCTAATTACTGCCGCCTCATTAACAAACTGCTGCTGTTCTGCTTCCTCTCATCCTTCAGCTCATCACAGACATTCACCACAACTGGAGTTACATGGTTTTTACTGGACAGGAAGGGGATGAAGAACTGCGACCTGTAAAGTAACTGAAGCCGTCAGACAAATGTAGCGGAGTAAAAAGTCCAATATTTGCCTCTGAGATGCGGCGGAGTGGAAGCAGAAAGTTGCATAAAATGGAAATACTCAGGTAAAGTACAAGTACCTCGAGTTTGTACTTCAGTGCAGTACTTGAGTAAATGCACACCACTGCTAACATATACACGTAAATATTAAGTTCACTGCTCCCACCAAACGCTACAGCAGCTTCCAAATGGAAAACATGAACAATGTCAGACTTCTTAAATAAATGACACCAAACTGACAGTTCAGTCTGAGTATCAGGTTTTCACTATCCACTCTTTCTGCTGAAGCTGTTAAATACTTTATAGCTTCTAAGAATAACGTTGACGTTTTTTGTCAACAATATACTTGTTATCTGTTTCTATTGTTGCTGTACTATATTTAGACCAGTAACCAGCTGCGGATGTGAATCTGCTTTGTCATTGTCATTGTCTTTATTCCTGTTGACGTCTTTAATGTTATTTTTGTTGTTTTTTGCATTGTCATTGTTGAGTTTCTCTGTTGCATTTATTGCCCTTTTCTGTTGTCGTCTTTCTTTGGATTTCATCATCTTTACTCGGTTATAAATGATGTGAAAGAATATTAAAATAAGTCCTGCGTTGAAAAAGTAGAGAACTATTGCTTTAACTCCAGACTACAACACCAGCAGAGAGAAGAGCCAACGTTCATATTCAAACCAAACTTTATTGAGTTTCAAGAAAATCTTGTTACACAGTTTATTCAGCACATCATGTCCGACAGTCTGACTGTAACATTAAACTTTTAAATACTGTAACACCTTCCATAATAATTAGCCATAACATGGCAACATGATCAACACCAGAGTCCGTTCAGCTCAGGTATTAAACATTCTGATCAATAAATAGATCAATAACTAATCAATCGTACTCAAGTCAATATAAATATTGTACATTTATATTTTTAAAAAATGTAAATATGTTCTCAAATTAAATAGAATAATAAATAAAAGTATAAAAATCGTTGGTATAAAAGGTGATAAATATGATAAATAGAAAACCGGCTGTTTGCTCAGAGTTCAGTAGAAACAGTAGAAACAGTCGAGGCGTCAGTGTGCGGCAGCGGCAGTGGAGTTTTTCTGCTGGAGGCAGAAGTCCTGCAGGTAAGTGAACAGGATGTCGATCTCTCCCACAGCTTTGTTTATACCTCGCTCACCCCCCATCTGAAACAAACAGAGACACGTTAGAAACAGTAGAAACACACAAATACAATTTAAAGGATAAGTCTGGTGATATTATGTATGTATATATATATATATATAAATAAATGGTGCGTTATCATTGCTAATTTTCATTGCTTTTCACTGGACTATTAGCTGTTTTCATTATCGATTACTCTGCTGATTATTTTCTCAATTCATTTGGTCTATAAAATGTAAGAAAATGGTGGAAAAACGGCCACTAAGCCAAAGGTGACGTCTTTAAATAATTTTTTTTGTCTGACCAACAGTCTGAAGACATTCAGTTTATTATCACATAAAACAAAGAAAATCTGCAAATCATCGCATCCGATAAGCTGGAACAAGGAATCTGGTGTTTTTGATTTTAAAAAATTACATAAATGATGAATCAGTTATCAAAATAGTTGCAGATAAATCTTCTGTTGATCGACTGATCGATTAATTGACTAATCATTTAAACTTTTTTTCACTGGTTAAAATCTATGGAATAAGATTAGTGCTGAAATTAAAGTTGACATTTTGAGATTTAAAGCCAGATTTCTGACATTAAAGTTAAAATTCTGGGATTAAAGGACTTAAAAATGACCTAAATGATCGATATAGTATATGTAAATTAACTTTCTGTTGATCAACTAATCGATTAAATGTTTCAGCTCTAGCTGACAATATGAAAAAATATAATTACGCCAGACTAATCATCTTATTCGGAGCTAACACATGGTGCTCATATTTAGTCTTTAAGCTCGTTATCTGGAGATACTGTAAAGCTGTGTATAGATGTGAAGCAGAGTTTAATAATGTGTCATTATTTTGGGAATGCAGGCTTCTGAAGACCAAACTTAAATAACTAAATAAAATGCAGTAAAGACACAATGGAGCAGCTTCGTATCCGACTAATGTCAAAGTGTTTTCAACCAGGTGTCAATCCGGAGTTTAGTTGTAAAATCTTACCTTGGTGAGCTTCCTGCGAAACTCCACAGCGTGATGATGGTCATGGTAGTGAGTCACATTCTGGAGAGACAGACAGGTAGTGGAGGTTAGCAGCTGTTATCAGTTCAATCTTTGTATGTGTGTGTGTGTGTTTGTGCTGTTTGTGACCGAAACCACTGAAAGTTGTTATCGATTTTAAGATCAACCACACCACCAGACGTATACACTCTCCAAAAAATAGCTCCATCATAACAGTTAAGTCTCATCAAGTCGTCCTGAGACTTAGATGAGAAGACTGATGCCACTCTCATGTCTGTCTGGTAAATATGAAGCTACGGCCAGCAGACGGTTCGCTTAGCTTAGCATAAAGACTGGAAACAGCTAGCCTGGAAGCACAAAATAAAGTGTAAAAACAACAACTTGTGGTTTTAAAGTGGGTTATGAGCTGAACTATTTCTTCGAGAAAGTCACTGCTCCCGGCCAAGAAGTAGTGAGACACATAAACAATAAAATAAAACCTGTCATTTGTACACTTTGCTAGCTGTTTCCATGCTAGCAGTTTCCCCCTGTTTCCAGTCTTTATGCTAAGCTAAGACGCACAGACATGAAAGTGGTATCAATGTTCTGATCTAACTCTCAGCAAGAAAGCAAATAAGCGAATTTCCCAAAATGTCGAACAATTCCTATAAACACCTCTGAAGCACTAATTAACACGTACTTACATTTTTGTTTTTGTACACGTTAGTCAGCTTTAGAGGTGCTGGTATGCGTATTTTTTAACTTTGGACAGAGCCAGGCTAGCTGTTTCCCCCTTTTAAAAGACTTTATGCTAAGCTAAGCTAACTGGCCGCTGTCTCCGGCTTCATAATTAGCGTACAGATGTGAGAGTCATCAACAGCTGACTTTAAACACTTTTCCGCTCTGACACTCACACAGCCTTGAGTCTGCAGGTCCTCGCTGACACGGGTGAGGTCAGTCTTCAGCCGGTGCATTTTGGGATGCTGGTTGTCATGGTGATGCAGGATGTTGTTCAGGTAGAAGTCGAGGATGTTGGCATGGAGGCAGCAGATCTTCAGGTGGTCCTGGAGGAGGCGGAGAGGTTAGAGGTCGGGTTTGGTTATGAGAACGTTACTCGAATGTACCACTGGTTCATTTTTTGTGAGGAGTGTGTAACATTACAGGAGCGTTGTTTGAAATTGTTCTCACCTGGTCAGCGTTGACTCTGGGCAACAGTCTGGTGCTGGAGTCGTCCTCCGTCTGCACACTCTGAGCCTGAAGAGACAGAACACCAGATTAGCATCACATATTAACCAGAGTCCCCAAAACCCAAATGTTGACAAGACATCAAAAATAAAGCCTCTAAAATGTTTTAATTATTTAGATTTGTCACATTTTATTTATTAAAACTGTTTGATAATATTATCTGTTATTTTTTTAGCCACATTTAGACGATAAATCTGTTTTAAAAGCCTTTCTCCATCCTGTCAAGTATAAAAATCTAGTGGGGAAATAATGAATCTATTATTTATTTATAATTTTTTTAAAGTCAGGCTAAAAATACTGGCATTAGCCTATAATACACGCACTCTGTTTTAGTTTTTTTCAGCTGTATTATTTTATAATTGCCTCAGGTTGCCAAAATCCCCCAGATTCCCCCAAAAACTACAGGGACATGACCTCAGTGTCTGGCTATACCCTTGTACCAGATGTACTGGACATGAAGCACTGCCTAAAATCTACGGAGCAACTTTAGTGCCAAAACAACACAATTGTAAACTTAAAGTTCAAGTTAAAAAATTTAGTGTCTAGATTAATTTTTCAGATTTAAAGCCAGATTTCTGATATTAAAATGGGAATTCTGGCATTAAAGATAACTAGGAACATTTTCTAAGCACTGTACTTGTACTTTACTCGAGTATTTCAATTTTATGCAACTTAATGCCTTTACTTCACCACAAGTCAGAGGCAAATACTGTACTTTTTACTCCACTAGATTTATTTGACAGCTTTAGTTTTACATATAAAATGTGATTAGTCTATAAAATACGAAGCATTTTTATAGATTAAACAGAATATAAAGTAGTTAAAAGTAGCTTCACCATGAAACATGTATAATAAACATGTTCAATATGACATTAAATTGAGAATGTGACTAATCAGCCAGACTTGCCTAAACATTTAAAGTAAAAAAAAAAATACTTGTTAAAATTGACCACTCACGTGTTGTGACACTTCCCGGACAGCCTGGTACGTCTCCGGGTTTCGTAGCGGCTGGCTGAGCGGCCGGTCGACAGGGAGCGCCGCTGCCTGCTCGGCCCAGCCAATCAGAAGCAGCGGCAGGAGAACCAGCATGGCGGCGGCTGGACGGAGGAAGGACACGACTTTTGCGGCGAAGAGCTTCATTTTTCAGGTTGATAAATTAACTTGCAGATTGAGGAGAGAGTCAAAGTGTTTTCACCTGCAAGACAGAAACAAATTACAAATTATAACAAAGCAGCAAATTAAGCTTCTGTAATAAAACATTAAACTTTTAGATTAATCCACTGCATCTGTGTGTGTGTGTGTGTGTGTGTGTGTGTGTGTGTGTGTGTGTGTGTGTGTGTGTGTGTGTGTGTGTGTGTGTGTGTGTGTGTCCTCGTGTCCTCACCTGTCAGGAGATGCTGTTGTGAAGACTTCTCTGAGCCCTGTCTCTTTATATACAGATCAACTCTCCGCCCCCTCTGCAGAAATATAGGACAGGTAACCATCCAAAAAACCCCAACACACACACACACACACACACACAGAGGTCAGTGCTGAGTTGGTATAATCTGTGTTTACTGTCACTTACACAAAGAGGAAATTAACTGTCAGTCAAGGTGTGATGACTAACTCTGATAATGATAATAGCAAATAATCGATTTGCTAAAAGGGTATTTTAATTGTACGTCAGTGACATCGTTTCCTCTTTTTTTCCGCGCATGTGTGTGTGTGTGTGTGTGTGTGTGTGTGTATTCCCTGATGGATTAGAAGCGTGAAGCCACGTTGTTACATAAACTTCCTCTGACAAATAAAAAAATACTTGTCCGACCAGTTTGTGACAGTAGCTGTGCTCAGATTAGATGTTTGTATTGTAGGTTTATTTTTATCATACGCATATAAGTGTTGCAATGAGCAACACTTATTACTTAACACACCTCAGAGTGTGATGTCATTATTTTTTAATTGCATTTAAAATGATGAAAGTATGTAATGTGTGCGGTTTTGTAGTGAAGAGGAAGCAATTTTGTGATAGTGTATGGTTTTAATGATGCAATAACTAAAACAAATACATAATTTATGATTTGTGTTTTCAGCTGCAAAATTACCTTTTTCTAATAAATGCAAATAATGTCCCTTATTGTCTTTAAAAACAGGAAAAAGCTGCGCATTTATGAAAAATATCACTTGACTTTTGCACACCAAAGCTGAGTGTTGGATCCAGTGAAAAGCCTTAAATTGCAGTGCCTCTAATGGCCCCTAGAGGGTGCTGCTCCGAGAATAGTCTGATTGTATTGAAGTGAATGGGATAATCGCACTATCTGTCTAGAAAATATAAACAGAAACTAATAAATACTCAAAAACATTATTAAGGAGCCCCACTGATAATCCACGACTAACTGTGTATTTATAAAAAAATATCAGTGTTTGTACAGTAAAATGAAAAAGATTTTAAAAACTTATTGTTTCTAAATGTAGCACTTGAAGAAGTTTATTTGATGAAGTTGATGTTGAGGTTGTAGCCACATGGTTGAATGCACTTATTGTAACTCCCTTTGGATAAAAGCGTCAGCTAAATAAATGTAATGTAATGTAAAGTTCAGTGTTGAATCCAGTGTATCGTAAGCTGCAGTTCCTCAAACAGCCACTAGGTGGCTGATATATTGAAGTGAATGGGAAATCCCCTAACGTCTCCCGAGAAATCCAAAGTTTATAATTATTTTTAGACAACTATTTCAGTTCTCAGTAATATTTGTTGCATCTGATGTTTAGCAGGTATAATGTTTACCATTTTCACCATGTAGGTTTAGCGTGTTAGCATGCTAATATCTGCTAATTAGCACTAAACACAAAGTACAGCTGAGGCCGATGTTGAATGTTGTTGTTTTGAAGGTATTTGGTCATAAACCAAAGTATTGGACAAGCTATGGATGCCTAAACGTCCAGATCCAGCACGAGGGGATCATCAAAGTCAGTAAGACTCATCCTCTGGGGAACACGAATATGTGTACAAAGTTTCATGGTAATCCATCCAATAGTTGTTGAGATATTTCCTTCTGGACCAAAGTGGTGGACTGACCTCTAGAGCCACGCTGCTAGCATGGCTGATAATATCTTTGTGTGTTGTTGGAAATAGTTGTCATGTCTGGGGTGTCTAGTCTTTGTAGGTTTCTTAAATCCCCAGGTCTGTTCCCAGCTGTAGTTAAAGAAAACACAATTGCACCACTGTAGTTAATTAGCGGTCTTAATCCAATGCCACACCAAGATTAAGTTATTATGGTGAACATTCATTAGGAGTCGTGTTTGTGTCACCTGATGAACGTAAGTCCAACATTAACTCTCTTTTAGCTCTGTTTTTGGTCTCCAGCAGCTCCTGAGGGAAACATCTGGCTCTTTTTTCTCAGAAAACGAGGCCGTGAGAGCGCTGAGAGGGAACCAGAGCAGTGACAGACAAACAACGAGCTGAGAGTCACTATGAAGCTCCGCAGAGCCGAGCCGAGCCGAGCCGAGCCGAGCTGCAGGTTCAGCTGCTGATTCTCTGTATGTTAGCATATCGATTATAGCCGCTTAAGATCATTAACGATGCTGGCGGCAGACATTATAAGGACCTCATGAGTCAGTCAGGAGAAATTGTGGGACATCAAGCAGTTAATTTCAGACGGAAACAAACAAATACAGGAGAATTATGTAACAGCATGCGTTATCAGTACACACAGCGGCGGTGATATTGTAGTAATGTCTGCTCCTCTGAGGCCATACTGGAAACGGCCACGCTGCTCATTGATTGATGCCAGCGCAGTAACGCCCAGTTCCCCTCAGTTTCCTGACTCTCTGAGGTTTTTTAACATCAGTATTTCCCTGTCAGGGTTTTCCTGTAAGTTTTTTTTTGGGTGTGAAGTGAAGGATCGAGTGGCCGGGTCCTTTTTCTATTTAATTTTTTCATTTATTGTGTTGGATGTGGGTGTGTGAATCCCTTGGAGACTGACGACGGGTAATAAGATAATGAGGAAAGGCTTCACATCTAGAATGGAGCTGCAGATATTTTGAGCTTTTTATTCCAAATAAGCTCAATCAGAATTAAAAATGCTTCAAGTGAACGCCTTCATTCGAATAAACTCACTCAATCTGAGAAAGCTCATTTTGAATGTATTTACTAGTTTCCTGTCTGAGGCAGCATTTTCTGATACAACTGTGGCTTTTTTTTTGTGCCACTTTTTTTTTTTTATTGGTTCCATAAACTCATCAGATCAGGTGTTACGTAATCTCTGCATCACAAAAACTTTTTGATGACATGTTGCAACATGTTGTACGCAACGATGAAGAAGCGAGCTGAAGTGGAACACCCAAATGAAATGGAAATAACCACCGACACGGATGAACAGCGGTGACAGAGACCTGACCAGAGCTGCAGGAAGTTTTGAGATAAATCCAAAAAGGATTCATAGAGATACTCTTCCAGACTCAGAGGATGTTTTGTGTTTAAAGATAATTCAGGAAGTTGTTCTTGCAATGATAATAAACTACGATGAACGTGTCATTTTGATGTATTTGTATTAGAGATCTTTTATTTGAAACTAAAAGCTGGAACATTTGAGCTGATCTGAATTCAGTGTACGAGAGCGGGCCTTGAACTCCAGCAGCAGGCATTAACCCTTTCAGAACCGGAGGAAAAGTGTCTTTAATATTACTGCTACGCAGCGAGAGCTGTGTTCATGACGGACTGCATCCGCTTCCATTTATAATGACACTGCCCTGCACTGACACATTTTGGGTATTTTATTCTGTTTCATTGTCTGTACTTTTATTTGCCGTGTAAAGCACTTTGAAAGGTGCTATATTAAAAGGTTTACCTGCCAGATGTAAGTATGGTCAGATATTATAATAGAAATAAAAATACATTTTCACTATATATATATATATATATCTCGCCCATTTCCGTCTTTATACTGAGCCAAGATCCTGTGGGACTTCCAGATCCAGACTGACAGAATGGTGATGGCGAACCAGCCTGACATCGTGGTGGTGGACAAACAGCAGAGGAAAGCCGTCGTGGTTGACGTGGCGACACCAAGCGATGGCAACATCAGGAAAAAGGAACATGAGAAACTTGAGAAGTACCAAGGGCTCAGAGAAGAGCTGGAGAAGGCCTGGAAGGTGAAGGCGACAGCGGCGCCCGTGGTCATCGGAGCACTCGGGGCAGTGACCCCCAAACTGGAGGAGTGGCTACAGCAGATCCCTGGAAGACCACCAGACATCTCGGTCCAGAAGAGCGCAGTACTGGGAACAGCGAAGATACTGCGCAGAACGCTCGAGCTCCCAGGCCTCTGGTAGAGGACCCGAGCTCGAAGGATGAGACCGCCTGCGGAGGGTGAAGGACAAAGTTTTATATATATGTGTGTGTGTGTGTCTGTAAAGTAAAAAAAAATCTTTACATACTAGAGAGCATGAAATAGAATAAAATACCCAAAATTCAAAACACATAAAACATTATACATACACAGTATATGTGTGTGTGTAAAGTAAAAAATTCTTTTTATCATTTCTGACCATAATTACCTTTTGTTGGCACCAGACGTCTAATTAAACTACGGAGTGACCTCAGTTTAATTAGGCTACATCACCTTAAAAATGACACGTCTGATCATTTTATTTAGTGCTCAAGCAAACTATCACTTAGACTGATTTCATTTGTGAATAAAAAATAGATCCACGTAAGTGCAAACACAGCTGAAGATTTGAAAAACGTAACCGACGGCAGATGTTTTCCTGGTTTTTCTCTTTTTGTGTGTGGAGAGGCAAACTGAGATTGAAGGCATCGATGTCAGATGCTGAAGCCTGCAGGACGACTTTATAAAACCTTTTTAATAACGTTTGTTCACGACGGCCACTCGTGACAAAGGAACCACATTTTAAGTCTTGATTAAGATCACAAGGTAAATATAAAACATTATTTAAGACCGTTTAAGGATTTAAACAAGATCATTTTATGACTTTTTGCACACTCACTCG
This sequence comes from Siniperca scherzeri, assembly GCA_027580175.1. Lineage (NCBI taxonomy): Eukaryota > Metazoa > Chordata > Actinopteri > Centrarchiformes > Sinipercidae > Siniperca > Siniperca scherzeri. The sequence continues at coordinate 21,838,779 of CM050854.1, forward strand.
GTGTTTCACATGCGTCGTCACATTTCTTTTGACTAGTGCAGTGCGCGTTCGGAGCGGGCCGACTGCTTGGCCCTGGAAGTCCTGTGGGTCCTCAGCAACACACCCGCCAAGTGTGAAGTCGACACACATACAGAGATTCCTTCCTTTATAGTTAGATATAGCGCCACCTATTGGCCTAATGGCAATAGGTGTCACGGTCACTCAGACATCATATCTACACACGTCCTCCGAATGTGGTTGCAATAGCGCGAAGCGTTCAGAAGATTTTTTGTAATTTAGATGTCCTGCCCACAGCATTTGAGCAAAACTTGGTGACGATTTTCCAAAATTTGTAGGAGTAGCGAAAAAACAGATTTGGATAAAATTCAAAATGGCGGAAAATGGAGCTAGACACAAATGGGCGTGGCTTATAGGGATAGATTTCGTCTGGACTGAATCCAGGAATTTTGTTTCTGAGACTTACGGTTCAAAAGTTACAGGCCAAAACTTAGTTTGTTGTTACAGCGCCACCATCTGGCCAACTTGCACCACGTTTGACACCGCACTCCCTCGGGGCCTCAGCCATACGCCCGCCAAGTGTGACGTCGATCGGCTGTCAAAAAAAAAAGACAGAGATTCCTTCCTTTGTAGTCAGATGAAACTTTAGAGCAGGACTTTCTCAGAATGACATCACAGGACAGCCCACGCCCGACGCACTCCCCCAGCTTCATGCTGTTTGTTCTGACCTGTATATCATTATGAGGGGAATTCACCGTCATTCATCACTTCATACCTGGCTGTAAACTGTGTGTGTGTGTGTGTGTGTTTGTATAGTGTTGAAACAGTGCGTGCAGTGTGAGCGATTGCCAGGTAACGCGTCCTCTCTTTCCTGAGGAAGTGATGACGAAGTTTGTTCTTCTTCCACTGCGACCTTTGACACGACGTCAGCTCTCTGACGTTGGATTTTGTTTTGGTTTTTTTTAAATAAATATTTAGAGGTGTGAGGAAAAATAGTTTCAGGGATCTTGTTGTAAATTCCCAACTTAATAAAGCTGAGTGTAAATGCAAAACAGATTAGATCTACAGAGGAACTTTTCGACAGCTTTAGTTACTTTGCAGATTCACATTAACAATACAAAATATAATCAACAAATAAATAATGATGTATTATTATATTTATACAACTTTATTGATCCCCTGGGGGAAATTCAAAAGCAACCCAGCAGCATATGAAGTCATTAATGCATCAATAATCCAATAATATAATATATATTTTTCTGAAATGAGCCGTTCTGCATGATGAGAACTTTTACTTTTGGTACTTTAAGTATATTTTGATGCTAATACTTTGTACTTTTATTTTCATTGCAGGACTTTTACTTGTAACAGAGTATTTCTACACTGTCTGAGTGTAGAAGTGTACTCCATCACTGCGCTCCTGATTTGTTTATTACAGTTTAATAGACTCTAACCGTCATTAATGTGCGTTTTTTTCTTTATTTTAGTTTTTGGTTTATTTATTTGTTAAAGCACACTGAAAGTATTCAACTTACTTTGAATAATTTAATTTAATTTCCACTTTCCATTTTTAGCTCCACTCACTGAGTTGCTAGTTTGACGTTTAAAGATTTCAAAGAAACTGGTTCTAACTCACATTTTTTGAACTTTTGGTAACTTAAACTCACATTTCTTGTGATTTCTAGCAGTCTAGTGACAAAAAACTAACAGAAATGAGTTGGTGTTCATGTCACTTTTATGGCTTTGATCTCAGCAATCACACAGTAAGCAACATAATTACTAAATACACATAATTACTACATTTATAAAAACATCTATTAGAAAACTGTAGTGTAAAAAGGAACAGTACAATTATCAGCATATTAAATTAATCTATAAAACTGCATTATTCTCACTATTTAAATTAAGTCACTTAAATCTATAAAAATACATTAATCTCACTAATTACTGTACGACAGTGATCGATCAGCTGAAACTCTACAAACAACGTGCTGGTTTCCATAGCGACAGCGGTGACCTGGTTGGGGTCGGGAGGTCAGAGGTCATCTCTTCCCCCAGAAGTTCTCTCGTCTCTTCTGAGCGCGCTCTAGCACGGTGGACGCCATGGAGCAGGAAGCTGCCGAACGCCACGACATCACCGACAGCCGGTCGTCTAGGCAACGGGAAGATAAGGTTTAATAAAGTTTATAGCAGAGGTAAAATTCTGTTTTTTTATTTTAATGTGTTTTTAAATTTCCACCTTCATCGGAGCCGCAGCCTCCTCCTGAACACTGCAGCTCCCTGAACCTCAAACCCAACTCACCTGCGGAGACACAGGTATGGGATTATTCAGAATGTGTACGTTACCGATCAACAAAGCGTACTGCGGCCGCACAGAGCCGCGGGTTAAAATCCGTCACATTATATGTCATTTCTGCAAAACCTACAGCCATGCTAGCAGCTCTGTGAGGCTGTACTTACACACAGTGGTGCTTTGAGCTAAATGCTAACACCAGCATGCTAACATGCTCAAACTATCAATGCTATTTTAGCATGCTAACGTTTGCCAATTTACACTAAATACTGGGCCTTAAGTGTACCCCCAGCCACAGTCCCACAGGGCGTTTGATCAGTGCATAATAATACAAATAATGCTGTGTAAATGACATTATGTAATGAGGCGCACATTATGACAGAGTGTCTTTTAAAGGAGCAGCGTGTAGGGTTTAGTGGCATCTAGCGGTGAAGTTGCAGACTGCATCCAAGCGAATGCCGCTCCCCTTCCGAGCTCTGTCGTCTCACAGTTCGTGTCATGTTGGAAAACGTTTTTGTGAAATCTGCCACAGACATTTTCCCAGGTTAAATATGAAATCCGATCTGTTGAGAAAACTGGATGAAAAGAAAATGAGAAGGAAGTGAAGAGGAGAGCGGGGAGTCCCTGTGTGTCGCCAGGGCAGGTTACGTTTTACATTTTTTCTAGTGACTCTTCACGCACCCCCTCATTTTGTCTTAATGTGGCTTTTGTTCTCCAAACCAAACCTCAGCGTCAGACAGACAGTTGTATTATATCGAGTATTTATATTCTGCTGATTATTTTTCATCACGCAAACATCGATCAAATATTAAAATGTGCGTGTTGTCAAATTCTTTTCACACAGATCAGGTAGACGTTACCTTGGTTTAGCATTTTAGCATGTTAAGCCTCAAATTTGGATCCATTTTCAAACCATAAGACAGGATGAAAAGGTGCTGAGCAAGTATGTTGAAATTTAAACAAACTATACAAGAGAGGAATGTTTTTCATTGGTTTTAGAGGCTTTTTGATAAAATCGGGATGATAGACTTCTTCAGTCGCTTCTGCATTTTATTGAAACTTTCAAAGCAGATACTGCAGATTTGAATCAATTTATAAATAAATAATAAATTGATGTGACATACGTTGTTTTTAGTGTGCTTCACTTTGGGGGTGCTGCGCAACATTTCATGAGTTTTGCTTCGTGAGAGAGCAGTTTGGTTAAAAAGAACAGAAAGAAAAACACAGATAAAACACAAAAAAAGCAAATATAATCGTCCCGGTCACAAATCAATATCAAAAAGTTTAATCAATTCATCATCAACAGTCAAATTGTTGGTAACTATTTTGATAATTTATGATGTTAGACGTCACTTTGGGTGTCGGGAAACTGTTTCTGTCACTATTTTCTGATATTATATAGACCAGACAATCAATTGATTAATGGAGAAGAATAATTTATAATGAAATTGATTATTAGTTGCAGTCCTATTATTATTATAATAATAATAATAATAATAATAATAAAACTTAATAATTATATAATTAAATAAAATAAAAGTGCTTCACAACAAGAGAAAAAAAGCATGATGAATGACGAAATATAAAGAAATAAAACACATAAAATACACAAAAGCAATAAATATTAACAATACAATACCAATACATTACTGATAGCAGTCTCGGCTGTGAAGCTCACCGTTGTGTTGGAAGTCGGGGTGTCTCAGAGTGCCTTGGATACAGTGCGGCGGGGGTGGGACCAGAGGGGGCGGGGCTACAGGGGACGGAGGCGTTTGCTTCGTCCTGATTGGTTTAGAGGGAGGACTGGCAGCTGGTTTGTTGTCGGGGGACGAGCCAGAGGACGATCTGTGGGGGGAGTTATTCTCTGGCCACGCCTCCATCCGTTGGACCGGCACGTCGAGCGCCGTCTCCGCCCCCGCCGCCATGGAAACGGCTGACCCACCCCTCTGAACACAAAAACAGTCACCTCAGTATATATAACATATAATATAATATAACATTTGATTATAATATCACCTGTTGTTTGTATGGAGAAGCTTCATCACTGCTCTTCAGTTTTCCCACAAGTATAGCGCCTCCTGGAGGACAAACAGAGGTCACACACTGTGGTCTGAGCTCTGTGTGTGCGTGTGTGTGTGTGTGTGCGTGTGTGTGTGCGCGTGTGTGTGTGTGTGTGGCGTGTGTGCGTACCAGTGACAGGTGTGGTGAGGTCATGGTGAGTTCTCTGAACAGGTAGCAACTTCAGCCTCGGAGTCGGTAACCTTCCCTCCTCCCTACACACACACACACACACACACACACACACACAAACACAAGTACACACAAGTATACAAAACACACACACACAAATACAAGTACACAAAACACACACACACACACACACACACACACACACAAACACAAGTACACACAAGTATACAAAACACACACACACAAATACAAGTACACAAAACACACACACACACACACAAACACAAGTGCACGTACACACACACCCCGAAACACACACACACACACAGTTTCAGTTCCTGAGAAACCCGTGCGGCCGCAGAAAAACTTTGATCAGAGTTTCAGGATGACAAACAAATAAAATGTTTCTGTTTCTAACAGAAACGCGATCGCGTCAGCACGGAGAGACTTCAGCACCGACTGCAGCATCAAAAAGAGAAAAATCAAACGTGTGAAAGCTCTGAATCGTTGACCTTCACACACACACACACACACACACACACACACACACACGTGTCCTCCTTTGACCTTCTTCGCCTTCTTTTACTTTCATATCAGAAACGTGGTGAAATCTTTGGCCGTCAATCCAACGCGACGCTCCCAGATCGCGCTGTGACCGACGACCACCGACGGCTGATTTAGAGCTTTGGTGAAAAGCAGAATCTGAAGAGGAACACTTACTCGTTTGTATTTTCTTCTTCTTCTTCTTCTTCTTCTTCTCCCCAGGCCTTACGCCGTTCAGCAGGAGGACTGGGAGGCGCTTTTATTTGTGTGTTTTTGTTTGTTCGGTGTATTTCTCCTGACCCCGGAACAGAAGACCTCTTACTGGAGTCACTGGAGCGGCTGAAAACAAAGACAGACGCTCAGAGATCAGCCCAGAAAAGCTTTCAGGTGATGTTCTCGCCACCCGCCATGTCTCTCACCTGGCCAGGTCCAGGGCCTCCACACAGGAAGGGCTGCGGCTGCCCGGGTCACGGCAGAGGTCAAAGGTCAGGCGGGGGGTGGGGGGGTCAGTAGCCGAGTCTGTGGTGTCCGTTGGCTCCCACAGAGCGTTGTGTTCAGAAACCAGCTGGCTCAGGTGATCTCTGGAGAAATTAGCTCCCCAGGCTCGACGGCGGTACGACAAGGCCTTCTGCCTCAACTCCTTCACCTGGACGGGAACACACAGAGAGTCTTTTACCCCTTTTTGACCAAATAGTCCCAGGAACTAAGTGTCTCCGGGAATCTAAGTCTGCACATGAGGCAAAGGTACTGCGGGAGGTGAAGGGGGCAGGTGCCAGTCACTGTTCTAAAAACAACAGGAAGGTAGTTTCTGTAATTCGGCCCGCTTAGCGGACTCTTTCTCCAAATCATAACTCAACTCTAAACACACAGACATGATACACGTATTTTTAGATTCGGTGCGACTTACACTTTCTAAGGATATCATTGATAAGGGTATGAGAGTAAGGATATTAACATCTCGGACATTCATCATGAATAAATGTCCACAAATTTTAGAAAAAAAGACACTTCGTAACTGCAGAACTCTGAGAATCATCACGTTTTTAAGTTTTCTTCAGTGTCACAGTAATCCAGTGACAGTTGTCTGTAAATCCATGGGTGCAATGCTAACAGGAGCTGCTAACAGCTGATTCGGCTACTTTTATTGGTGCAAATTAGCCAAAATGTAAACTAATATAGGCTAAAACAACAGGTTTGTGTTCGACCAGTCAGCAACATTTAGCCCCTTCCGCCTCGACTCCTGAAGCTGAACCTGAAGAGAGATGAACCATCCAGACTAAATCCAGAAGGCCTGACGTTAGTTCTTCCACTCATGTCAAAATATCAGAGCTGAAACGCTGATTAATCAATTAGTTGTTTGGCAGAAAATTAATCTGCAACGATTCTGATTTCAGTCATCAAGTAAAAACACTCTCACATGTGAGGATGTGCTGCTTTTCTTGTTTTATTTTCATTTTAAATTGCATATCTTTGGTTTCGGCCTGTTCAGACAAAGATATTCTTGGTTCCCAGAGGTTGATTCTTAACGGTTCTGGCGCCCTCCTGACCTTTCCTCTAGTACCGCCATGAGGCTTTGGTCCTAAAAGTATAAATATATGAGAGGGAGACCAAACACAGAGCTCCACTGACTCATACTTATACTTCATTGAGCTGACGGAAATTTGACAAAGAGCACTGCTGTCGGCTCACACGTAGCCCGTTCAGAAAGCAGCTACACGACCACAACCAAACAAAATGTTTGCTGCTGCTTTTTAAACAAATGACAACTATGAGTGTTTCAAAACTTCTCTGTCTGTCAAAACACACGGAAATGTCAAATACCTGCCAACTTCACTGAAGCAGGAGGACGAAGGAGGAAGAAAATGTGTAGAAACATGATTGACTCTGCGTATATCATGCTGGAGGAAACTGTGTTCTGTGATCTATTTTACTTCCTAGATGTGTTTATTTTATTCAAAGCAACCATCTTATATTCAAGATGTGAGTTCAGATTTAAATCGGAACATCGGTGGTCGCCCGGCTGTGAGAGGTCGCCCGGGAAAGTCGGTTCATCGCCAACTTTCATCTCCAGGAGCGTTATCTGATGTGCGTCTGGCAGACGTCTACTGCAACAAAGGGAGCGTTGTTGTGAGCGAGGTGCTGAAGGCTGATCAAAGGAAGGAGAGAAACCACTGCAACAATAAATCAGCAATACACACAGAGGGGAAATGCTGAAGGACAAGATTCAAGGGGAGTTATGAGAAATGATAAACATGTTTGTGAGAGTCTGTATCAAAACTAGTTACATTTAAGGGCAAATCATTAAATTATCGTTTCATCATCTCTGCTTCAATTATGTAATTTGTCTGAGTTGCAGCTTTTGCAACACCTTACGCTGTAGATTCTGGTAAACGGTAACCTGACCCTGACCCCAGTCCAAACCCTGGATGAACCACCGGCCCACTTAAGCTAACCTCAGCCTGTCTCTAACCTAAATCTCAACCCCAAGACGAACCGTAAGCCTGACACATCTCTACGATGACTGATATTCTGCTGAATGACAGCAGCTCTGAGTCTGTAAAGGTTTTATTGTTTCCTCTAAACAGACAGCACGTGACGTCAGCTGACAGCTTCCCTCCACGTACTGAAACTCTTTACAGGCCAGACTCACCGCAGGGACGGAAAAATTAACGGGACAGTTACACATCGCCCACAGATTCGTCAGGTTCATTTATTTGAAGAGATTGTGTACAATTAAAATAAGCAGCAGCATCGTTAGTTTAAACCATCAGTACAAACTCGTTGCGCGTGACCCGGACCCCACTCAGCTGCCAGTTTATCAGGTCCACCTAGCTAAAGCGAATGCAGTCTAATGCAACAGCCCTGCTATAAATCCCTCACGAAGGTTATCAAGTTCAGTTTTTGTTGAAACGTGTTGGGAGAAGTTTCTACTCGTTTATATCAATGGGCTTCAGAAGCAGAAGCACCGAAGTCTGCAGTTCTTCAACCACACTTCAACCATTTATACTAAACTAGCAATTAACAATTAATGCACTAAAACTTATATTTGGTTTCATTAAAGTGAGCTCAGGCTGCACGAACATCTCTAACCGCAAAGATATAAAATAAGTAAAGCCTGTAAATATTTTAAGACTGAAAAATAATGTTAGTCACTAAAAATTCAGCCTTGTCCCAGACACACTGTACTGTACTTCACTAATACAATTACACACTGTCACCTCTAAATCACAAGACAGCCCTAAATAACAGAAACACCTCTCTGTATAATGCAACAGAGTTCAACAGCAGCACAAACTACATCCTGCAAAACCATCACACAGTTGAATCAACACCTCTAAAACAGTTTCAACAAAAACTGAACATTTCATATCACATATGTTCATTATATTTATGCGATAGTTGGACATGCCACTTCAAAGCCAGGGGCATTAATGTGTGGCGGTAACAGCCTCCACTCTTCTGGTTTCAGGTTCCCAGCAGACGTTGAACCTGGCGGCAGGGACGTGCTCCCATTCAGACACAAGAGCATTAATGAGGTCCAGCGCTGATCTTGGGCGAGTCCAGTTCATCCCAAAGGTCGAGAACTTCCACACCAAACTGGGAAACCCATTTCTTTATGGAGCAGCTTTGTGCACGGGGGCTTTGTGATGTTGAAACAGGAACGGGACCAACACAAACTGTTATATCATTGTATGCTGCATCATTAAAGCCGGACTGCGGAACTTCTCCCCCTTCTGGCAGTGAGAGTAATTACACAAACACAGTCGACGCGTGCTGATGACGTACGCCTACAGTGAGCTCGGCCCAGGCTCGGGTTCAGAAACAGTTACAAAAATACAGAGAAATTTCCACAGTTCCAAGACAATAATCCATTATTCAGGTAGAGTAAATGTAATAGCTACAAAGCCTACTCCAAATATTTTCCCAACCTGTCCAAGAGCAGTGACGTGACGTCTGTGTCCGTCTCTTCTCTCAGCAGTCTCCAACAAGGAAACACTAAAGCTACACCAATGCTTATTCGTGTTTGTCCTCGCTGTGGATCGCTTTCTGTTTCTGACTGAACGCCAAGTTTCTTTTTTTATCCGAAGCATCGGAAACTTTTCTCGGTCGCTTCTTAGGTTTTACTCCTGGCTGCTGTAGCCTGCTGCGTCGCTACGGTTGCTCCAGAGCCACGTAGACAGAGAGAGAGTTGCTTCATCTGCGTTCAATTTAAATTCAAGTCGCTTTATTGCCATGACTGCATACAATACAACGTTGCCAAAGCTTATTAGCAACTATACAATCATAATAAACACAATAAACAATTCTCAAAATTAAACATTCTCCAATGGACCAGCAATGGCGGATCGTAAAGCTCTCTACATGGCTCCGGGTTGCGTGAGTGAGCCAGCGCCACAGAGAGATCTACCTGGCGGCGATAGACTTAATCAGCATTGTGTGAACTCGTTTGGCAACGAGGGATTGAATGTAAAGGACACTCATTTATATGTAAAAGTCCCGCACTCCAGCTTTAAGATTTCCCTTCACTGGAACTAAGGGGACCAAACCAGGAACCACAGCCCCGGTAAGTGAACAGGGGTGTCCGTATACTTTTGGCCATATAGTGTAAAAACAGTCTTTAAATATTAGGAAGAAAAATGCAAAACTAAGATTCAAAGAAACTGTTTTCCCGGCACAGGTTTAGGGAATGTACTTTACGCTGTTTGTCTGCTGCTGTTTGATGTTTTCAGCTGAACTGATGTCAGCTAAAATCTGCAGATTTCACGGAGAAAAGTTGAAAAGTGCTTCATCTTGCAAAAGCAGCAGCCCCACTCCTCAACAACACTTTCCACAAAACTGGTGGGAACCTACCTGTGTATGTGTGTGTGTGTGACTAACAGAGAGTTGTTTCCCTGAAATGAAGCTCTGTGGTTTCACTGCTGACACTCTGGGTTTCCATCAGCAACACACACACACACACACACACACACACACACACACACACACACACGCACACAGTTTAGCTAGCTGCCAGGCACTGCACAAATCCCCCGACTACCACATCAATGAACCTGATCAGGGACGTAGTGATCAGTCAGATCAACCGTCCTCTCCCTGCGAGGTGTTTAGATGTGCAGGTGGACAAAGTGCTGCAGAGTTTAAATTAGCTAACACACATGGTCATTGCTGTTTGTCTGATTGCCTTTTCGAGTCTCTAGAAGAACCTGCTCTGTAAGTTGTGCTGACGATGGTCACACATTTTCACCTTTTGCACATGTAAGAAATTGATGCATTTTGCACCTGAAGAGCCTCTTCTATATGTTTTGTCAGTGTGCAGGCCTATGATATGGGACTGTTTATCTTCTTAAAAAGCCTTGATTCAAGAGCGCAAACCCACTTTCACTTTTGTTTCTCATAGTATTGTTTCCATGTTTGAGCTCTGTCCTTTAGCTCTGTTAACTAAACCCAGCTGAACAGCTTGTTAGCTAACAAGACAACATGTAAATCAGACAGCTTTGGAGCTGTTTGAAGGTGTATTTTTCCTCTTTAATGGCGTTCGGAGAAAGTTTCCCCCTGCTTCCAGCCTTTATGCTAAACATGACCTCTGTACTGATATCAACTTCTCACCTGACCTGCAGCATGATAAATGAGTCCAGTAATAAAGACAGTAACTGACCCCGCCCCTCATTATGAGGCATGACCTGACCTGAGGGGCATCGCCGTCCGTGGCCCCGCCTCCCTCCGGGATCCTGTAGAGGGGAGAACGAAAGCTGGACTCATACTCTGTCAACATCCTGTCAGACAGACAGATGATTTCATAAACGTAATGAATTCACAATAAACAATAACACACATAACACACACAGAAACACACCTGTGTCCTCTCTGCACCTGAGGAGGAGGAAGAGGAGGAGGAGGGGCGTGGCGTCCTCTTTCTGAAGGGCGGGGACGTCACGTTTAGGGCGCGGCTTCTTCTCTGACTCCTCCCTCCTCTTTTTGTTGGTCTGGAGATGAAAACAGCTCAGTCAGGACCTTTGTTGTTAAATGACTGCAGGAACAACAAGCGCTGCGCTGTCAGTCATACGCGTGTATTATTACATGTTTATCTACTGAATCACATACTGACCGATTATAGAACCAATTTTACAAACACGGTGAAGCCAAACACTAACAGAAAGACAACTAGGGCCGCAACTAACATTTATTTTCATTATCGATTAATCGACTCGTTGTATTAGTCCATGAAATGTTAAAAATAATTGTGAAAAAATGCCATTCACAATTTCTCAGAGGCCATGGTAATAAATAAATTAAATTAGCTTGTTTTGTCTGACTAACAGTCTAAAAAACATTAAGATATTCAATTTACGGTCATATGTGACAAAGAAAAACAGCAAATCGTCACATCTGAGAAGCTGGAACCAGAGAATGTTTTATCTTTTTGTTCGGAAACATTACTATTGATTATCAAAATAGTTGCAGATTAATTTTCTGACAATCGACTATTAATCAATTAATAGACTTATCGTTGTAGCTCTAAAGACATTTTGATGTGTTGTTTTACAGATAAAGGAGTAAACAGTGTTTTAAATAATACCCAACAAGTTGCACATTCCACGACTGTAATGGCTGATGCAGAAACGGGATTTTTGAGACCCCATTTATCTATTTCTTAAAGAGAGCCAAAAGTCAAGACGTCACTTCCTGTCTGGCCTCTGTTCCACTAGCTTCTGTAACTCAATGCAATCTCCCGTTCAGCTTTTCTTTCATCGGTCTTTCTGATAAAATGAAGCGTGTTCCTGAAGTTTACTTTCCATATTCTGAGACAAAGCAGCTCCACTACAGCAGCCGCTATCAGACACTGAAACCTTCGTCATTTTAACAGTTAAATAACGATTACTTTGTGAGCACAGAAAAAAGCTACAGCTGCCTTGCCTCTTCTGTCGAGCAGTGACGTTTAGCCCACCAGCATCTAGGGCTTATGGGAAATGGTGTTCGTTAAAGGCCGTTAAAAAACATAATTAGTGAATAAACAACGGTTTTAGATTGTTTTTCAAAACAACTACCGTCCTTCTCAACACACTGTTGATGAAGGCTGGATTTTTAGTTATTAGCGTCGTCACAAATGTGATTTTGAATGAGGTTTTCTTAAGTTCTGGTTTCACTTGGGCTCTCCATCGGTTATGTAAATAACCCTCGCTCCCAGCTCTTTAACTAAGCCTCACTGTTGCTGTTCTCACCTGCAGTTTAATACTGGTGTATTCAGTTAGAACTACAAACAAACATGTACGTCGCAGGTGTCCGGTTAGACTGTCCGGTCACTAGAAGTTAATCCACACCTGCCAGCCAATCAGAATTGAGAATCTTTAGTGGCCTTGTTATTAATATAAGTAATTTATCAATGCATAGACATTTTAAATTCCTTTCCCCTGCACGAAAACTCGCAGAACAGTTGAAAGCTGCAACTGAGCACAGGGTGTGCGTTATAACATGAATAAAAGAAAACAGGAAATAAATAGAAAGCGTGTTAAAGTAAGTGTTAGGTTTTCTTTCATACCTGTATTGGTATGAAAGAAAACCTAAGTCAACAGTAGGGGGCAGTGTGTGTGTGTGTGTGTGTGTGTGTGTGTGTGTGTGTACCATGTGTGTGTGGAACAGTGGGACTCTCTGATGTTCCAGGTGTTTCCGAAGGCGGGGCTTGGTGGGCGGGACCAGACCCTGGAAGCTCCGCTGGTACTCTGTTTCCATGGAAACGGGGTTCTTCTTAAAGGGGGGCACAGATCTGCTGCTGGAGTGGAGCGCCTGCAGGGAGGGGGTCAAAGGTCGGCAGAGTCACTAGTGACCAGTCACTTAAATACTAATCAATACAAATCAAAGAACAGTGAAGTGACTGATTGAATGACTCATTAAACCACTTTTAAAACTCATCAATAGATTCACCAGTTATATCAATAACTAAACAACCAGTAGACTCTCAGCTATTCTTCAGTTAAACTACACCAGCAAAAAAACAGTCTACCTCCACCTAGTGGACACACAGCTATATTATATAGTAATACAGCTCTTAGCAGCAATCAGTATCAAAGCTGGCACACACACACATTCATTGTGAGTATAAGATGTATTATGATCACGCAGCTTGTACAGCAGCATGCAGTAGTAGTACTCGCCTTGCTATACTGTCAACAGGAGGAAGCACTAGAGATGTACCTGCTCATACGGAGCGCTGATCTCATACCAGTGCTCTCTTTTTCAGACATTAAATCTGTATACCTCATGTGTGGAACCCATTGGAATCAGTGTTATGCCATTCACAGCAAAACACACTGTATGCTCATAAAAACGTTGCTCCATAGTGCTACGTGTGGTCAAAACGTGGTCAAAACACCACAGAGTAGCTTTAATAAGGTCAGTACTGTGGCCGATACCAATGCGGCGTATCAGATCGGTTAAACACATGCTACTGAGTAGCAAATAGTAGTATTTAAATGGTAAATGGACTTATATAGCGCCTTTCTAGTCTTTCTGACTACTCAAAGCGCTTCAGTTACATATCACATTCACCCCATTCACACACCTTCATACACTGATGGCAACTGCTCATCAGTTGGAAGACTAATCATTCACACACACACACTCACAGTGTCTTGCATGTGTCCTTGGGCTGGGGGGAAGCCGGGATCGAACCGCCGACCTTCCGATTGGTGGATGACACGCTCTACCACTAAGCCACAGTCGCCCTTATTTTATTTTATTTTTATTTATCGAAACAAAGGCTCTGTTTACGTTCAGGATGAAAGCAGGAACATATTGTGGTAACATACTGATACTTAATCAGTTGTGTCGGCAGGTGAACACTAATTCTCTATATGATAATGTTAAAATATATGTAGCATTTTGGGAGTATGAAGTATTTGGCAGTAGCATACCTGTCAGACAGTCAGTATGGGTTTCATGTTTGGCAGTGTTTTGTAATATGTGGTGGCATCAGCCAGTGCTCAGTACTGTTTGGTAACATCGCACCTGTTCTGCAGTCAGTATGGGAGAAGCAGCAGTTGCAGGTTTCTTCCAGCTGAACTGTCTGTGGTACTCCGACCTATGAGCTCCTGACCTTTGACCTCCCGACCTCAGCCCCGCCCTCCACCGCAGAGCGTGCTGAACCTGCAACACGGGGCGGAGGCGATACTGTTCATTTAGATTTTCAATAAACAGATATTTTACAGAGAGACAGAGACAGAGAGGTAGTAACTCGGTTAATAACTACATTTTGGCTCACCTCATTGGTCGAGGGCTGCTGTCCATCAGGTGCTGCTTTCAAAGGTTGGCTCAGCTGTGGTTGGCTGTCAGGCTTGGAGGGGTGGGGCTTCGCTGAGGAGACAGAAAAACAGCGTTGGTTCAACCAGGACGGTGCATTATGTAACAGCTCAGAATCAGGGGTCTAAAGAGGGGCTGCATGTTGTTTACGTTGACCCCCTGAGACAAAACAAAGTCGCTGAAAATAAAATTAAGATGAGTGTAAAAAGATAATGAAAGCAGAGTTATGTGATGTGTCTCTACCAGATTTTCCAGCAGCTCCTGGTTCTACCGATGGCCCAGGGTCTGCAGCAGGTCGTGGTCCTGCTGGAGGTCCAGGGTTTGCAGCAGGTTGTGGTCCTGCTGGAGGTCCAGGGTTTGCAGCAGGTCGGGGTCCTGCTGGAGGTCTTGGGTCTGCAGCAGGTCGTGGTCCCACTGGAGGTCCTGGGTCTGCAGCAAGTCGGGGGCTTGCTGGAGGTCTTGGGTCTGCAGCAGGTCGTGGTCCTGCTGGAGGTCTTGGGTCTGCAGGACCAGGAGGTGTTGGAGGTTGTGGCTCCTTCCCGTGGGCTGAGCGACTCCTAGAGGCTGGTAATGAAGAGGTGGAGAGGATGGAGGACATTTAAAGAACACCTTATTAGTTTACATAGGATGCTAACATGCTAACGTTAGCATACTAACATGCTAAACAGCTATTTTTTAACACGATCATTTCATGCATGTTAACATACTAACATTAGACATGATAAATGTATCTTAACATACTGACGTTGGTAGCTTTAACCGTAAGCTTGTTAATATGTTAACATTACATAAAAGCTAGCATGTTCACATGCTAACTGTACACATTTACATTAACTAAGCTCAAAGCCTGACAAAGAACAGGTTAGATCAATGTTTAGCAGTGCCTGACAGCAAAGGGCTGAGCCAGATTAGCTCTGAAATGTCCTAAATTTGCCACCATACAGAAGAGAGACCTGCTTTACAGCAGCACTTTAATAACTTCATTGTGTTCTTGTGTGTTTTTACTTTAATGTCTTTCTGAGAAGATTCTTATGAGTTTGTTATGGAGACTTTCTACCAGCAGGGTGTGCTGTTCTGTGTGCATGAGGAGTCGGATGAGCGAGGGAGTGCTGTGGATCTGGTGGAAAGAGCAGAGAGCTGCAGGACTGAGCAAGACCAGCAGGACCGAGCCTCTTCCGACGCTGGAGACCTGGTTCCCTGCTGATACCTGAGAGAAAGACATGTCAAAGAAACGAGCTGTAATTTTAGACTTTTAGAGCAATAATGATTTCATATTTCTAGATCAGTCCTGGCATTTGTGGATGAACGTTTTATGAAGTGTTCAAAGATCATCTCAGACTTTAAGTTTCTAATGATGCGGTCAGCAACTTGATGTCAGAGTGAGAACTTTTAAACTTAACATCCTCTCAGTGAAGCTGATTTTTAAAATTTAGTTCATTTGATGGGGGGACACAGGGAAGTGCGGTAATTTTTGAAATTTTAAGATGATAAAATGTTATTCAATCAAATTCCCAATATGTTCTAATGATGTTCTACAACTGCAAAAAACAAACAAAAAGAAAACAGCTCAGCTTCAGACATTTGTGGCGGGAAAGCAGAAAAATCAAGTACAAACTCGACACTGTATCTGGAGCACGTCCAGACTAAAGTTTGTCCAGTCCTCCACCGTCCAATCAGAGCTCACATCAGGGTTCTTACCCATCTGGTCGGAGCGCAGGCCGGCCAGCGGGGCGCAGCGCTGAGGAGACACACTTCTGGACCGGGAAACCCTGTAGCTCTTCTGGTATTCACTCCGACACTGACGCAAACACACAAACATACAAACATTGTTCAAACAAAACCCACAGAACTTTAAATTCTAGTGGAGATCAAAACGTTTCCAGGGATACCAAACATGTCAGAGTAAATTTTAGGGAAGTGTTAACAAATCCAGAATATTTCCATTTGATTAAATGGTGCAGCCGTAAAAAAAACAAAGAATCTCGGGTTTGAATATTTTACTTATTGTAAGCATCATTTAGCTTCAATGAGGTGTTGTAACAAGCTGACACACATTATATACAGTGTGTATACTGTATGATACCATCATATAGGGTTAGAGAGTCACTTAGTTTTGAATCGTAAGGGAAATGCACAGAGTTTAAAGTCTATATAATGATATTTGTGCTGAAATGATAAGTGAATGTACCGAAGAGTCATTCAACAGAAAATTAAATGCAGACAATGTTTATAATCAATTAATCGTTCAAGTCAGTTATAAGGCAATAACAGAAAAGATTCTCAGCTTCCGCAGTGTGAATATTTGCTGCTTTTCTGTGTTTTATATCATTGTAATCTGAATACTTTTGGGTTTTTGGACTGTTGGTCGGACAAAACAAGACACCTGAAGACGTCACCCCGAGCTCTAGAAAACAGCGTTTTTTACTATTTACTGACATTTACTAGCCTGCTAGTTGTTTGTGACAATAAAACTTGATTTGAATTGAAAAATAAGATCTCGAGAGATTAATCAATAATGAAAATAATCACTAGGTGCAGCCCCAAATGTCATAAAGCCCGTCAACATTTCTCAGATCTTAAATCACTGTAATCAAACTTCTTATTCAGTCTGAATGATGAAAGGTCAAACAAACAACACAACTAAATGATAATCAATAGAGATAATATTATGGAACAATCATAATTTTAATAATTAATATTAAATACAGAGTAGTACTGATGAAGTTAAGTTTGTTATCATATCATTGGCAGTTGTAACAGTAACTCTAGCTGTAGTTGTACAGTCAGGTGAGTGTTTGCAGTCAATCTGAAACTGATTAGCTGGATTATCTTATTACATCAGATTAAATCACATTAATCCTGACCTGCAGTCTCGTGCAGGGTTCTGTCTGGAACACCGGAACCAGACAGGTTCACCATAGCTAAAGCTGTAATTTAGTTAATACCAGTGCATGAGTAAAGCAGTTAGCGAGCTTAGGTAACCTAGCTACGTTCGTTAGCATCGGTTTGTTTGGCTAACCTGTTGCTAATGCTAACACCTGTCGCTTACCTTGAAGCGGACGGTCATGGCGCTCTCACCGCTGACAGAACACCGCGAGATGTGACTCCTTTGTCATTGCGCGCCTGAGCCGAGTTTGTTAACTAGCTGGTTAGCATCGTATAACTAGCTAACTAGCATGACCAGCATGCTAACCAGGTGCTCCACTTCTCCCCAGCTTCAGTAACGGAAAGAAGCTGCCGCCGTTGTCATGGCAGCTCAGCGTCTCGCGCAGGCGCGTTCGCAGCAAGACAAGCGGTGGTTGACAACTGACGTCAGCTGCAGTGTAGGTCTGTAAAACTTATAATTATGACCCTTCTCTCTCTCCGTACTTGTTTTACGGTGTCATTTTTATTCAGTTTATTTTTTATTTTTTTTAAATGTATCCGGATTTGAAAAGTTCGCTCTTGACCCTGGAAACAAAACAATTCCTAACTCAAGGTCCACTTACTTTGGGTGGGCGATGCCACAGAATTTGGTTTCACTCTTCAATTTTCTGGAGCTTTCAACCACATCTGATGGCATTTTGCTTGAGGATTTTATTTATTTTTATTTTTTTTGTCAAACTATATTTACATTATTGTCATATGCTGGATTACATTAATTACTCATGGATACAAGTGCATATATAAATCTAAATTTTGAATATACTGTTTCTGTCACATTGATCTGGAATATTAGGGAACTGCACTATTGCTTTTGCACTTTTACATTTCATTAGAAATTCTGGTCTGGAGTAACAAACTGTATATAGCTTTCTACCTTATTTATTTGAAATTTGAATACGTTTTTTTTCCTCTAATCTTTATTGTGTTCATCTCTGGTATGGATTCTTCCAGCTTTTCTTATTTATTATGTACTTTTTATCCATATATTATATAAATTAAATATATAAGAATATACTTTTTTTTTTTAAAGTAATTAAATAAATTCTGAAAGTGTGTCTTCACTTCTCTGTTTGTTTTCTGTATGTGGTCAAACATCTATAACCAGACTATGTGTCTGTCTGTCTGTCTAATACAGAATGACTCCACATCGCAGGTTGCTGTTACAAAATTGCACCACTTTTATTCATTTAAGGCTTTTTAGTTTTACTTTACATTTGGCTTCACCCCTCCCTTCCCTCCCTCCCCTACCCCCGCTGCTGCTGTGGGTTTCTGTACTGGAAGAAACCAGTTCAGACCAATTTTCATACCAGTTTTAAACTCCGACGGCTGAACCCTGACGATTCAGCAGAATGGAAATTGGATTTTAACCTGATACTTCACTGGTCAAACTGGTTTCTTTTACATTTCACCGGTCATCATGCCATACAGAGAAAAAGAAGCAGGTTTATTTCAGTAATGTAAAATAATTTCTTCTCGTTGTGAATTAATTCAGTTTGCATTTGGCTGCGGTTGCACTCATCACTTCAGTGCGACTTCAATTCTTTAAAGGAGCCGTTTTACAGAAACTCAGATGAGATCAATTTAATCTGAGTTCAGATAGGTCCAGGATGTATTTAGCCTAGCTTAGCACAGAGAATGGAAGCATAGGGAAACTGCTAGCCTAGCTCTTTAAAAAGTGAAAAAATATGCCTTTTTAACAGCCTCATGGACGTTAAAGCCTCCATATGCTTCAAACGAAGTGCTTGTCAGATTGGCAGCGTCCGAAACCCTCATTCTTCACACGACTACTTTCAGCACTTTTCATGTGTATAAACTGAGTGCAACGCCATGAATGTGCCAGCGTGTGCCATTCTGAAACAGGTATAATAACATGGTCGGACAACACATCGTACAACCGACTTCTTTTTAAGATTACCGAGTGAGGCCTTTAGAACTGCGGCAAAGTTATGAGATCACGGCGTTTGGTCTGAGCTGTCAATCATTACAGTCCCAGAAGTCGCATGAAATGACGAATGCCACCACAGCCTCTGTTACTGTGGAAGCCAGAAAAGGTACGACAGCAGCCGCAGCCGGGCGTTGATTTCATTGGCTGTTCTCTCGGGGAGCACAGGTGGGACATCCGGGTGCTGCCATCAGCCACTGAGCACAATGTAACACTGGAACTGCCCCGCACACGGCTGCAAACTGACCTTTCACCTGGAAGCTTCTGCTCGGCATGCAAACTGTCACAGCACCTCCTGGAGGTCAGACTGAGTACTGACAGAAACATCAACATGCTACATGACTGAATGTACTGGAGGAGAACCAGAATACTGACAGCAGTACCACACCGTACCGCAGAACTCCCGATCGTACAACACTGTGCACAGCAGTACTCACAGAGGTCACTGGTTCAACATACTGTATCTGTAAGATGACCACTCTCACATTACAAACAGAAGACAGATATTCAAAGGCTTTCTGTGGATGCTGCTTCACAGGCCACGCCCTAAACGCACGAGGGGGGCGGCGCTTCCGCTTCAAGACCAACCTCCTCTGGTTGGTCTCCACCTCAGCCGTGCTACTGTTAAAAACAAACATTGAGATTTAAGTTCAACTTTCTTCTTTAACTGATGAGAATACTGACACCAAAACCATCCACGTGGCAGCGGTACGCCATGCTAACACTTTAGCACGTTAGCTTTGAGCTACTATCACTCCACGCAGTGTATGCTAAAGCGTTAGCATGAAATACTACACCAGATGATCTGAGCATGCAAGAATATGGAGGGCCAGCTCTAACTATTTTGGCCAAGTTTGGTCCTCCATTCCTGGATAGTTTAATACATGCCCATCAGTTAAAGGAAGCGTTGACCAACAGGACATTCGACCGATAATTCAGTGTTTCCCTCTCAGATGTGTTTTGTTAATAACATTAATAATTGGGTAATAATATGGTTAATAATACAGAAACGACACCTGCTGGCTGCCTGCCCTGCTCAGTAAATATAACAACCCCACCCCCACCCCTGGGCCAAAAAGGTCATCACAGAAACTGGCCTGGTTCACTGTTGTTATGCAGCTCACTTATACTCACAAACATACAAAAGCACACGCACACACACACACACACACATAGAAAGTACTGGACCAGTGTGAGTCTGCTGTCTAAAGGCAACATGTCCGCCCTGAGCAGCAGATCTAGAGTCAGCTCACCGCACTACTACGCTAACAAGTTAGCACGCAGCTACTATCATTTATTTGTTTCTTTGAAGTTATGGCATTGTTAGCATTCCCTTACAACATACCAAATATATTGCATTGGCTGTTAGCCAACACACTAGCCCACAACTAACAGCACCCATTACTATATATTTTTTAACAGAACACTGCTTGATTTTTGCTATAGTGCCCCTAAATGCTCAAGTTTCACTGTTAATGTTTTGAAACTCAACACACAAACAGCATGTTAGCATTGCTACCTTTACCTAACTGGCAAACTAGCTTGCAGCTAACTGACAAGCTAGCTCACAGCCACCACTACCCATTTGTTTATTTGTGAATAAACAACTATAACACTCCACAAGGAGTGTGTTAGCATAGTTAGCACTCCCTCCTAACAATGCAGATGCATTTCATTTGCTACTGGGACTAGGAGCTAGCCCTTGGACAACAGCTACCATCAGTTTCCTTGGGGATATACTAATAATGCAAACAAACAGCATAATTTGCTCACAATATTTCTAATGTATTTTACTAGCTGCTAGGCTAACAACGTAGCCCAAAGTACACATTAACGTCTTTAAAAATATACTAACAAAGCTAACACCCAACAAGTAGCAAATTTGGATAGTTAGCATTTTCTCCGAATATTCCCAATGCACTCCTCTAGCTGTCAGCTAACTTAAGTTAGCTCAAAGCTACCAGCGCGGTGAGCTGACCGCACAACCTGCTGCACCCCTAACGCCCCGCCCCACCCCAAAAAAAATCAAAAACAAAAACATTAAATGACTTTTATATCTTTTCACACAGAATCATAATAATAACCACTGTAATAATAACCACTGTATGGATCCACAGGTTCTACCAGAGCCACACACACACACACAGAGTAAGCCATGTTAGCCGTGACATCACCGGGGTAACAGTGGCAACAACATGGCTGACAGTGAAGTGGTCAAACTGCGTGTGAATGGCTCGGGACTGCTGGAAAAAAAGGAAAATAAAGTAAAGGAAAGGAAAGAAACGTTTAACATTAAAAGCAAGAAGCCACTCCCCAGCGCTAAATGGCCTAGCAGAGAGCATGATGGGAACTGTTGTTTAAATTTGGGCAGTTGTTTGGACAGCCCCCATTCCTGCAACAGCAGAATCATTATCATCATCGCCGCCACAGTCTTTTGATGTTTGGTTTTAATGTTTCCAAGGCAACCGTCTCCGTCAGACAGTGTGGTGAGGGGATGGGCGGTGTGGTCATCACGGGAACAGAGGTCAGAGGTGGCTGATGTTTGATGATGACATGGTTGTGTTAAAGGGGGCGTGGCCAGCTGGAAGATGTGGTGTGATTGGTTGGTTGGTTGTCGGTCAGGTGAGCAGAAAACTGGAGAGAGAGAAGAAAAATTAAAAGTGTGTACAACAGTTTGTGTGTCTAATAATATATGTGTATACTAAACACTTACCTATCGTAGAAAAGGTTTCAGTCGTAGTTGTCTGGACACTGTTTTCAGAATCAAGACGTTTCGGCTCCCATCCGGAAGTCATTCTCAATTGTGAAAAATGAACCGGGAACTCAGAAATGTAAGCTACTCTGTGTTGCTTAAGCCCCGCCCTCAGGGAGGAGTCTACCTGAGTATCTGTTGATTACTCTGCCTAGTTTCACCTGAAACTGACCTTCTTTTGTTTCCATGATGGCCCAGTAATTTAGGCCTGATTACTGATTACTGGGCCATAATTGTTTCCATTGAATCTCAGACCACCATTTCTGTTCAAAGAGGGGTTTTCTTTTTTCACATGGTGGTCTGAGATTCAATCTTCCCAAAGTCTATCACAGTGTATTAGCACCTTGGTCACGCCAATCATATGCTAATCAGGTACTTAACAGTGATGAGGGAGGTGCAGCCATAAAACAATAGGCCTGATTACTGATTACTGGGCCATCGTGGAAACAATTAGGTCAGTTTCAGGTGAAACTAGGCAGAGTAATCAACAGATACTCAGGTAGACTCCTTCCTTAAGTAACACAGAGTTCCCGTCCCTTTTTTTCACAATTGAGAATGACTTCCGGATGGGAGCCGAAACGTCTTGATTCTGAAAACAGTGTCCAGATGACTACGACTGAAACCTTTTCTACGATAGAGCACTCCTGGACGAATGAGGGACTACACTGTCTTAAACACTTACCTGTCATTAGAGAAGTTGACAGGTGGACTTTTTGCGAGTTTTCCCTGGAACTGGACTCTTCCTGTTAATCTGTCGCACAAGGTCATAGAAGATCTGCACACACACACACACACACATAAATGCTTAGTGGCTGACAAGCAAAGACTGTGCTGGAGTTCAAGGTAATTACCAAACAAATAGTCTATAACAGCCCATAAAGTTATATAATTATTATTCAGCATTTTTTGCAGATACACATTGTTTCCATGAGCCCGGAAGCAAATGTTCTGAGGCTCCAAGGACCAGGAGTTGGGAACCATGGTTCAGTCCAGGTGAGGTTACTTCAACCTGGTTGGAAGAGAGTCAGCAGCTCCAAGTCTGAGGACATGGTACCTGAAAACCAGGTTCAAAATGAGTTGCTGCCCCATGCAAAGGAGTTTAAGTATCTCAGGGTCCTGTTCATGAGTGAGGGTAAGATGGCTTGTGAGACTGAGAGGGGTCAGCAGTGATGCAGATGTTGTATCGGACAGTTGTGGTGAAGAGGGAGCTGAGCCAGACTCACCGGTCAAGATACTTTCCAACCCTCACCTATGGTCATGAGCTTTGGGTAGTGACCGAAGAATAAGATCGCGGATACAAGTGGCGAAAGTGAATCTCCGCATCGCAGGGTGGCTGGGATCTACCTTTAGTGGTCAGTATGCTTCAACCGAAGTGCTTGTTAGATGGTTGACAACCCTTCCCCCGCATTTTTCCCAACATCGCAATTTGAGGAGAATAGCTACTGATGGTAGCTATAAACACTTTGGATTTCAGACGAAGTTGGAGTACATGTCATGTGGACTAGGTTGTTTCACGCATACCCTGGTCTTAAGAGATAGGATAGGGTAAGGAGCTCAGACATCAGAAGGGAGCTCGGAGAAGAACCACTGCTCCTTTACGTCAAAAGGAGACAGGTGAGGTTGTTCGGGCATCTGATAAGGATGCCTGCTCGAGTTTGCCCAACTGGCGGGAGGCCCTGGGGCAGACCCAGAGCACACTGGATGGATTACATGCCCCGTCTGGCCTGTCAGTGTCTTGGGATCATCCTGAAGGAGCTGGAGAACGTGGTTAGGGAGGAGGGCTACCTTGCTTAGCCTGCTGCCACCATGACGCGTACCTGGATAAGCCGTCGAAAATGGATGGATGGATAGTTCCAAAATGTTAGACCTCATCCAACCTAACCAAATACCTACCTAAACCCGACATGCAGAGATTCATTTTCGAAACAAGAGACCAGATCAGAAAAGGACTCCAGACCCGGTCCGAAATAGATTGGTGGCCACTTAGACCAAAATGTGGTCCCCTCGAACAGAGCCCAATAGAGAAACAACACTGGCATCAGCATAATGCTCCACCAATTAACAAGCAGCTGCTAGAGCTAATAAAGAGTCCGGTTGGAGCCACTCGGGTATTAGACACACTGACTCACAACAGAACCAGACCCTACCTGGACCCAACTAGACTGAATATACTGTAATTTGGACCTGGCACAACTCGGGTCCTGGGTTGGGTCTCAGTTACTAGGAACTGAGAATTACCTGTGAAGACCTCTAATGTATATCTAAACAAAGTGTGTGTGGTCACCTCGTTGACGTTGATCTTGCTCTTGGCTGAAGTCTCCAGGAAGGCGCAGGAGTTCCACTGGCGGGCGAGGCCGATGCCGGACTCTTTGGCCACCACACGCTCCACCTCCAGGTCGCACTTGTTTCCAACCAGGATCATGGGAACCTGCAGCGTCACACAGAGTATTCATATTCACATTCATGCATTCCAACACAACCTGTTAACTTGAGAATACAATAAGCTTAGTGATGCTATGCTAAAAGCTTCTTAGAGTATCGACCTTTCAAAGCACAAGCATTGCGGCAAGATGTATTTGGCTCACTTCAAACACACAAAATAATTATCTGACCACCACAAACGAGGCCTTGTTACGTCACACACGTATCAGAGAGGTGTCGAGCTTATTTTAAATACGGGACTTTTCTGTCAAGCTTCCATAATATTTAAAAGCAGAGCCATAACCTCTGGCTTCACTTGCATTTTCATTCAGCGTTTCATTATGAGGTCTTTCATTTTATCTTTCCATTTAAAGAGAGTTGGCCAGCAGATGTCACCATTTACACTGTATCAATTAACCGTTTCAGCACAATTGCTTCAAAGTGGCTGAATGGTTTGGAAAGCTTCATTTCATCACTAGTTAAACTCTAGAGCTAAAACAATTAGTCATGTAATAAAATAGCTGATTGAATGACAGCTGATCAACAACACTTCATCATTAATCATTTATCAAGCAAAAGTGCCAAACATTCTCCGGTTTCTAACTGTCAAATATGAGGATTTGCCGCTTTCCTATGTTATACCATCATAAATTAGATATCTTTGGATTTTGGACTGTTGGTCCAATGATTAATCAAAAAAAAAGATTATTAAAAAAAATTGAGCAACAATGAAAATAAATGTCAGTTTTTTAGCTTTATGGCATGTGTTTTACAGCTGGATGTTATTAGCTTCATGAGGTTAGAAAACACTGCAGTGCAGCAAATTAAAAGCACCGCAAAGCACTTAATGTACAACATATACAGAGAATGTGAAGCGCTGCCCTGGATTCAGAAGTCTCTGGGTGTCACTTTACTTGATTGATCACTCCAAGCTGTCTCATCCTGCACCGCACCGCCCCCCCGAGGTTATAAAGCCATAATCCAGAAGGGGGCAGCAAAAAGCTAAAACTCTGAGTCATAAAAGATGAACATTCATTTGCCAGTTTATTAGGTACACCTGGCTAAAACGAATGCAGTGTAACACTACATTCCTGCAATAGATCCTCCTTCATGAAGGTTATAAAGTTCATGTTAAAACTGTTTTAGAGACGTGCTGATTCGACTGCATGGCCATTTTTTGAGGATGTCGTTTGTGGTGCTGTTGAACTGTATTGCGTTACAGAGAGTCGACGCGAGACTGGTTCCATCCGGATTCTGTTCCAGAAGTAAGAAAACCTCATTCAAAATCCCATCGACATTTGTGACTACATTAACAACAAAAAATCCTGCCTTGGAACTGAGCCTTTCTCAACAGCGTGTTCTCGCTTCATGTGTTTACATAAGGACGGTAGTTTTTTTATGTCCCACTTTCTATTTCTACTATTTCCTTTTAAACTGTGTTTTACTGTTTGTTTGTTTTTATTCATGTTATAACGCACACCCTGTGCTCAGTTGCAGCTTTCAACTGTTCTGCGAGTTTTCATGCAGGGGAAAGGAATTTAAAATGTCTATGCATTGATAAATTACTTATATTAATACCATGGCCACTAAAGATTCTCAATTCTGATTGGCTGGCAGGTGTGGATTAACTTCTAGTGACCGGACAGTCTAACCGGACACCTGCGACGTACATGTTTGTTTGTAAAACCTCGTTCAAAATCACATTTGTTACGACGCTAATAACTAAAAATCCAGCCTTCATCAACAGTGTGTCGTGTGGCTCGTGTCATATGTTTAGATAAGGACGGTAGGTTTCATAAAAACAAATATCGTTCATTCAGGATTTATGTTTTTTAACGGCCTTTGACGAACACCATTTCCCATAAGCCCTAGACGTTCGTGGGTTAAAACGCCACGGCTTAACAAAAGAGGAGTCGCAGTTAGTTCAGACATGTCTGTAATAACAGCAGGACAGGAGCGAACGCCGTAGAGGTCTGCTGGTTAATTTTCATGGGAGCTGTAGTTTATTTCTGCGCCCACAATGTAATTGTTGTTTGACTTTGTTAAAATTACAAAGGTTTCAGTTTCTAATATCTTAAAGAAGGAAGCGATTTGTCTTATACAGAATATGGAAAGTAAACTTCAGAAAGACTAGATGAGTTACAGAATCTAGTGGAACAGAGGCTAGACAGGAAGTGATGTCATGACTTTGGCTCTCTATACTGACAGGTGTAAGGTGTGTGTGTGTGTGTGTGTGTGTGTGTGCGTCCTCGGTGTCCTTCACTCTGAGGATCTGCTCTCGGAGGTCCTGAAGGTCGTTGAAGGTCGACTGAGCCGTGATGGAGTAAACCAGAGCGAAACCCTGACCGTTCTTCATGTACAGGTCTCTCATCGCCGTGAACTGCTCCTACAGACAGACAGGTCACACACACAGACAGACAGGTGGGCAGGGAGATAAAAAATACATGTATATGGCCAAAAGTATGTGGACACCCCTGTATACTTCAGTGTCCCTTTGGTCTTTGTCTGTTTTTCTTAGTTCCAATGAAGAGAAATCTTAGTAGATGAACAGAAAGAAAAACACAACGGTGTTCAAGGGTAGGGAGGGTAAGACAGACAGACAGACAGACAGAGAGAGAGAGAGACAGATGCAACAGGTAGACAGATCTTACTGTTCCTGCTGTGTCCAGGATCTCCAACATACACTGCTGTCCATCGACCTCGACTTGCTGGAAAGAGAGACAGAGAGGAAGAGAGAGTGAGTCCTCGGTGCTTCACCAAAACATTACTAACAAATATTTCACAACAGAAGTCACCCCGAATGTTCAACTTAGGCAACAGAGTTATGATCTAAAACGACTTAGAGAGAGAGTGGGCTACACCCGCTCTGTATGTGACACTGTCGACACGGGCCTCGGAGATATTTAGCCACGCTAACCACACAGCTCCAGGGATGTTAATGTTGATCCCACCACTAAAATATCTCAACAACTACTGGGTGGATTGTGTTGCAGTGTGGTTCAGACATTCATGTTCCCCTCAGGATGAACTGTAATGACTTTGGTGATCCTCTAACTTTTTATCTAGCGCCATCATCAGGTCAAAATGTGTCCAGTACTTTGGTTCATGACCAAATACCTGCAGAACTGATGACGTTCCCATCAGCCTCAGCTGTACTTTGTGTTTACGGCTAATTAGCAAATGTTAGCAAGCTAACATGCTGAACTAACATGGTGAATATTATACCTGCTAAACATTAGCATGTTAGCATTGTGGTTGTGAGCATGATAGCACGCTGACAATAGCATTTACCTCGAAGCACTGCTGTACACAGCCTCACAGAGCTGCTAGCATGGCTGCAGACTCTTAGTGTTGTTTGAATATATTTAAATTTTTTTGGAAGGTTTTGTACTAATTGGGAGTGTCCCATACCCGATGATGCTATGCAGGAAAGCCCTCAGTCTGCACCATCATTTATTTAGATATTCATTTAGTTCAGATTAGTTTTCATTCCGACTTGCACTCATCACATACCTGCTGCTTTCACACCACAAAAATATAAAAGAAAGGAATTGAGAAACAAGTGCAAATGCACTTTTCATGCATTTGTTTATTTCTTCCTCTTCCTGTTCATAACTACCCATCAGGTGCATTGCAGATGGCAGACAATGCATGGAAGCTTCATTATGTTTGGTAATCCAGCCTTGACGTTTACATAATAGTTTATAGATGGTTCGATTAGACGTGGTGTGGTTGTGATATGCTGGGTGTATGTTTTGAATCCCATCCGCAGCGTTAAACCACATTTAATTTCCATCAGTGGTGTATCTCAGATGGGTGGTGTTAATGATGCGAGAACATGTGACCACATTTCTCAGCTTTTTATGTCACAATCAAACAGGGAAGTGAAGTGTGCTGGTAAAAATGTTGTGATGAGCCTGCGCAGGGCGGGTGGAGCCAAGTGAGTGAAAGTGAAGGGAGTGGATGTGCTGGTAATGGACGTACTGAGGAAATAAACAAACACCTATCTTCCCTTGCCTTTATATTTTTGTTTTTCATACGCTCCAAAATCTCTGTGGAAGCCCAGTTTAACCGGGAAAAGGAAAAAAAAATGAATGTCATCATGATTTAAGTCTAAAAATGTGAAATGCAAAGTCAGATTTTAGACTTATTAGCTCAAAATGATGAGATAGTGAGTGAAAATTGTGATAAAGCGTCAAAATCATGAGATAATGAGTCAACTTTCTCATAATCTTGTGACTTTTATCTACTAATTTTTACTTACTTAACTAAATAAGTCAAAGTTGCGTCTTACCACGAGCATCTTTATTTTTATCCTGACTAACATTTCATCTATTTTTCTTTTCCTTTCTTGGCAGAAATCGGCTTCCATATTCTCCTTCTTCTACATTGTGTTTTCCTATCTTGATTCTACTTCTTCTTCTTCTCCTCCTCATTCTCCTTCTGCTCTCTCTTCTTCTGATAATTTTCCTTCCTGTCTTTATTCTCCCTTTGCTTGGCCTCCCCTTCCTTCATCCACACGTCCGTCTTTGTCGTCTTCCTCTCCTACTTTTCCTTCTTTTCCTTCGTGTTGTGTGGTAGGACGGTTAGCAGCTAGCATTAGCTGAGCTCCGTCCCATCACCCCCCTGGGAAGTAGTGACTACTGTCTCACAGCGCTCATGTAGACTGACATGTTATGGCGAGGAGAGACAGACGGGGCTGAAGATGTCTTACCTTCCTGTAGGAATCCTCTATCGTCGGGTCGTATTTCTCCACAAAGATTCCCTGAACAAACTGGACAGTCTGGAGACAGACAGGCAGACGGAAAGAGAGACAGACAGGCAGACGGAAAGAGAGACAGACAGGCAGACGGAAAGAGAGACAGACAGGCAGTGAGATAAAGAGAAGTAGGCCAGTAGTGTTAATGGCGCTCTGTTCTGTTTTCTATTGGAAGTCATTAGAATGGAATTAATGTGACACACTGACACATCTCCATTATATCATCTGGAGTAAAGCACTTCATTGTGGTGAGACTTACACCAGTGTGTGTGTGTGTGTGTGTGTGTGTTCTGATTCACAGAAGTACAGAGTGACATCAGTCTGCATCCATTTTACGGGGTGGGGGATTTTGAGTGAAATTTTTGAATGTTTGCGACAAATAAAACTCAGCTTAGATGCATTTTCATCTGCACCGGGCGAGTTTGGGTTCTGCTCTTCTTCATCATACATCTTCAAAGCTTCATAAAGAAATTTACACATGGAAACGTAGAGAAACTCGTCCGCTCCAACACGATATGAGTCTCTTTGCGACAGGACTTACGTAATGAAATGCCTCAAACTGTGGCAAGTGCTGACCAAATGTGTGAGTGGCAGTAACGCACAGTCACACAACAGGATGAAGGTTTTCACAACAAGAAGCAGTAGTACAAGTTTGAGGATTTTATTTTGAAAGCAGATTAAGAAACATAAATCTAAACTTACACAAAGTAGCGACGCAAAGTTTTATGATTTTGTTTTATTTTTGTTCATGAAAAGGCAGAAACGTTTATTAACTAAATAAAAACACGTCCATTTTATCATTTCCATCCAGCTTTTCTTATGCAATCCCTCCTAAAGGATAAAGGATGTTCTTATTGTCAATAAATCCCATGTAAAGACCCAAACTAACTAACAAAGTGTGAGTCTGTCTCTCAAAACTTTCTGACTTCCTGTCTGTGGCTCTCTCCGAGCCCATTGGTTCCACCCGAAGATCTTTAAAAACACAAATATATAGTTTCATGTTTTAAAAAGGCTCAGTAGTTTCCTAAAACAGCTGCTCGCTGCAGTTGTTATCAGACTAACGGGAGGAAATAGTGCATCTGTTGGGGACTATTTCCAGCGGCGGATGAATCCACATGTGGTGCTGTAGTGAGTGTTTGGGGCAGCAGGACGGTGTGTGTGGGACAGAGTCAGAATAAACTACAGTGTGTGTGTTCGTGGCGATGAAGGAACATGTCGCCCAGTGCAGCAGAGCGGCTCGCTGATGTGTTTTAATAGTTTCTGGACAACGATGGAGGAAGAAGATCCATCAGCTGTGATTCACACACACACACACACACACACACCTGTTAGCAGAGACGTTCGCTGCTGGTTTGGGTCTGGACTTATCCTTTAATACAAACACCTGAGTAGAGACAGTAAAGTGGGTTTAGTAACTTACCAGAGCTGACTTGCCGACTCCTCCTGATCCTAAAACAACCAGTTTGTATTCACGCATCCTGACTGTCTGTCTGCTGGGCGAGAGACACAGAGAGAGAGAGAGAGAGAGAGAGAGGTTACCATGTTGCTTACATCACTCCTGGACATCATTTCCCAGCAGCCAATCACAGAGCAGCAATACTGTAAGCTCCGCCTGCTGCCACAACGCACCTGGAGCTGTAAAACTATCAATTACACACACATACACACACATGCAGGTGAGGGGTCCCTCCCTCTCACTGGGTGGTAATAATTACCCAGCATGCATCTGGGTGCGTTCATGAAAACAGAGAGGTCACGTGATCACACAGCTGGTGGTGATGTCATAACTGTGGCATCCTTCCTGGTTACTGTTGCTATGCACCCTCGTGTGTGTGTGTGTGTGTGTGTGTGTGTGTGTGCGTGCATACCAGTCATGCTTCGCAGTCGTTGCAGCAACAAGAAGCAACATGACGGAGACGAGAACACACACACACACGGAGCTTCTCATCTCTGTTAATAAGAGTCTGCCAAGGTTACCATGGCGATGAGATAAGTGTGTGTGTGTGTGTGTGTGTGTGTGTGTGTGTGTGTGTGTGTGTGTGGTTAAGCAGGTGGTGTCAGGACCAAACATTAACATCTCTCTCTATAAACGAACATTTTTCCAGTATGTTATTTTACCCAGAATCCCCAGTTTCTGTCCAATTAAGACAGCAGCAAACAAACATAACAGAGCCGGGCGATAAACTGACATCGAGAGTGTGTGAGCGATCTGATGTGTTTCCTTTGATTTGTTTTGTGGTTCAGGTTGTTTTCTTCATTAAAATGACAATAACACCATCAATTATTACATGTAACACTAGTTTCCCAAAAGTAAAAATGTAACCCTTAAAAAAGACACGTGAAATATATTTGACCTGTGAAATTGTCCAAAACCACATGCCAACATGTGACTTTATGACACGTGCAATGCTGATATTACATTGATGTTTTTACATGTGAATTCTTACATTTCACATGTGAACTATCTGAAAAGTACATGTGCTTATATCATGTGCATTTATCACATGTGAAATGTCTACAAAAACCCCATGTGACTACATGTGAAATTGTTTTTCACAAGTGATAAACATATATATATATATATATATATATATATATATTATCCAATATACTTATTTTGCAAAATAAGCACATAAAACAGTATTTAACTCTGATCTTTTTTCCGATCACATTAGAAAGGATTCGTGTCGTCATCTGTGCCAGATTTATTCTTGAAGTGAAATCAGTTCAGCTCACTGGCTGATTTTTCTGCTTGTTTTAGGCGGAAAAATAAAACTATAAAACAATAAAACTATCTGACCTTAATTTCAGGTACTGACAGTTACATCATTAGTTTGTTTGCTATGGCATGCCACAGCAACACACTTCTTCACTTAGCAACCACCTAGCAACACCCTAACAACCACCCTGAACGTTCCAGAACAGAGGTTTTCAAAGTGGGAGGCGGAGCTCCAAACAGTTTCATGGGAGGCTCAGTGAGTGGAAGTGAAAAAATATTACATTAGTTATCAAAAGGACAGCACATAGAATAGCCTAAATGTGTGTGATTTGGTTAAAGCGATAGTTCAAGGATACAGTAGTTTTGGGGAATTTTACTGATTTTCCAATTTTCCCAGAGTCACAAACTAATAAATGCCTTAGGACAGACCTTTTCTTTATGTATTTGGTGTAGTCTGAAGTTATGTCAAACAGCAATATTAGGCTATCTTGGCTCAATTGTTGAGTGTCTATGGGATCAAATTACATAATCACGAGCCCATAGGCATCCAGGAATTGAGCGAAACTAAGCAAGTAACCTAACACCTAGCACAGGGGTTTTGGGGTGCGTTTTCCAAGCTTTGTCTGAGGCGAGGCCCACAGTGTCAGACTTTGAAACCCCCTGTTCTAGAACTACTTAGAAACATCCTAGCAACCACCTAGCAACACCCTAACAACCACCCCGAACATTCTAGAACTACCTAGAAACATCCTAGCAACCACCTAGCAACACCCTAACAACCACCCCGAACATTCTAGAACTACCAAGAAACATCCTAGCAACCACCTAGCAAAACCTTAACAACCACCCCGAACATTCTAGAACTACCTAGAAACATCCTAGCAACCACCTAGCAACACCCTAACAACCACCCCGAACATTCTAGAACTACCTAGAAACACCCTAGCAACCACCTAGCAACACCCTAACAACCACCCCGAACATTCTAGAACTACCTAGAAACATCCTAGCAACCACACTGAACATTCTAGAAATATGATGCATTAGATTAAACAGTTTATGGTTGAAATTAGCTCCACCTCAGCCAGCTACAATAGAATGAACACTACAAATCCAACAATATAATATATACAGTATAATAATGTAACATTTAGAAAGGGGCCATTTTGATACTTTAAGTACATTTTGCTGATAATACTTTTTTTAATGCAGGAATTGTACTTGTGACAGTATTTTTAAATTGTGGTATTCTTACCTTTACTTAAGTAAAAGAGCTGAGTGCTTCTTCAACTACTGCAAAATGCAGCATCATATATTTGTGGTGTTTAACAGTGTTTTTCAGTGAGAAACATAAAGAAGGATGAAAGAAATCTAATTATTATCTTTTAAAAGTTCACTTTACACAAACATTCATTTTTATTGCAATGAATGAACCATCAATCATTTGTGCACATCTGCGTTTATAAATTGATAATCCTGATGCTGAGGATGCCTGAAGAGACAAGGTGGAAACAGGGAGGCGTTTACATGTGGAAGTTTGAGCTGTCCAATTGTGAGTGAACGCATCACCAGAGGTGGATTTCAGTGCCTGGAGGTCTGAAAAGGGCCCGCTTCACTATGTCTTGCTTCAGTTTGATGCAACAAGTCCGGGCGGGTTCAGGTAATCGCAGGAAGTCACAAACTGAAGCAGCAGCAGGCGAAGGCCGATGAAGGGAGAGTGAATCTGCTAGGTGAGCTAAACGTCTAACATCAAACTCTTAAAATGTTTCTGTTTGATCCACGTGCCTGAACCTCACTCTCTGGCCTTTCTTAAGACTCCTCCTACACCTGTACCGCTCACGGCTCATGACACACAACCTCAATTAAACAAGTAACAATCAAAGTAAAATAATGACATTTAAATCTGTATTGGTTGATTTTTTTTGGCCACTTGAGGGGAGCAGGCACACGGCCCTGACATTTCATCACTTTATAAAGCTGTTATGGCTAATGCATTAGCAAAAATTGCCTATTTCCACATCAAGCAGATACAGAATAACATGAAGCAGACAGGAAACGTGCCACAAAAACAAAACTAGGAGCAGAAAGAGGCTTAAAGGCTCCGTAGAGCTGCAGAGTTGGGTAATAAAATCTTTGTAGTTTTGACTCTGTGAGCAACACTTTCATATTACACACCGTCCACTATCACTACAGGAAATACTCCTCATCACAGGAACAAAAAACAAACTGTCTTTCACAGCACAGATTCTAGATAAAATCAACTAGGTTAACCTGAACTAAATACATGTCTTTGCACTCCAGATATCAGATCACGTAAACGAAGACAGTTCTCACCTTGAGTTCACTGACTCGCTGTACATTAACGGGTATAAAAGAGACACAAGTAGCACAAGTAGTTTTGATTTCCTGTCTTAATAACGGATTTCAACATGTCAGCTTTGCTCTGAGCCCAGTCAGTCTAAAGATATGTCAAACTAAACACTGATTCCTTGAGGTAATGATCAATGACAAGTTGAAATGGACATATTTGTATGATCTCATCTAAAATTGCAAATAATACAGGGATCAATTGCAAAATAAGATAAATACAGAATTTATTATGTAGAGTTGAAACGATTAGTCAATAGTCATAGTAGAAAATGAATCAACTATTTTGATTATCAGTTTTCGTTTCAGTCATTTTTCAAGCAAAACTGCCAAATATTCTCTGGTTCCAGCTTCTCAAATGTGAGCATTTGCTGCTTTTATTTGTCACATATGATATTAAACTGAGTATTTCGGGGGTTTGGGACTGTTCGTTGGACAAAACAAGGCCTCTGAGAATGGCATCTTGGGCATTTTGTAGACTAAATAAGTAACTGTTTAACTGACAAAATAATCTGCAGATGAATCGATAATGAAACTAATGGTTATCTGCAACCCTAATACTATATTTATATTACTCCGCGATTTACTCTAGAAATTGCTTCTCCCACATTTCACATGTTGGATGATAAACCACAATAACAGCTGCAACGAATTTTCATTATCGATTAACCGGACGATTATTTTCTCAATTAAATCGATAAATGATTTAGTCTAAAATGCCAGAAAATACCAAAAAGCGTCCAGCACATTTTCTCACAGTCCAACGTGACGTCTTCAACTGGTTTTGTTCATCCAACAGTTCAAAACCCCAAAAATATTACGTTTGCTATCATAGAAGATGAAGAAAAACAGAAAATATCTACATTTGAGAAGCTAGAACCAGAGAATTTGCTCTGTAGCTGTATAACATATTGATAATATAGCACACCAGAAATGATGGTCTCAAAAACAGAAGACCACAAGCTCCACTAAGGTAAGATAAGGTGTTCCTGGTATTTTGTCCACACCTGTAACAAACCACAACGCCTGAATCTCTGCCACATGGTGACAGGGTTGATACTGATATTTGACAGATATCATGATGTAACTGACAAGGTAACTTAAAACTGATACATATAAATGTTGTGTGATTCTATTACATATTTTATATTATATTTATATAATAATCTGAGAGGCCACGAGATGAACAACAGGATGAAAAATCTGAGAAAAATACATTTCTGCGACACAAAATTAGGGTTTTTTTTTTCCCCAGACTTGCTTCTAATCTTTGCTTTTTTCTTGTTTATTAGTAGAAAAATATATACTATAATAAAACAAGAAGCCACAAAAATCGGTCTTTAGTTGAACCGGTCACAACTGGTGACACAACATGACACATGCAACCAGGTGATGAAAGGTCACAAGCAGGGCTTATTCAAGGCGCTTCTGATCCTCAACAGGCTTTGTTAAGGCTGCAGCTAATGATTATTTTTCTTATTCATTTATCTGCTGACTGAGAAAACTGTGCAAAATACTCCTTATTATTTCCCAGAGTCCAAGGTGGCGTCTTCAAATTCCTTGTTTTATCCGACCAACAGTCCAAAACCCAAAAACATTCAGTTTACAATCATATAAGAGATCTTTGCTTGAAAAACAACTGAAATGTTAATCGACGATCAGTTTAAAGGAGTTACCACTTTTCCACATGACTGTTGGTGCATTTAGAGGATATTCACACGAAGAAATTAGAGAAAGAAAGTCGTAATGGTGACAATCAAACTGGTGCGCTCGTTCACATCATTCTTCTAGACTTTAAACAATCAAAAATGTGTGCCAGAGAAGAGTAATGTGGCCTAAGATATAAAAAAACCAAGACATTATCTAGTCACGCTTCAATATCAATAATTTGATTTATCACTGAGGTCAGAGAGACCTGACAGATGCTGTATTTTAACCCCTTTATTTGTATTATGTGCACCAAGTGTGTAGTTGTGCTTTTTCCAACAGGCACCGAATGCAGCATGATGTTAATTTACTAAAGTAAAGTTGGTGGAGGAGAAAGATGGACACACAAACAGATCCCTGAGTCAACCACAACTAGGTGGGGCCTGTCAATACTCAGTGTGTGAGTGTGTGAGTGTGTGTGTGTGTGTGTGTGTGTGTTGCTGACAGTACAACAGCAGAGGAATAAAACCAAGCCTTGTCTGTACACTACAGTCAGACAGACAGGTAGACAGACAGAGAGGTAGACAGGTTCCTGCAAACTCCTCAACTCCGCAGTTTGTAATAAGTTACTTCCTCTCTTTCTGTTTTTTTTTTTTTTCTCCAGCAAAGCAGCGGGAGTTCCGCAGCACTGTGGCCGCGTCAGAACGCTTCCTACCGGGCCATCTCTGGCAGGAGGCCCCGCTGCCTGGAGGACTGGAGACAAACTGCAAGCCGGAACACACAGACGTTAGCGGACGTGAGACAGGCAGACGGACAAGACAAACGCCCGCCATGATGTTACCCAGCTGTCTGTCTGCGTCTAATATCAACAGTATTATTATTAACGGAGCTCCTGTCTGTCTGCCTCTCCGTCTGTCTGTCTGTCTGTCCGCCGGTCGCTTCCGCAAACCCAGCCCAGCTCGGCACGGCACCGGCCTGTCTCCCTTCCCTGCCTGTCCCCGTCCGTCTGTCACGATCTGTCCCGGTGCGTCCCGGGTAAAGCTACATCTACACGATGGAGGCAAGAAAGAAAAGAAAAGGGGGGAATAAAAGGAAAAGAGAGAAAGGAAGCGGTACTCACAGTCATCCACCCGTCCGCGCCGCTGCTCTCTCTCTCTCTCTCTCTCCCCACTCTCTGTGTACGTCGCTCTATCAGAGCCGCTCCCTCCTGCCGCCGCTGCGCGCTGACGTCAAGCTCCACGCGGTGAACGCAGGCGCTTCCTGTCCGTCCTTTCTAAATAAAACCCGCGACAACAGGAACAATACTTTCTGAGGCTAATTTGTTGTGAGTCGAAGGTAAAATTAAAAAAAAAATGTTATTGTTGGCTTAAAAATAATTAGTTAATGGGACGATTTGGTCGTAAATACTAATACATTACAATAGATGACACAGATGAAGACTGCGAAATGTGGTCGAAAGCTCTGGAAAAAGCCAGCAAGTGGACCTTGAGTTAAGAGTATTTTGTCAGACTACTAAATCTAAAGGTTAAGAATTAACTTTCGCGTTCAAATAAGTGCTTGTTCACAATAAATCATAGCGATTTCCGGCTCGTGTTTTCAAAATAAAGGTTTTGCATTTTAATCTTTTATTGCAGCGACTTGGGAGTAGACGGTCAAGACAAATGTATTAATGTGAAAACACTTGAGACGAAGGAAGTTACAAGAATTAATTTATGATAAATCAATATGCAATAAACAGCAGAGCTTCCGCCTCAGTGTTTCAGAATAAAGGCCCTAAGGGAAACGGTTCATGATAATTTGTGAGTACAAAGCAAAAATAATAATAATAATAATAATAATATGATTCGTAAAATGATAACTAAATGGTTAAAATAAAACAAAATGGAGGTAATGTTACACAATTTTAAGAAATTTTAAGAAAAACCTAATCCCAACAATTAAACTTTAAAACGTAAAGTTAAACATTAGTTTAATTTGATCAGGTTTTAATGACTTTTTTTTTTTTTTTACAGAAACTGAACTGTATATCACACACAATTAACTGCCAATACTTTTCTGTCTCTTTTCTTCACTGTCCTGACAATGTAGTCATTAATGTTATGCTTTTATTCCGAAGGTAGTCCATACCTGCTTCCGGTGTCGCACTCACTTCGTCACAATTTGGTTCAACTGCCTTTTTTTTTTTTTTTTTGCTTGTGGTTTCAGCCTCTCTGTCAGCTGCTTCCTGCTTCCTGCAGAAACTGTGGTTTTTATTTCACTGGAATAAAATGACAATCACTGTTTTTAATTGGAGGCAGCGCTGTGACGCAGCTGCAGTCTCTACTGCTGCCTCACTCAGTGGTTCCAGGTCAGATAAAATAAAATAGAAATATATATTTTATTTTATTTTATGTGTCACATATTTAAGAATAAATGTGCAGCCAGTGGCTCCTGCATTCAGTATATTTCTACCCTTAAAGGGACAGTTCACTCACGTTTCCTCTCACCTGTAGAGCCGTTGATCCATCTGGAGTGTTTTGGTGCGAGCTGCAGAGTTTTGGAGATATCGGTCGTACAGATGTCTGCCTTTTTTTTAAATATAATGGGACTGTATGGCGCTCAACAGCGACGTCTCTCTGCAGAAATCAGGACCCGGTTACTCGAGATAATCCTCAGGTTTGTTGTGAGCAGCTTCATGTAGGAACTATTTTCTTTCTACCGATAGCTCCTACATGAAACTGCTCACAACAAACCTGTGTTTTTAGATTTTGGGGTGAACTGTCCCTTTAAACTCTGCTGAGTGGATGGAGTCGGTGCTTGATGTTAAGGTGGTGTACACCTGCGGCAGGTAAGACCAGACTCTCTGCCACAAAAACCCAAATCATATTACATTTGAACAAAAGCATTGTTGTATAACTTACAGCGTACTGGTGTATCTTTCCGCCGAGAGAATGGCGCTCCAATAAAGATCACTGTTGTGAAATGTACAAGTATTCTTAAGCATGATATCATATATATATATATATATATATATATATATATATATACATACAGTATATATACCTTCTGTACTTTATTTTAGCAGCAACGTCAAGAATGCAGCTCCAAAAACATAAAGTTGTTAAAAAAAAAAAAACATCTGGATATTGTGGACTTGTGTGTTTGTGTTTGGGAAAGATTTCTTCATCATTTTCCAGATGTTCCTATCACACTGATGGTGTATGGTAACAACCAGATGTGGTGTTTGTGATGAGCTGAAGGATGAAGAGTTTCCTTTTATGTGCTGAGGAAACTCTCCTCCTCCTGAAGCTGAATAAACTCTTTAACCCCCCCTCGGATCAGCTGGGAAACGCGTCGTCACAGAGCTGAAAACCACACATTTTGCGTCTAAAAGCTACAAACCGCACATTTGAAGACAGCGAGGTGAAGATTCTCAGTAGAGAGAAGAGTTGGTTTGAAAGAGGAGTCAAAGAAGCCATTTTTGTGAAAAAAGAAAACCCCTCTTTGAACAGAAACAGTGGTCTGAGATTCAACTTGCCAACCGTTTACCACAGTGTGTTAACACCGTGGTCAAGCCAATCACATGCTGATCAGGAACTTAACAGTGATGAGGGGGGTACAGCCAGAAAACAATAGGCCTGATTACTGATTACTGGGCCATCGTGGAAACAATTAGGTCAGTTTCAGGTGAAACAAGCTAATCAACAGATACTCAGGTAGACTCCTTCCTGAGGGCGGGGCTTAAGCAACACAGAGTAGCTTAAATTTCTGAGTTCTCAGACCATTTCCACAATTGAGAATGACTTCCGGATGGGAGCCGAAACGTCTTGATTCTGAAAACAGCGTCCAGATGACGACGACTGAAACCTTTTCTATGATAGAACACTCCTGAGGGACTACACCGTCTTATAGACCATGATGCATTGCTGCAGGTTAAACTACCCAACAGTATATAAAGCAGTTAAAATGAGCTCGACCTGAAACATCTGCAGCAGTAAAATGCAACACACACATGAACGCAGCAGAATATGAATCCAGAAACATCAGATATAATAAAACACTGACAGGAAGCGTTTTACTGCACAGGGACGACTTTCACTGTCACACTTTAACTACATGTTGCTGATTACACTTAAATACTTTTACTGCAGTAAGGTTTGAATGCAGGACTTTTACTTGTAGTGGAGTATTTTCACAGTGTGACGTTAGTACTTTTACTTTAGTAAAGGATCTGAATACTTCTTCCACCGCTGAGTTTGAAACTAGCTAGCAGTTACTAAGAACTTAGGAAAAACTTAATACACAAACTTGGTCAGTCCAGGAGCAGATTCTGTAGCAAAATAAATGAAATATATTGACAAATAACCCTTAAAAATGACAGTCGTTGTATATAGACGTTATTTTTAGGAGACTATTAGTACTTTTACTTAAAGGCCCAGTGTGGAGGATTTAGTGGCATCTAGCGTTGAAATTGCAGTTTGCAACCATTTGAACGCCGCTCGCCTCGCCCTCCCCTTCCAAGCGTGTCGGAGAAACTACGACGGCTACTGTAGAAACATGGCGGTGCAACATGGCGGCCTCCGTGGAAGGGGACCCGCTCCCTCTGTAGATATAAACGGCTCATTCCAAGGTAACGAAAACACAACGATTCTTATTTTCAGGTGATTAAACACAAATGAAAACATACTTATGGATATTATATTTCTGCCAACGGCTCCTCCTAAACGTTACATACTGGAGCTTTCAGTAAAGGATGTGAATACTTCTTCTTCCACCACCGCTCGCAGCCCAGCGTTGTTCTCGGGACTTGGAGAACAGGCACGGCGGTCCTAAACCCAACACTGAACCGCCCTGCCTACAGCAGTCTATACAAAGTCCCCATAGTGCTGTACAGAGTCCGGGGACGAGGATCACAGGAGCCACGTTTTGGATCCTCAGGTAGTTGAATTAGCTTCTACTTTGGCTGTTTAGTCCACTTCAAACTGGCTTTGAGTTCACGTGGAAATAATTTTAACATGTAACGCCGTCTGCATTCTTAAGGACCCCACCCCACCCCC
Organism: Siniperca scherzeri; assembly: GCA_027580175.1. Lineage (NCBI taxonomy): Eukaryota > Metazoa > Chordata > Actinopteri > Centrarchiformes > Sinipercidae > Siniperca > Siniperca scherzeri. Next base: position 21,879,664 of record CM050854.1, read on the forward strand.
GCCCAGAGACTGGTTTCTCACCTCAGGTGCCTCCGGACCAGGACCAGCAGACTGAGAAACAGCTTTTCTCCCAGAGCTGTCCTCCTGCTGCACTCCAGTACTCTGTACTGAACACTGCAATAACTCATCTACTGCACTGTTCACTATTTCCATAAGTTGCACTACTTTATATTCATTGCACTGCTGTTCTTATTGTACATATCCATCAGTATACTTCTGTTTATAGTACTGCCATCTGTATATAATGTCCACAGCACCACTTGTAAAGTATTTTCATAATACTGCTCTATCCTGCACTTGCTTATTGCACTTCTGGTTCGACCTAAACTGCATTTCGTTGCCTCGTACTTATGTAATGAGAATAAAGTTGAATGATTTCAACATTTTTACTGAAACTTAAGCAATAACGCTGAGTCAAAAATCCCAGCTGAAGGAGCTCTCTCTCTGGTCGCTAAGTGGTCATGTGACGCCATCAGTTTTTTCCTCTCCCGTTCGCTATATGAACTGTCTGCTCACGCCGGAGGTCAAAGCGACTCCTGAGGTCACCGCAGAAAACATTAACACTGCAGAACTCGAAGTGTGTGTGTGTGTGTGTGTGTGTGTTACTGCAGAGTCAGAGAGCAGCTGAGCATGTCGAAGCGTGTTGATGGGAACACGCCTCAAGACACACAAACACACAAGCACACACCCACAGCAGTGTTTACCACAGTCAGATGTACAGTGTTGCGAAGCCACACCCAAACAGGAAGAGGTCACCAAGAATAGAGTCGCCCCCCGCCCAACCAGCTTCCCTTTCACTGACACACACTTCCTGTGTGTGTGTGTGTGTGTTGAAATGTAACTAAATAATTTACTCAAGTACTGTACGTAAGTATAAACGTATGGTACTTGTACTTTGCTTGAACTTCATGCCACTTTCTACTTTCACTCCGCAGCATCTCAGAGGGAAACACTGCACTTTTGACGTCACTACATTTATCTGACGGCTTTAGTTACTTTACAAATTAAGATTTTTTACACAGAAAACATATGAAGAGTTTATAAAATATGTTTTGTTACAAATTTAACTCCCCAACAGTTTATACAAGCACAGGCTGAAACGATTAGTCGACTGACAGAAAATGTATCGGTAACTGTTTTGATAATTCGTCTAAAGTTAGGGTCGGTAACAAAGAAACTTTGATTTGTTGATTGCTGTCGGGATGTAAAGAGAATTTCAACAAATATAAGTTTAAAAATGCTTCTGAAACACATTACCGACCCAAGCTTTAAGTCATTTTTCCTGTAAATCACTTCCTGGCTGCTTTTCCTCTGAACGACTGTAATAACTGTGATGTTTGTTAATAACGTCGAGCTTCGGACTGTCGGTCGGACACGACGACACGGTGAAGGCGTCGCTTTGGGCTCTGGGTCGTCGTTTCTCACCGTTTTCACCAGTTTTCCAAACCGATCGATCGATCGATCGATTGACGGAGAAAATAATCGGCAGATGGATCCAGAATGAAAAGCATCATCAGCTGCAGTCCGATACAAACCGGTTCAACATGAGCTCCAGCTCCAGCAGCTGCAGCAGCAACATCCTGCTTTCCATTAATGCACGAGGAATAATAACCTGATGACAGAATATATAACAGCACAGCAGCCACAGGGACGCTGCACTGCTTTAATGCTTTAAGCGCTTTCTCCTGATCACACTCACACACTTTTACTTAAACGGTCCAGTGTGCAACGTTTAGGAGGAGCTGTTGGCAGAAATGGAATATAATATTCATAAGTATGTTTTCATTAGTGTTTAATCACCTGAAAATAAGAATCGTTGTGTTTTCGTCACCTTAGAATGAGCCGTTTATATCTACAGAGGGAGCGGGTCCCCTTCCACGGGGGCCGCCATGTTTCTACAGTAGCCCAGAACGGACAAACCAAACTCTGGCTTTAGACTCTAAGGCCTTTCGCGAGTTTCGCGGCCACCGTAGTTTCTCCTACACGCTTGGAAGGGGAGGGTGAGGCGAGCGGTGTTCAAATGGTTGCAAACTGCAGTTTCAGCGCTAGATGCCACTAAATCCTCCACACTGGGCCTTTAAGTAACATTTTCACTGCAGGACTTTTACTTGTAAAGGAGTATTTTTAATTAGAAATGTAATAAAGTAAAGGATGTGAATGCTTCCTCCACCGCTGGCTGTACAGAGTGACAACATTTAACTCTATAGAGCAAGTCAGGGAGGCTAAACCTTTGGGCGTCACGCTTTAACAACTGTCCTCGGGAAGTCACAAACAAAATAGCTGCAAAAATGCGAAGACGGGTTTCTGTTATAAGAAGTCGCGCCGCACGTTTTAGCCCGAGCTGCACCGTGCAGGTGGAACAAGCCACAGCGTTGTCCCGGATTGATTACTGCTCAGTAATCTGGTCGAGCGCCGCCGAAAAAAAGAGCTGGAAAAGCTTCAGTTAGTGCAGAATAAAGCAGCACGATGAGCGAGTGGAGAGAAAATACATGCCGATACAACATGGCTGAAGGCTGACGATAGTTCAGATGTAGTTTATTAACTGTTAAGAAATAACAGTTTTGAAACAACCCATTTTTTATTTTCTGGAAATACAGTTTCACACAAGGCAGGTGAGGAGGGGGTCACGTTACCTGCCCAACCAAAGACTAAAGCTATGAGAAAAAAATAAACAGTTTATATATATGTATGTATATATAGTTGAAAAGTTTGAATTAGTTTGTACATATTATGATAGTATCAGACCTCACACGTTGCCATGGGGACAGCCAGAGCCATCATCTTCTCTGAAAGGCTTTGATTACATGCAAGATGTCTGCAGAGCCCGTTTTACACTGACGACCTTAATTTAAACACGGCTTTGTAGTCCGTTCAGACACGGTGAAGCTTTTTCACGGCTTTAGCTGAGGGTCGGCACACAGAGATTTGTCTTGGGTGAAATTAAAATTGGGACTTTCGTGCGTCTGTCTGTGCAGATTTATATAACAAACAAATACAAGTTTGAATTTTACACGGCACGTTCAGGAGATACTAGCTGGACAGAATTGTAAAAACGTGTGCGATGACATTTATACCGAAAATAACTGATTTGTTGTTGATATTGCAGTTGATATGTTGAACTTGCTAGCAAACAGTTGCTTTGTGAGCTGTGTCTGTGTCTCCTGATTGGACGTCAGTCCGGTCTTCTCTCCGTCAGCTCTGTGTTTGGTCTCCAGCAGCTGCTGAGGGAAACATCTGGCTCTTTAGCAGCTAGATGCTCCGCTATGTTCAGCAGCTGCTGAGGGAAACATCTGGCTCTTCAGCTGCTAGATGCTCCGCTATGTTCAGCAGCTGCTGAGGGAAACATCTGGCTCTTCAGCTGCTAGATGCTCCGCTATGTTCAGCAGCTGCTGAGGGAAACATCTGGCTCTTCAGCTGCTAGATGCTCCGCTATGTTCAGCAGCTGCTGAGGGAAACATCTGGCTCTTCAGCTGCTAGATGCTCCGCTATGTTCAGCAGCTGGACTCGGGGCAGCGTTCAGAGGCTTTTTACAGCTTTTTCACTGAAAACGACGCTGAGAAACAACGAGCTGAACGTCACTGTGAAGCTCCGTAAAGCCGAGCGGAGCTGCAGGTTCATCACTACCAGAGACACATTTCACATTTGTCATTATAAAAATATCCACTACAGCTGCTGTCTGGTTGACTGCAGGTGAGGCGCTCTAATTGGCTGGTGAGCGACGTGCAGGTGAGTTCTGGCAAATCCTGAGAAACCTGACCCGGCAGGTTTCGGTTCTTCTTTGGCGCCAAACAACTTTTTAAAAAGGGAGAAAAACATTTTTGAATATACAGATAGCGTCTTATTTTACTTCTTTATGATTTTGATTTATTGATTTATTGATTTATTGACGGCGACTCTCTAAACACACAGAGGGGTTTAAAGCAGAAGTCCGTCAGGACAGAATTTATTACTGAACTTCAAAGAGGAAAAATAATCATCAGCATGTCAATGATCAGCCAGGCTGTAATACAAATTAATTCAGCTGTTGCTAGGAGACCAGATGAATGAGCGTCACTCGCTTTGTTTGCCCGCTACAGAGTTTCTGCCTCACTGAAACAGCCAATCACAGCAGAGCTCAGAATCCTGAACAGGAAGTTGTTTGTTTATTCTTACCTGTGTATCAACAGCAATTAAGGAACTTTTTGAAACATCTCATTGTGGGTTGTTGTTTTGGTTTTTTTAAAAGAGCCTGGGAAGCTAAACTCAGGGCAAAGAGTCTCTGCAGTCAGTGTATATTGCTGCTGTAGTAATGAGAACTCTGTATTCTGGCTCCATCTGCTGCTACAGATTATACTTCAACTACTGCAAACTGTGTGAACCAGTGGTGGAAAGTACTTTTACTCACGAACTCTTAGTAAAGTACGTCAAAATTCTCCTCGAGTATTACTATTATACACTGCTTCACTGCATTTCAGAGAAACAGTGTACTTTTTACTCCACTACATATATTTCACAGCTTCGGTTACTTTGTATATTATTTACATACGAAGATCAACATGACGTCAATTTAAAATTAAATACGCTACGTTATAAAATCAGTAATAGTTAACCAATAATAGGATATATAATAATAATATAACACTCATGGGAGTAACACTTTGGATACATTTTGCAGTGGATGGAGTATTTTTACATTGTGGTATTACTTTTACTTTAGTAAAGGATCTGAATACTTCTTCCTCCACTGGTATGATCATATTTCTCTGTTAAGAACTGTGTAAAAACAAGACTAAGATGCTAGCAGCTCTGTCAGGCTGTACTTAGGCACAGCGGTGCTTTGAGCTAAATGCTAACATCAGCATGCTAACAATGACAATGATTAGCAGGTATAAGTGGGATATTCTGTGGGGTTTATTTAGCCAATTTCTGTTTACATTTTGGCTCCATTAAAAGAAGCCGAATCAGCTGTTAGCAGCTCCTGTTTGCAGCGTACCCACGGATGCACCAACAACTACCACTGGATTACTTTGATACTGAAGAAAACTTAAAAACGTGAAGATTCTCAGGCAAGTTCTGCAGTTATAAGGAGCGTCTTTTTTCTGTGATTTCTAAGCGGATTTATGGCCATTTATTCGGGAAGTACATCAGAGATAATAATAATAATAATAATAATAATAATGAGTGTGAGTCACACTAAATCTAAAAGTATGTGTATCACGAGTTAAAACTCTCCTGCAGCAATCAGGCGCCAACGGTTTAATCGCCTCCATGAGCTGCGCGTCACATCGCTGCCGCTGCTGACCGTGTTGATCATTTCTGTCTCAAGTCTCCTAAAACAAACTCACCGAAAGTTAACGAAATTCTCACGACGCTGCAGACACAAAAAGAAATTAGACAGAGTGTGAAGGCAGGCAGAAATGGACCTTTTTTTATTTTTCTTGGGCGATAAACATGGATTGTCCTGACCAGACCGGACTGAACCAGATTTAAACCAGACTGGACCCGGATCAAGTCAGACTAGAGCACAGTAAACCAAACAGATCCTGACCAGACTGAACCGGCTGGAACCGGTTCGGGTCAGACGGGCTGACGGGGGGGAACAACGGACTGAATCAGAATATGGTCGCTTTGTGTTACACACTGCGTTACCGTGGCAACAGCCACACGGGACACCAGTATCGTCCAGTCAGGTCTGGTCGGGTCGGACCTGGTCCAATAATCTCTCCTCGTTCCTTCCTTCAGAGAAGTGAAGGGATCGAGGGCGGGTCTATTGAATCAGGGGAAACAAAGAAGCTGATTGGTCCACAAACAGTAAAACCCCGCCCACCTGTCGTCACCCCCCCCCCGAGCATCCTATTGGTTGCCTACATCATTCGCAAAAACAGAGAGCGAGCCCTTCTCCCATTGGTCACCACAGCCTCAGGCAGGAAAGGCCGTTTTCCAATTGGTCAGTTTTGATAACGCGCCAACTGTCAAGTCACTCAGCAGCGGCCAATCAGGTTACAGTACAGTACCTGTGGAACTTTCTGGAATAACGAAAAGAGGAAACAAAAAAAGAAACAAAAAAAAAAAAGAAAGAAGAAGAAGAATGATGATGAACGGGGATCAGCCAATCAGATGACCTCGCTAGAAAAACAAACAGGAAGTGGGAGGAGCTTCCAAGCCTCATATGGAACTTATTTTTCTGGAATTTCTTAAATTTCTTTTTTTTGTTTTTTTTTGTTCTTTGTTTTTGTCCTTTTTGTCCGTGTGTGTGAGCCGTACGTCCGTCTTCTTCCTTTCTTTTCCAACAGCTGATTTCAGTGCAATGCATCATGGAACGATCGATCGCTAGAGAGGGTGTGTCACTACAAGTGTGTGTGTGTGTGAGTGTGTGTGTGTGTGTGTGTTTGTCTGCGTCCTGTTGTCATGGAAACATGCTGCAGGGTTAGCGCTCCAGCAGCGGGGTGGTGCCATGTTGCATCATGGGAATTTGTTCGTCCATCTCTTTAGCTGGTGTCCATGGACTCCATGTTGGCGGAGCTGGAGTCCCTCTGGATGGAGTCGAAGATGGCCGCCAGCTCCTGATTGGACGAGATCTGGGACTGGAACTCTGACATCAGCGGCGACTTCTCCGCCTCGGGGATCGTCAGCAGCGCCACGACGGCCCGCATCGCCGACCGCTTCAGCTCGTCCTGCTTCTCGAACTCCTGCTTCACCGAGTTCGCCTTCACCTGCGGAGACACGGGAGACATTTTTACTCTCCTGCTCAAAATGTCGACGCTGTGGAGAAATTTTATTTCAGTAAATTGGCTAAAAAAAATAAAAATAAAAACACCAACAAAACAAAGCAAGAACGAGCTCTGCTCACTGATCTCATATTCAGTCTGTTGAAATCCTTTTAAAAGGTGCAAAAGTTTTAATGAATTCACATAAATGCTTTAAAAAGAACAAAACACTCAGACGTTTCAGGTGCGTCGGTTAACCAGGTGTCTGGTATCAGTGATTATACTGACCTCAACTCCACAATCACAATATATACAATCACCTAATAACAATTAAAATAATATACAACAATAAATAAAACTACAAATAAATGACGAATAATGTAATAAATAGAAATAGTAAATAAATAAAAACAAAGTTTGTGTCATGCTGGGTTTTAAACATTTACTCAAGTACTGTACTTAAGTACAAATCTGACGTACTTTACTCGAGTATTTCCATTTTCTGCTACTCGATACTTCTCCGCCGCATCTCAGAGGGAAATATCGTACTTTTCACCGCACTGCATTTGTCTGGCAGCTTTAGTTACTTTACAGATTAATACAAAATATAAATCAACTAATAAATTACGATGTATTATAGACGAAGCTACCCAGACAGTATATAAAGTCATTAAATTAATTATTAATTATTGATGCATTAATGTGCTGAACACATTAATGCATCAATAATTAATATATATTTTATCTGAATGGACCATTCTGCGTGGTGAGTACTTTTACTTTTGGTACTTTTTGGTAAAGTATTTCTGATTTTAGTATATTTTGATGCTGATGCTTTTTGGATGCAGGACTTTTACCTTGTATTCCCACACTGTAGTTTAACTACGTTGACTTAAAAAAAAAAAAAGGACAAGATCTGAATATTTCTTCCACCACTGGAAACACAGAAGCAACACAAATATCTGCAGATTACATCGTCGGCTGGCATCAAACAGGTGAACGAAACGAAACATTTAAAAAAAATGAAGGGGCCCAGCGGTGATTTAGTATAAATTCCATAAAGTCAGGGGACTGTTTGACAAAAAATAAACGTCTAACTGGTGCAGCAGAAGTTGAGATTTTCGGTACCAGCTCCGAAAGACATGAAACTACCATGATGCATCTTTTGACCCTCAGTATTCGCCTGAAGCTCCTCAGAAGACATTATACAACATGTCGTAGAAAAGGTTTCAGTCGTAGTCGTCTGGACGCTGTTTTCAGAATCGAGACGTTTCGGCTCCCATCCGGAAGTCATTCTCAATTGTGAAAAAATGGACCGGGAACTCAGAAACTTAAGCTACTCTGTGTTGCTTAAGCCCCGCCCTCAGGGAGGAGTCTACCTGAGTATCTGCTGTTTAACCTGCCTAGTTTCACCTGAAACTGACCTAATTGTTTCCATGATGGCCCAGAAAAAAGAAAACCCCTCTTTGAACGGAAATGGCGGTCTGAGATTCAATCTGCCCAAAGTCTATCACAGTGTATTAACACCGTGGTCAAGCCAATCACATGCTAATCAGGTACTTAACAGTGATGAGGGAGGTGCAGCCAGAAAACAACAGGCCTGATTACTGATTACTGGGCCATCATGGAAACAATTAGGTCAGTTTCACGTGAAACTAGCTAATTAACAGATACTCAGGTAGACTCCTCCCTGAGGGCGGGCCGTTATCAAAACTGACCAACCGATCACTCCTGAGGGACTACACCGTCTTATACAACATGTTTCCACGGGCTGGGTAGTACGTCCACGTTACCGGCAAACTGACGTGCGATGCTGGTGGTGTGTGTGTGTGTGTGTGTGTGTGTGTGTGTGTAGTTTTGTGTACCTTGGTGGTGCAGGTGGCTCTCAGTGGTTCCACCAGTCTGTCCAGTCTCTGCAGGACAGCGCTGGGACAGAGAGACGACAGCCTGGCCAGCATCAGGAACGTCAGCATCTGAAAACAGCAGCAGCAGAAGAAGAAGAAGAAGAACACATTTACCACGTGGTACCAGCGTGGGCGGAGTCGTTGCCAGCGCTGCACCCTAAAACGTCCATGATTCGAATCGTCAGCGGAGAGTCGAATCGTCGGCGGTCGAATCACTGCACGTTTTGAACGCAGGATAACGGCATGGCAGGCTGTTTGTATGTTTATTTAGCTACGGTAGCAACAGCAGCGACTCCGCCTGGCGTCCACTTAACTAAAAAGGCCCGGGACCCCCACCGACACCGACTCGCCCGCACCCCTTCATTTAAATAACACTCATATTCTACATAAAACTTTTTTCCTTCATATTTTATTGTCCGTTTTCTATTTTCTACGTATGCCGCCTGACCTGCAGGACTCGCCTCATCTCGCTTTGCATTTTCTAACTGCGTTTATCGTTACGCGCCAACACACCAAGGCAAATTCCCACAATGCGAAAACCTGATTCCGACTTCCGCACAAGACTCGACAACACTAAAGACGACAAACACCGAGACGAAACGGCACATTAATTCAAAAGAGAGAGATCTAATCAATAAAGCCACACATATCTGATTACAAATCAATCAGGGTGGATCTCTCTCTCTCCCTCCATCAGTATCACATCTTTAGGCGATATTTTGCTCCATTTCTTGTGTAAATACAATCTTAACGTTTTATTAAAGCGTGTTTTTACTACTTTCCGAGGTCAAAAATCCCGCTAACGACTCCACCTTCGCTCAGTAATTCACTTCTTCTCTGTAATAAAGCAGTTCTACATTTTAACTACGAGCACGACGCACACTTTTTTTATTTTTATTTCTCTGACTGTGTGGAAAAGCGCCGTTGTCACATCACAGGTGATAATAAAAAGACATTAAAACGTGACAAAAGTATACTGCAGGTGAAAGAACATCAGCGCGAGTATTTATAAATAAGAAAAAGCAGGAAACACAAGCGCGTGACAAACACATTTGTTTTGGTCTCACTTCTCCCGTTTCCTTTCTTTGTTCCGATTAACTTTGAATATATATGATTATGTTTGAATATATTCGTGGAATTAACACCAACGTCACACTTAGCGACAGTTTCGGCAACTGGTGAGGAAAAACGACCTCATTAGGAAACATTTTCACTAAGTCACTGCGGACGCTGAACAAAAAAAAAATGCACTAGAGCTGAAATCGATCGTCGATTTGTCGACTGACAGAAAATTAACAGGCAGCCATTTTGATAAATTTGTTAATTGTTTCACTCATTTCTCAAGCAAAAATAGCCAAATATTCTCTGGTTCCAGCTTAAAAAGGAGAATTTGACGCTTTTCTTTGCAGAATGTGAAAGAAACCTGAATAGATTTGTGTTTTGGACTTTTGGTCTGATAAAACAAGGGAATCAAAGACATCATCTTGGGCTCTGAGAAATTATTAAAAGCACTACTTTTGAATAGACTCTGGTATCGCTGTAATAATACTGGCGGCAGCAGCTGCGTGTTGTGGCGTGTAGTTGGACCTTGATGTCGTAGTGGTCCTTGAGGCCGTCCTCTACGTGGTTGAGGAAGGTGAAGATGTCGATTCGGTCCAGGCAGCTGTCCAGCAGAGTGTACATGCACTCGAACGCAGCCTTCCTCAAGTCCAAACCATCGTCCACCGTGTGTTTGAACGGACCCATCTCCACCTACACACACACACACACACACACAACACCGTCAAACGAATACTGCAGAAGCAACATCTGTCTGCCTGATGTTTCTGGGTCTGTCTTTTTTACGTATTTCAGTATATTTCAGGTTGTCTCACCTCTCGGATCAGCTCCTTCCTGACTTTGGTCTCGTTGTACAGTTGTGGTAAAACAGAGTCCAGCAGCTCCCGGATCAGACTGGGTTTATTGTGGGCAGCAGAGTTAAACGTAACCAAGGCAACGCGGCGCACATTCAGGTCCGGGTCCTCCAGCGTCTTCAGGAAATCACCTGAAGCAAATAAAAATCAACAACTCAGAGACGGAGCCGTGCACATGAAGCAAGAAACAGTTTGAGTTTTATCATCTTTTTGTTGTATTTTTTTTTAAATGTATGATGAATTTAATGGAGTTCTGCTCGAGTGGCGGTTTTATTAACGCACTCTGAACTTCCACACACTTCTGCAGGCTGTTTAAACTCACAATTATCTCCCCCAGATTAGCGCCGATTCTTCACGTTTAAGTTTCTTAATAATCCTAATGTTTACAGTGTATTTGTGTTACACGCAAATGAGTGCTTCGTCTGTTGTTTAGGCTTAAAAATCGTACTTTCTGAAAACAATTAAAAAAAAAAAAAAAAAAAAGCAGCTACCAGTCGTGTGATTACGATTAAATTACCTATAAATTAGAATTTTCTACAGTGAAGAGCAATTTCCTTTATTCTACTGCAGCAATCTGCCTCATTCTGTCCTGTTTTAAAGATGCTAGACACGTGCAAAAGTCTACAGTCATGCTAGCAGCTCTGTGAGCCTGTACTGTTCTTGTAGCTAAATGCTAACGCCAGAATGCTAACATGCTAACATGCTGATGTTTAGCAGGCATAATGATGTTCCCCATCTCACTTGAGTGTTTTTCCTGCATTTCTTTTCTGCTCATACTGCAGTTTAAAATTAGCGAGTTGAGCTGAAACGATTAGTTGAATGATCATGTAGTCGATAGAATAGTTATTATTAATTATTAATTTTCTGTCTGACAATTGATTAACTGGGGAGTCAACCGTCAACGTTCTCCGGGTTCGGGCTTCTCAAAATGTGAGGATTTGCTGCTTTTCTTTATCCTATGTGACAGTAAACTGCGTATCTTCGGGATCTGGACTCTTGATCACACAAAACGTGAAAACGCGAAGACGGCACAGTGGGCTTTAGGAAACAATTTATAGATTAATAATCGATTAATTAATTAACTGATGATGTGATAATAATAATCACCGAAGTTACAATTTATCCTGAGGGGAAGATGAACGTCTGAACCAAACTTCATGCAAATCCAGCTCATATTTGTCGAGATATTTCAGTTTGGACCAAAGCGGCGGACATTTTCATCCTTAGCCCGACTGCTAACGCGGCTAACAGTAAGTCTTTACGGTTGAAGGCTAAATCGCGTGTTAATGAGGCGGCTGTGTTTGTAATCAGAGATCAATAAAACAAATGCTTACCTATGCAGTTCTTCAGCAGTGGGTCGATGGGTTGTGGTTGGTCAGAGATGGTGAATTTTACCGCTGTTACCACGGAGCTCCTAGCATACGACGAACCTACACACACACACACACACACACACACACACACACACACAGAGAAACAGATCAGTAATCAATAAATCAATATTTCACATCACTCATCAGATGACTGCTTCAGGTCCAACATGTGTTTCATCTGAAATTACTGATTAATTCACACATTCTAATCTGTAAACCAATGAGATACCGGTTGAGGAGAAAGAGGCGGTTTGATTGGCTAGGAGGAGCAGAGGGGCGGGACTTCACAAAATGTTCAATGTTCCTATTGGCTGGTTTTTACTTTTGTCACCACTAAAGATTTACTGTTTCTAGGAAGAAGAGTCTTTTAACAGAATGATATATAGATTTATTGATCGATCATCTGATGATTAAAAATCTGGCTGATCAGCTGACTGACTTATTGATTATCTGACAACACATAGGAGGACCTCATGGTCTGTGTCACTATACACATATGTATTTATTGATTATTAATTAATTACCTGATCAAATAAATAAATTCAAAAAGGGTTTAGGGTTTTGAAATTCATCTTTCATGATCAATCAATCAGTTTGGTGCCAACATAAAGATTAACAGATACTTATTGATCTTGTAAATTCTGATAAGGTTATCCTTGTCAGTGTGGCAGCAGGGTTTATTGGCTATTGATCAGATTATTGATTACCTGGCAGCAGGTATCCTTTGAGGCGTGGCAGTGGGATTTATCGGCTATTGATCAGAGTATTGATTACCTGATAGCAGGTATCCTTTGAGGCGTGGCAGTGGGATTTATCGGCTATTGATCAGAGTATTGATTACCTGGCAGCAGATATCCTTTGAGGTGTGGCAGCGGGATTTATCAGCTATTGATTACCTGGCAGCAGGTATCCTTTGAGGTGTGGCAGCGGGATTTATCGGCTATTGATCAGAGTATTGATTAACTGGCAGCAGGTATCCTTTGAGGTGTGGCAGCGGGATTTATCGGCTATTGATCAGAGTATTGATTACCTGATAACAGGTATCCTTTGAGGCGTGGCAGCGGGATTTATCGGCTATTGATCAGAGTATTGATTACCTGGCAGCAGGTATCCTTTGAGGCGTGGCAGCGGGATTTATCGGCTATTGATCAGAGTATTGATTACCTGGCAGCAGGTATCCTTTGAGGCGTGGCAGCGGGATTTATCGGCTATTGATCAGAGTATTGATTACCTGGCAGCAGGTATCCTTTGAGGTGTGGCAGCGGGGTTTATTGGCAATGATCAGAGTATTGATTACCTGGCAGCAGGTATCCTTTGAGGTGTGGCAGCGGGGTTTATTGGCAATGATCAGAGTATTGATTACCTGGCAGCAGGTATCCTTTGAGGCGTGGCAGCGGGATTTATCGGCTATTGATCAGAGTATTGATTAACTGGCAGCAGGTATCCTTTGAGGCGTGGCAGTGGGATTTATCGGCTATTGATCAGAGTATTGATTACCTGATAGCAGGTATCCTTTGAGGCGTGGCAGTGGGATTTATCGGCTATTGATCAGAGTATTGATTACCTGGCAGCAGATATCCTTTGAGGTGTGGCAGCGGGATTTATCAGCTATTGATTACCTGGCAGCAGGTATCCTTTGAGGTGTGGCAGCGGGATTTATCGGCTATTGATCAGAGTATTGATTAACTGGCAGCAGGTATCCTTTGAGGTGTGGCAGCGGGATTTATCGGCTATTGATCAGAGTATTGATTACCTGATAACAGGTATCCTTTGAGGCGTGGCAGCGGGATTTATCGGCTATTGATCAGAGTATTGATTACCTGGCAGCAGGTATCCTTTGAGGCGTGGCAGCGGGGTTTATCGGCTATTGATCAGGTATTGATTACCTGGCAGCAGGTATCCTTTGAGGCGTGGCAGGGATTTATCGGCTATTGATCAGAGTATTGATTACCTGGCAGCAGGTATCCTTTGAGGTGTGGCAGCGGGGTTTATTGGCAATGATCAGAGTATTGATTACCTGGCAGCAGGTATCCTTTGAGGTGTGGCAGCGGGGTTTATTGGCAATGATCAGAGTATTGATTACCTGGCAGCAGGTATCCTTTGAGGCGTGGCAGCGGGATTTATCGGCTATTGATCAGAGTATTGATTAACTGGCAGCAGGTATCCTTTGAGGTGTGGCAGCGGGATTTATCGGCTATTGATCAGAGTATTGATTACCTGATAGCAGGTATCCTTTGAGGCGTGGCAGCAGGGTTTCGGGGTCGATCAGCGTCAGTTTGCCCAGACACTCAGCCACCACGTTCCTGGTTCCTTCCTCTTGACATTCGCAGTGTTTGAGCAGCAGAGACCAAACTGACTCCACGTACGGCTTCAGACCGGACACCGACGCCGAACCTCAACACAGACGCACAGATTAAAACCAAAGCAGACACACACACACACACACACACTTTTATTTACAAAGTATTTGAGCCGTTCTTACTGATGATCTCTTTGAGCGAGTGCAGCAGCAGGTACTGTCTCTTGGAGGAGGAGATCTCCTGCAGGACGAAGGGCAGATACTCCGGAAGATTCCCCACCGCGATACTGCCCAACGCATAGGAGGCTGCCGACTTCACCTGAGAGACACGCAGGAAGGAGAGAGACAGGTTAATATTGACAAACACGTTACTGAATTACACTTTTGTCAGAAAGGAGAACATATTGAACGACAAGACAACACGCTGAGCAAGAACTAGGCAAAGATTACAGTTGGCAGGAAATCCCTGAAATACCGCAAACACGCAAATTCTTGCACTTTCATGTACCAAAAACAGAAACGAACATTCATCAAAAAAAGAGTTTGCCTTGCTAATTGTGCTGCAACTAATGATTCAATCAATTAATTTCTCAATTAAATCGATTATTAATCCATAAATAGTTCAGTCTATAAAATGTCAGAAAATGTTATTTTTCACAATCCTAAAGCCCACAGAGATGTCTTCAGATGTCACGTTTTGTCCGACTCCCAAAGATATTCAGGTTGTCTGACGATCGACTAATTGATTACTCAACTAATCGTTTCTACTCGCTAATTTAAATGTGAGCAGAAAAAGGTAAAGAAAAGGAGGAAAAACACAAAATTTGGATGACTAACACGCTACATTAAGATGGGGAATAAGGTGACCATTAAACTTGCTAAACATCAGCATGTTAGCATTAGCATTGTTATTGTGAGCATGTTAGCATGCTGGCGTTAGCATTTAGCTCGAAGCACCACTGTGCCTAAGTACAGCCTCACAGAGCTGCTAGCATGGCTGCACAACTGTCACATGTTAAAAAAAAAAAAACAACTTTTAAATGTGAAAAGTCAAAAATAATGAAAGTCCTGGATCTGAAAGATGGGTGTTACCTCTTCACTGGAGGAGGAGAAAGCGTCCAGGATGACTGTCTTGAGCTCTGGTTGGTTGCTAAGATCCACATGGTGTCCCACCTCGCCCAATGAGAGCAGAGCGAGCAGTCTGATGGAGTCTGTGGAGCGGCTGTTCTTCACGTCCTATCAGTCGGGGAAATTAATTTAAACCTGCTCTAAGATGTTTACCACACAGATTAATCTGGGCAGAGCTACAGTGTATGTAGGACAGACAGGTAGTCAGACAGGTGGTTTACCTGGATGAACTGTCCGACCACAGCGGGTCCCTCGGTGGGACAGGCTCTGGTCAGAGCGGCGACACATTTAGCGATGGAGCAGTAGGCCTGTTTGTGAGGCAGAGCAGCACTTTGGGAGTAAACCGGACCGGTCAGCATCCTCAGCAGATCCATGTAACCCAGACCAGCAGTCTCTGTAGCCACCAAAGCCTAAACACACACACACACACAGTTACTACTGTTATTCATGTTTAAGTCTCAATATTGTGTCTGTTCAAACACTGACCAGGGATTGTATTAACCCAACCTGAAGAGAAAACCAGGCCTTTATTTGAGACCATTCGTCTATTTTGTCTAATTTGTCCGATTTCTAATACTATCATCAGCTCCCACAACCTGCGTTTTGTAGGTTTGTCCTGAACTAAACTGATTCTTTGTGGACTTACAGGACCAGTTGGTTGATTACAGGGCTCGGGGATATAAGCAATATAAAATCACTGATAGCAACAGAAACATTTACTGGATAAGAAAATGAAAAACACTCCTTGTGAACATATCACATCACTAATCACATAACAGAAACAAAGCTATCTCTAACCAATCGTATGGCAGTCTTTTAGAGAAGGGACAGCCCATGTCCCAAAATAGGCACAGCAGGGTTTGGATGAGTAGCTAAACACACCACATGCTGTGTTTGTATCAAGTGTGGGCACACAAAACATAAAGATCTGTTGCGGATAAACGAGATAACACGACAAACTTTAGTTACTTAAAAGTCCTGTTTGGCCACAAAAGTGGTCGACAGTCCCAGACAACAGACTAATTTTATTTATTTATATATATATATATATATATATATATATACACACAAAGACGGGAAATACCAAAAACTAAGTTTATCAGCTGAAGCATTATCAAGCGCTTACAGTCGCTTGAAATACCAGCAATTAGATGAACTAAAGAACAGCACCGCCCTCCGCCCAAACACAGGAACTTAAATATTTTACTCCGTTAAATGGTTTATCAGATTTAAATATCAGTAATATAATATTACTGATACCAGAGATGTGATCATTTATCAGTAATGACTCCTAATTAAAAACTTGATTAATCGACTTAAATGTTTTTTTCCGTCCGTGTCCAGCCAGAAATGAGCTTCCTGGTGACCTCTGCTGGTTAAAAACTGTAACCCCAAATAAACCCCATGCTCCTGTTGTACCTGGTAGAAGTCCAGCATGGCGGCGAGCGCGCCGCCCTGCAGCAGCGGGGATCGAACCAGCGTGATGAGCTGCTGGAGGATGTTCCCTCCGCTCAGCTGACCCAGCGAGGACGGGTGAGTCACCGCCAGCGTGGACAGGAAGCTCAGCGCCATCTGAGACACGTGCATGTCGCTCTCTGAGATGAGAGGAGGCAGCTCGGCCAAGACCGCGTCCACCATGACGGGAGTCACCGCAGAGCTGAAACACACACATTCAAAACAGGTTTACCGACAGGAAGGAGTGGGTGCTGACAGCTGTGGGCGCGGCTGACAGGTGCGTTCTTACCTGTAGTTTCTAAGCAGGATGTCCAGAGCAGCCAGTGTGCAGAGCTTCAGGGCTCGCTGGTTTTTGCGGAGGAAGGAGGCGAGGATGGGAACAGCGTCGGGGAGCACCGGCCTCAGATCGATTTTCAACGGAGAGCCGGCGATCAGCGTCAGAGCTGCCGCAGAAAAAAAACACACACAATCAGGACCTCAGCGTAACTCTACTTCAAAGAAATAGAAAATTCGAACTTAATGTCTTTGTTAAGCCAACATTTTGCAATATTTTCATTTTTAAATTCTATGAATCAATGTTTTGACGCATACTGACTTCCTGCCCCCACAATTCAAAATAAAAGGCCTTTGTCATTACAGCGTACGGCAAGTTTGAACTCCCAAGAAGGTGCGTTAAATCTCAGGAGACCAGACTCAGGAGGACGCAGTGCGCTAAATTTAATTCCACCTCAACAAAATGGTTTACGTCTGCTGTGTCACAAAATAATCAAAGCTAAAAGTAGCTATCCTCACTGTAATATATATATATATTTACAATAAAACCAAATCTATAATAAGAGAGGGAGGGAGCTGTACACAAACACAAGACAAGGTCGGTACGATCGTTGCTAGCTATGCTAACCGCTAACATCTGTACAGTTGGTCTACTGGCTGCAAATAAACACAAAAAGCTATCAAATTTGCGCAAATGATGCGAAGCGAAAATTCTCTTTGCTTTCTGTCTGAACGCACCAGAAGAAGGAATTACACTTTATGTTGAAAATTTAATATTTCCATCATGTTTTCTGCATTTTGTTTCCCACCATTTGAGGTTTGACTGATTTGACTTATTTAACTACGTCATCCCGTTGTGTCCACTTCTTCTGCGGTGGTTTAATGGCCCCTGACTGGAGAACCAGCGCCACCAGCCGTTTATCTCGACGAACCACAGTAGTGGATGGTCGATTTTCTCCAAATTGGGTTAAAATTTGTGCTTCATTTGGATGGAAACCTAGTTAACGTACATAAAAACACTTCGGGGCATTTGGACATTCTTGCTGAATACGGACTTTGAATTGGGATTGTACTTGAGCCAGATGACGTTTTAAGGGTTATAAGCGCAGCTTTCGCCTCCTTCCTTTGACCGTTTACAGTCGTGAACTTGGAGGGCGGGTCTTACCTTTCACTGTCGTCAGTCTGGTGATCTCGTTCTTGAGGCGTTCTAAGAAGATCAACAGCGTTCCAGGAAGTTCAGCTGGCAGCCGGTCACCTGCACAACCAGACGGGAAGATAAGACGACAAACCAGCGAGTCAAACAAACAGGAAGCTGCGTCATAGTTGACATCACATCACTGTGACTGACAGACGGTGGTTACCTAGGTTACAGATGATCTGTCCCATACAGGAGATGGCTCGTTCTTTGACTTCCTGGTCGATGTCGGCGGCTTTCAGGCGTTTGATTGTACAGGTGAACAGGTCGTTGATGTAGGGGGAGGGGTCAAAGCTGTCAGAGGCCTCCGATTGGTTGTCCAGAGGTCGGATCACCTGGAGGAGAGAAACAAGAGTAGAAACCGTGAACTCGTCGTGCGACATGAGAGGTTGAAGAGGTTACGGAGGCTGCAGGTTCGACTCCCACCTTGACGAGCTGCTGGGTGACGAGCAGAGCCTCAGAGGTGATCTTGTAAAAGGGGTCTCCCACGCACGCCACCACGGGCGGGACGAGGGCGGGGACGTGGGCGTGGAAGGCGTGAGCGGGGTGCGTGACCATGATGACGTGGAGACAGGCCAAAGCGTCGATTTTTAGGTTGGAGCTGCTCGACTTATCGTTCAGAGAGAAGATGATACCTGAAAAACAAACATACTGCTATTACGAATACTGACTCAAATAATACCGTAATATTGCTTATACTTAAAGGGAAAACAGCGGAGATATTCTACATTTTTCTGTCAACAAACAGTGAATATATGCTGTAGTCTTTGAGACTTTCCAAAGGTCGATATATGGCCCTAGCTGGTGATAGCCTGCGAGCACGAGGTAGCTAGCTAGCATGGCAGAGGCTCCACGGAAGAAGGTGAAAACGTACAGTTTCCATCCAGAATGGGAAGAGGAATTTATTATAATGTTTATACATATAAATTATAATTATATAATTTATAAATTTATATATAAAAAGGGAGGAAATCTGGAGCGGCACCACGCCACCAACCACCAGAAATTCAGAGACGGGTAACCCCTAAAGAGCGCAAGAAAGGTTGACAAGCTGAAATCGGGGTTGAAGGACCAGCAATCGCTTTCCACAAAACCTGCTGCTCAAAATAAGGCCGCGACTGAAGCATCATTTCGTGGCTAAACGCAAGAAGCCTTTTACAGATGGCGATTTATTCAAGGAAGCAACGCTCATTACAGCAGAGACTGTTTCCAACGACTTCAAAAACAAAGACAACACCAAAACCGCACTCAGCGGTGAACCGCTCGGCCCTGCAACAGTGACAAGGAGGGTCGAGTCGCTGTCCGGGGACGCGGATCGACGTGTGTTAAAGGACTTTTCACTACAGTTCAATGAGTCCCTGGATGTAACGGACACAGCTCAGCTTAGGACTCTACAACAAAAGGAGCACTCCCTCAGTCTTTTGATGAGGATATTTACAATGAGTTTAAGAAAATACGTCTGTGAAAACGACATCACCATTCACAAACTGGTGACAATTGCTACTGATGGGGCCCTGGCAATGTGTCGTAATGACCCCGATTTTCCCGACTTCGGGAATTATCACTGTGTGATTCATCAGCAGGCCTTCGCTGGGAAGGTTGTGGACTTTTCTCATGTAACGACACTGGTGGTCAAACTGATTTGAGGTTCAGGTGTTCAGGTGTTATTGGATGAGCTCAAGGCCGCTTACGGAGACCTACCTCTCCATGATGTCCCGTGGTTGAGTCGCTGCAACGAGCTGCAGGGATTTGTTGACTAGCCGCCTGGGATAAAAGTCTTTTCTGTCGACAAGGAACGAGCAGCACGAGGAAATGGCAGCGTGGCTACTGGACCTGCGGTTTCTGACAGACCTAACTGTTCCAGGGAAAAGACCGACACCTGCCCCACGCGATAAGCGCAGCGAATGCGTTCAATGCCAAGCTCAGTGTTTGGACCACACATCTAAATAACGGGAGGCTGACACACAGAGAAAATGTCACAGCCCATCGAAGACAAGAATGCTTTTCACCCTGTGCGGTACCTTGTTTTTCAGTTTTGGTGAGTTAGACATCATGGAAGACACTGCTGCATTCATCTCAAACCCATTTCTGCCCATCGATATAGAACAGGTAGCTGCCAAGTGGAGTTGACATGGAGATGGCTGATTTGCAAAATGACAGAGCTGAAAGGCAGATCAAGGGACGAAGCTTCCTCTCCTCACTGCATGCTTTTGCAGCTCACTAGTAAGACTTTCAGTTACTAGTTCGGTCCAGAGGGCCACACTAGTGCGTCAAAAAGCTGACTAGCTGGGACTTTGGAGCTACTAGTGCGGCGCCCAGCGTCACTAACAAGGCTTCTGTCTGAACTAGTTGGACAAAAGTGCCACTAGTTGCTGAAAAAGAGTGACTAGTAAGAGTTTTTGTTCGACTAGTGCAACAGATGCGACCGAATGTCCAACTAGTGCTGACAAAGAGCGAAGTGCTGTAGCATTACCTGGTATTAGTACTGGGATGTGCTGAGTCAGGGCTCCTGGGAGGACGTTCACCAGCTCCGTCAACATGTTGAAACAACACTGACGGGTTTTGACACTTTTCTCCTTCAGCTGCTTGTGAAGAGCTTTGACTATCATGGGGACCTGCGGAGACATTAACAGACACACAGAGTGAGAAAGGACCCACACCACAGCTACTTTCTGCTTTCTGCGGTTGACGGTGCAGGATGCTGAGGGTTTCCTGTCACCGTGACAACAGAGGCCAGCCAAATTAAAGCTACAACAGCGACATCTGCTGCACAAAGACAATTCTGCAATCAGTAAGAAGTTAATTATTTATGGATCATTACAGTATGTGAAATAGCCCAACTCATAAAATACTACTTTTTTACATAAATTAGAGCTCCAACAACTATTTTCACAATCAACTAATCTGCCGATAATTCTCTCGATTAATTGTTTGGTCTAAAAAGTGTTGGGAAATAGCGAAAAATGTTTGTCACAATTTCATTCAAAACTCTAAAACGTGACTTGAGCCGTTTTAAAGTCAAACAAATATCTAATAAACACTAAGTTTGTCGGTTCATGGTGAGTAAGTTTAATTTACAGTTCTTATGGATCTATTCTGAAGTATGAAAATTGGATTTGTTTTATATGCATTTCCCCAGACTTCAACACAGTAAGCTGCATATGGAACTATGAGGGAGCACTATAACTACATACTGAAGCTGGATTTAAAAAATCCTTAATTTTATACAGTACTGCAATTAATTGAAATGTTTTTTGTTTTTTATTAAATGTAATTTATGTGTGGTTTCCAGCGTCATTTGTTATCTATTATAACTCCCAGAAATTAACTTTCTTCCACTGTTAAGACTCCAAATTTCCAAACAAACAGCATAAAAACAATATTTACGTCACCTGGCTCTGCAGCATGGTTAGCGGTGTTTCTCCCTGCTCCATGGCGTCCGGATCAGTCAGCCAGCTCTGAGCCGGTCTGGTCTGTTTAAGCAGCGACAGGTAGGCGTGGAAAACATCCGCCTTCACGTTCTCCTCCCTCTCCTGCAGACAGACAGGCCGGGTCCAGTCAGATCAACGAGTATGGATTACACGTATTAGGTCGATAGGGTTGGGATCGGCACGATCCACAGACAAACGATCAGTGTGACAGAAAGTAACATATTTGTTTCATTGGCAGGTATAAGTCATCAATTAGTCGGTGCAGACTCGTCACATTCTCCGGGCTAAAGTTTGGAATAAGTAAGGATCTTTTTAAAATGGCTGCCGTCAAAACTAATCAGCAATCAGATCTGAGTGATGAGGAGATGAAAACAAAGCTCCAGAGTGAGGTGACGAAGGAGTGAGCAGTGAAGTGACAGCAGAGTCTGACGGTACCTTGAAGCGACAAACGAGCGCAGGAGAGACGGAGCGATAAAACTCCGGCAGCATCTCGTGACGAGTTGAAACGACGGCGTCCAAACACTTGGCGGCCGCCCGGCGAACCTTCCAGCTCATGTCGTCGTCATCGCTGTACTCGTCGTCGCTGCCTGGACACACAGGAAGACCAGCTGTCATTATCCACACGGCTGCACTCGTGATTCGCTTTAAGTTAACGGCCTCAGCCAGCTTCTTACTGTGCGCGATGGCGTCCTACGTGAACGCACCGTTTCCTGCCAGTTAAAACAGTTTTGGTTATTTCACAGAGAAACTTCTGTGTTTGTTGTCTGTGCTTTTCTCACTGGTTTGAAGTGGGCGGGGCTCAGTTGGAAAAGGTGATGTCATGTATTTCCGTGCACCAATCAGGATTTAGAAATATTCGAATTAATGACATTTGGTGGGTTGTTTGGTCGCTGTCAATCAAATCTGATCAAATCTTGACCTTTTGACTGTTAAACTCTTAAAAACCAGCTAAGGATGTTTTACGTACTTTGATTGTTGCTTATTTACAGTTTCTTTCCACAGGACATCAGTTAAAAATCAAGTCATATAGTGTCAGTAACCCCGTAACACTAAAACACCCACTTCCCTGCAAAATTATATATTTTATAGTTTAAAATACACACTGTGCTTTAACATGAACATGTCATCATCATTGTCAAATATAAATCCTGCACGCCGTTTCCTGTATATAGACACGTATACATGCATATACTGTACATAAGCACCCACTTCATGTGTATAAAATAATCTATTACATTTCCCATTTAATATTTATTCCTTTGCACTATTTGTTTTGTTTATAATTTACAGAAACACTTGTATCTTGTATATTTATATATACACACACACACACACACACACACACACACACACCTACGTGCATGTATAGAATAGTTGAATGTTAATTTTTACCCGTCTTTGTTCAGCTTGTCTTATTTCTATCTTCTTAAAATCGAGAGCAACTTAAAAACCGGAGTCAAATTTCTCGTACGTGTTCACATACTCGGCCAATAAAGCTGATTCTTCTCTCTTTAGTCATGAATATTTAATATTACAGAGAAATACACAGAATTTGAAACGTGTTGCCAGGAGCTTAAAGTTAAAATTTTTTAAATTTGTTCAAGTTTCTCACAGCTAGTGGGGCAAAAGCGTCACCAAAGGAAACGTCATGTCATCTGAATCGCAAGAGTTGACTTCAGCTGTACGCACGTTCAGCTCTAGTTTGAACTTCAACTTTGAGTTTTTGTTCCTTCAGGAGGTTGAACACGCTTATTTTAAGTCTCTTTGGACAAAGTCGCCAATGCCAAATGAATGTAATTAATGTAACTTGATGAACACGTTAACGTTGGCATGTTAACATGTATACAGTCAGCGTATTTAAACGCTATGTTAGCATCACTCTTTGTTCTTTAGTCTTAGAGGTACCTGTCATACACTCAGGTGTTTGTACAGGTTTTGATCATCATCATCACTACAATAATTCAGTGCTGCTATGAAACACAGAGATTGTAATTACAGTCATCTTAACATATAATTCATTAAGAAATGCCAGTTACATACAGTCAATTAACTTGCAATGAATAATAATTCAGTACCTTGGTAGTCTTCATCGTTCTGCTCAGCGTCCATGGCGTTGTCGTCCTCGTCTTCGTCGTCAAAGTTGTAGTTGGGGTCGTAGGTCAGGTAGCGCAGGCAGATAGAGATGACCGTGGGAACGTGGGGGTAAACCTCTTTAGGACACCTGTGACAACAAAGAATAATAATTAAACGAGAGCAACTACAACTATCAGAGTACTTGGGGAGTATTACTGAGCGTATTACCTCCTAACAAAGGACTCAAAGGCCTGGATGCAGTACTCTCTGAGCTCGTCATCATCAACGTTGCAGAACTTCACTACCAGAGGAATGATCTTCTCCAGATACTCTCCTAAACAGACAGAGAGCGAGAAGGTCAGAGGTGATCAAGTGATGAAGGTGATGGACAGTCAGGTAAAAGTCAGAAGTTAATGGATCAGTCATGGATGTTGTGAAGAGCTTGAATTTGGAGTTTTCCTGCGTTAATATTTTTTGTGGTCAACACGTCTGGTCCGTCTCACCGATCCTGTGTCCAGCCTGTCTGCTGATGGCGGCCGTGCACTGGATGTAGGTTCTGGTAGTCGACATGTTGTCGTTCCTCCCCAGCTCGGTCAGGAGGTGCTCGATCAGATCGATGAAGACCAGATTCCCGCAGGACATAACCAAGTGGCCCAGAGCCATGATGGTCCTCTGAAACAGTCGCATAATAACGACACAACGGGTACGTAATGAATATATACTGGCTCGAAAAAATGCGACATAAAAAAAAAAAAAGGTCAGAGGTCAGATGTACCTTTCTGACAGCCAGTCTGGGGGAGGTGAGCTGAGGGAGCAGACAGCTGAGGATGGAGGGATGGAAATTCACCAGCAGACCTCCCTGTCTGCAGAGAGACAGACAGATTTAGTAGTACCAGTTTCATTATATACCGCGCGAAACACTCGGACGGTAACACCACCGCCACCATTACCGTAAATGCCGTTGTTTCCAGAGGGCACCCTGAACACAGCACAACTTAGCAGCGTTATTCTGATTAACCTCAAATGAGCGCCTTTCTACCAGTCAGCCAGAGGGACGAGAGAACCACGCTGCTTCTCCGTCGAGCTGTAGCTACTGAGGCTTGCTATGCTAACGTTAGCTAGTCAACCTACTGAAGCGTTGCTAGTTGACGGATGCTGAGCAGCAACTTTAAGTGAGCGTTTACGTGCAGTTTATTCTTCCTCACACATCAGCTTCAGCTCTGCTGGCGGTATCTGATAGCAGTAATGTGGAGACAGCGTGCAACGGGGCGATATATATTTCCATATCCGAACATTTTAAGATTATTTGACAGTAATTCTTTTGCAGATTCCAGAAAAGGTTGCAATATACAGTTCACTGATCAGTTAGGTTTAATAAAATCCAAGGTGTGAGGTACATTTTTCTATATTTAAGCACTAACAGTTGTTTTTCAGGGAAGTTTGGTGAATATCATGATGAAGTTTGTCGTGATAATAATCGCAGCATGAAACTTTGACACTGGCACACCGGTAAAACCAATCAAACATTAAAGATCATTAAACCTAGTTCTGTAGTCATCGTATATACAGATTTAACAGACAGGCAGTGTACCTGCAGAGCATATCGGCCATGATGTCGAGTGCCTCCAGCTGGACAGACACGTCTTCCTGTTTGGCGATGGCGCTCGTCAGTCGACCCGTTATCTTCTTACAAACACTGGCAGCTAAAGCAGAACCTGGGAGACGCAGACAGGCAGAAGTATTTATAGTCCTAACATTTGCATATTTACCTCTGAACGGCGGCTAACTCCAAACATCACTGGTGACAGTATCAGTACAGCTAAGAGTATCAGTAAAAGTTAAATTGTGTGTAGTAACACATAGTATATTCCACTAGAGACAGGTGGTTATATAAGTAAAAGTAGTGGTAGCAGTAGCGGTCATAGTTTGAAGTCGTATTTGTAGTATTTTTACCACTGGAGGCGGGCGGTAACTCTCCGATCACAGTTTTGAGTCCGATGGAGGAAATGTCTCTGAGCTGTTCTTTGTCCGACAGCATGTTGGTGCACAGAGTGTCCACGATCGTCTCCACCTGGTACTCCTTCACTTTACTGACCAGGGGCCCCAGGCTGACGAAACAAACGCACCCGCAAGTTTAAATACACACAGCGAGGTGGAAACAGAAATTAAAATAAATACACAGTAAATACAGCAGATAATAACAGGCTTAAAAAAACGCCGTTGTTACCATTTGACAGCGAGGTTCTGAACTTCTCCATTCTTGTCTTCCAACAGTTTGAGAATCATCCTCACCACCTGTCAATCAATATATCAATCTATCAATACCTGGGTTTGTTCAAAACTGAAACTCTGCAGCCTCGAGACAAACTGACCCGACACAAGCAGTAGTTTATAAACTGACCTTCCTCTCGCTGTCGTCGTCCAGTTTGATTGAATCTTTTTGAAGCTCCGACATCAGGTCGTTAGTGGCCATAAACCTGGAGAGAAAAAGAGAAAGAATTAGTTAATAAAACTATTAAATCAGAAACTCAAACCCGCTGCGGAGCCAGATCAACATTTCCTGCCTCAGTGCAGCTAATATGGTTTTTAAAACAACTAAGTAGTCACGTGCAGTCGCCCTCTTTGGCCGAAGTATAACTTGATCAAACCCTTGATGGTGATTAATTATAAATACTCCTCGTTAGACTGCACCGACCAGAAGTGATGACGTGGCTGAAGTGGCCAGATCTGGTCACCTGGACCTGAAGCAAGTCCCTGTACCTAACGCTGGGCAGACCCTGTACCGGATTAAGTCCTATTATAACCCCAGACCGGTTGCCGCCAAATAATCATAGAAATGGGATTGATCTGTCATCGGCTTGAGGGAGCTCTCGGACGATCGGATGGATTTCTGGCGGGTCAAAAATGAGTCGGCGGTCTTACAGTTTCAGCGGCTCTGAAATCTGATTTCCAACATGGCCGCGATCAGAAGGTCTGTTATAAACTGTAACGACTTGTTTTAACATTATTGGAGTATTTTGCACGTTGCGGCTGCTGTAGTCTTTGACTCAAGCTGGGATGATGCTTCTCCGGGAAGCGAACGTACATGGGCGTTGTTCGGACACGTTCGCACGCGCGTTTCTTTTTATACTTTTATACGGACTGCGGGTTTAACGTCCGCTTGGAAGTGTAACGTTTAGCAAATCACAATGTAAAGAAAACACAGAAAAATAAAAATTAAAAAATCAGGAAACGGAAATCAATTTCCCTTCTGGGACAGTGCGAACAAACCACCAAGTCTGTGAAACATCAGTCAATGTCAACGTACGTCCAAACCCGGGCAGAAAAACGTCCCGACAGGATGTTGGATCGACCAATTAGCTTGCTCGACGCGCAGGTCTGCACTTCACGTTGTTGATATTTGGAAGTTTGCGACGACGTTAACGTGAATCTCCAGCTTCAGACCGTGTGCTGTGATAGAAATAAAACGTCTTCCAGCCATATTCTTATGTTTCTTTTTTCTTGCTTTCTGTTCATAGCAGAACTCCACAAAGTGACGGCGCCTTTCCCCTCTTCGCCAACATTTTGGAGGACGCCGCCATCTTGTTTAAATTAAAAAAGGTTACTGGAACTGACAAAGCCGATCAGGGTTCAGTACGTTTTGGCCATGAAGAAAAGGAGCATTAAAACAAGTTAGGGTGACTTAACGCAACATACGAGATTAATCAAATCGCACAGCGTCTGCTCAGCTTAACCTTTACCATCTAATGCATTTGATTAGTGGAGCTTCTTGGACACAGCCGGAGAGATCGGGGCTAAAAGACGCCTCCACTTTAGAGGAACTACAGCTACATTTATGTTATTAGCTTTTAGTGAAATGTGTTCGCATTTATAAATAGGGACAAAGGAAAATGAGGTAATACTTTCTCTTCTATCTGGTGCTCAAGACTAATACTGTCCATTTGTCCACAGGATGACATACAAGCCGTTTTGAGTCACTTTCAGGATGATGATGATGATGATGATGTTAACTTCTTTATACGAATACCCTGATAAAAACGCTTTGCTCCCGCCCTTTAATACAGAGCTATATCTGCTGAGACAGTGTCCCATCCAACATTTGTATTTTCCTCTGTGCCACAGCCTGCGCAGAGCACACATTAAAATAAGAAAAGCAATTTAGATGTGTTTGACAGCTGAATAGCTCTGCGTTAAAAAGAAAATATGGCGTGAGTTCAGTGACAGAGGCACCTAAAAAGAAAGTGTAATTACGTCTCCTGCGGAGTATCTGCTGATACAGACTCAGTATTAAAGCACTCAGATCAGGAATGAAATGGCTCGTCTTGCTTTTCTTGTACAGGGTCAGCAGCAATTTTTACAGCGACGGGAGCGGATACTGACAAGTCTCACAATTTCACGGATTTCTTGTACAGAGAGGGCTGCTGTCAGGAGCGCTGAAACTGATTAGTTGTGCTGCCAACTTTGGCTGCGATCGTCCTTCGAGGAGCTTACAAAAGAGAGCGGTTTGCTCTGAATTTTATCTGGTAAACATGAGGGGGTTGTTTTTGTTTTTAGGGACTGAATTGTCTCATCGCACTGTCCTCTGCCTTTCGTCGTAATACTCATTTCTAGTCGCTGCCATTTCTACATTCACACAAGTTAAGAGAAACACAAGAAACACACTGACCAGGGTCTGGCAAAGCAAGATGGTTGAAATAATCATCAACATACTGATGATGTCAGGGTTTTTCCTGGCTCAGAGCGGGCCTTTGGGGGGGTGACTACACACGACAGTAAGCATGATCGGTCCGCGGATAAAGGCAATGAGTCTGTGTTGCCTTATCTGACATAAATCTGTGCGTTTTCCTGTTATTTCTGACCATTTGATAAACAAAAATATCTGTTACCAGCTGTAACGGAATAAACGGCAAGAGAGAGAGAGAGAGACTCAGAAAGTAATATCACACTGCTCTTCACTCTCTGGCATGACAACAAAAACCAACTTGCGCTGTAAAGACTGCATGTTGCATTCAACCAAACCCCTTGCGTGCAGATCCAGGACTAAAAACGGCTTACAGCATTACTTGTATCCATGCGGAGCAGCTCTCGACAGACCTGCCCAAAGCATGTTCAGTGTTATTACTCCTGCGCCTGTGCGTAACACCGCATTTACGCCTGTGTTTAGCAAAAACAAAGCAGCTCGGGGCGTCCACGCAACAGGCATTTTAAATAACTGCAACATGGATTAAATATAAAACTAGGCAGCATTAATGTTGCTGCAGACTCATCTGCGCCAGGCGAGCTCAGCCTCTTCCCCTGAATTAACGTCGGGTAAAATGTTTAAAGATTATAGATTAAATACTACCGTTAAACCCACCGGGAGAGTCCGGTACAGCATGACCCTGCACGGTAAAACCGAGATGCCGTTAGCGTCAAAACAATGCAGCTTAGCTGGCTTATCCACGCTGCATGTGTAAAACACTGCGGCTTTGTGGATGAGAGGGGAGTTGACCGAAGTCAAAGACGTCGGATTTAAGTTTGCGATCTGCTTGTTCAACAGCTGATTGATAAATTGCTATTAAAAACCACATTCAGAGAGGATTTGAATTGCTATTTTTATTTTCAATTCTTATCATTTTGGCACTGGCTGAAACTTCTTCTATGCAGGAAAAACCCTGGATGTTATTTTCCCAATAATCAATATAAAAACACTCTGCTGATTAATCGTCATCCAACCAAAACAAATGTCTCGTTTTGTTCAATAACTCCAAACATTCAGTTTAATAACACAAAAACACAGAGAAAAGCAGCAAATCCTCACATTTGAGGAGCAGCAACCCACGAATGTCCAGCCATTTATACTTAATAAATGATTTAAATTGATTAATCTCTTATCAAAATAGTTGCCGATTCATTTTCTGCTGATCGTCTAATAGATTAAATCACCTAATAGTTTCAAGCTCTGTTACCAAACGAATGTTCAAGGCAGTGAATTGTGTTCAGTCTTGTTTGGAGTCAATAATTTGTCCAAAAGAAATGTGCAGAAGGATAACCTGATAAGATTCTGCTGAAATTCAATTAAAAATGATCTCGTATTATTGGACAGTAATACTCGCAATGCTGCCAACTTTTGTATCTTCTACAAACTCACACACTGACATTATTTCACTCCTAATGGAGCGCCATCAAGCCAGAAACCCAAACGCCATGTGCTTTCAGGGGTGACAACACAAACTGAGAAAAGATCCATAAACAGCACCGACAGCTTTCAATAAACTTGATTTAACAGAGCGACATATTGATCCAACAAAAGGTCTTCTATTTTCTAAATCGTGCCATCAGTTGTTAGATTGATTAATACTTTCCAGGCAGCCACTGATTTCTTCTGAACAGCATTTCTACTTGTATTTTTGACACAGTTACGATACACTCGGTGGCCAGTTTTTCCACCAAACTAACGCAGTCCAGTACAACACGTCCACGCCATTCATATCAACGCTGGTGGACAAAATGTAAGAACAAGGGATGCACGGATCAAACACGCCCGATCGGTATCAGGACATGACGTTAAAAACAAAACTACCGTCAATATAAAACTCAGTGTTTTTGCTATAAATTACATTCACTCAGTCACAGGCCTCATGTTACTTTACATTAAAATAATCCCAGTGAGATTTTACATTTGGGAAGAAGAAGACGCTATCGATCACTCAGCTTTGGCGGATTCCCAGAGTTGAGTCACGGGGAGAAAAGTTAAAACAATGCAGAGCTACTTTTTAGCAACGTCACTGCGTTCTCAGTTATTAATTTGGTGCGTTCGGTGTTACTATTGCTGCAGCTGCAACTAATGACATCAGCTGATTTCTTAAAATTTCTCATTTCTGTCAAACAAATTCACCTAAAACCTGAAGATGTTCAATCTGCTTTCCTATAAGACGAAGAAAAGCAGTAAATCCTCACAACCGAGACGCTGGAACTGGGGGATGTTTGGCATTTTCTTTTGCTTGAAAAATAACTTTCTGTTCAATTACTAATCACTTAAATCAACCTTTCGGCTCCGATTATTACTGACAGAAACGGATACAACTCCAAAAATAAGACCCCAGGACGTAATAAACCGGAATTATCCTCTGCAATTCATACCTTTCCTCGCGTTAAAACGCAGATAAGTTCAGAGCATCTAATGTGAACGTCACTGCTGTAAGTCAGCAGTGAAAAACCAGGCAACATGAACGTGAATTAGAGCTGCAGCGAACCGTTTTAATGATCAGTTAACCTGCTGGTTATTTTCTCGGTTAATTATTTGGGCTATAAAATATCAAAAATTTTGTGAAAATGCCCATCACATGTTCCTAAAGCCCAAGATGACGTCCTAACGTACAAATATTCAATTTACTATCATCGAAGACTGTAAAAAAGCAGCAAATATGAATAATGCGAAGAATTTTTTTGGAACTTTTGCTTTAAAGTTATATTAAACAACTACCTGACTATCAACATTTACTTTTGGCCAACTGCTTCATCTTTAACGTGACTTTATTACTCACTCAGATGACAAAGTTAGACAGCACCGGTATTGATAAAGCAGATGAACCTGATCCATATTTTAATCAGAAGCAGAGTACAGAGAGTCTCTTGTTCATCTTTAGGTCTGCGTGGGGAAATTAGCACCAGCACAAAAACACAACTGGTCAGAGACAAAAACAACGACTCGCTGCTGAGTGGATGGTGACTTTGAACTTGTATCTGTCAGTGGCTGGTTCACATTTTAAAAAGTAAATTTCCCACCTTGGTCTACTGAGGTCAGCTGGCTTTACAGTGGAAAGCAGTCTATTTAAAAGCACTCAAGTCAATCAAGCTGATTGATTACACATTGAAGTTCACGCTGACAACATCCATCTCAGCGATGGTCTGAAGCTCTGACCTGCTCCAGTCTGTTTACATGTTGTTATTACCTGAGTTAGCGATGCTACCACACCCCCCAAAAGCACCATGCTAGTTAGCCGGCACGACACACCGACGTTACTACGCTAACATCAGCCGTTTGCTTCCCAGCTACCTGAGTACCAGCTAGCTCACACGCCAACTTCACATTAAAGTCCACAGCGCAACAAGCAGCGTAACAATTAATTCACAAACGATAGCTGACATCACGCTAGCTTGCGGCATGACAGAAGTTAGTGCTGGGAATGAGCTAGCCAGCTAGCAAGCGAGCTAACTGCTAACTGGCGGTATTTACCTGCAGCTCAGCTGTCAGTTTAGCGTGATAACTTGCTAACTAGCTTGCTAACCAGCCATTCACGCTGTCGCCGAGTTTAAACCGCTGTCAAGTCAAAAAGCTAACGAGCACCCATGCTGTAAGCTAACTAGCTAGCTAACGATGTGACGATGATCAGACAGGTGGCAGGCTAGCAGTTAGCATGACAGCCCGAGGCCCGACAGAGCCACCGCTAGCCGTCCAGCCACTGTTTTTTTTTTTTTTTAAAACACAGAAGACAAACAGTTTGAGCCGATAATGTAAGCCCGTGCAGATACTTTGCTTTGCTGTGGGTTTTATTTCACCTGAAATCCTTGTCGCTGGAAGTCATTTTCTCCAGCAGGTTGGAGATGTGGTACGAGGCGCTCGCCATGTCGGTAGTTAGCCTCCTGCTAGCAGACTGCGCTCAGTGTGTGTGTGTTCCGGCTGCTCGCTGGCTGGCTGGCTGTGTCTCTGGCCGGCTGGCTGGCTGGCTGGCTGGCTGTCCTGGTAGTCTGATGTTTGAGGTAAAGTGTGTGTGTTTCTGATTCCTCTGCTGCTGCTGCTGCTGTCGCCTGTCTCTCTTTCTACAGCGACTGTCGCATCCCGGGGCGCGGAGTTTCGGGTTTGTTTGAATGGAGCTCCCGTTCTCTCTGCAGAGGGGCGGGGTTAGCAGGGTGGACGCTGCGGGGTCGAAGGTCACGGTTTGAGAAGTTCAAGTCACACGTCGCTCTGGGCCCACCGTAGGATTTTCCTCCATATTTCAAATAATAATAATAATAATGATAAACTGAATATGTATTTTATTAAATGCACTTGTCAGGGAACACGTACAAAATACAGTTAATATAAATACAAGTTATAAATACAAACTGCAATGTAGCAGTGAGTCACATTTTAATGGTGCATCCAACCCTGCGCAGTATAAACAGTCCTCTCGGCTTTTATTAATCAAAATAATCTGAAACCATTTTGATAACTGAGCCATCGTTTTAGTCATTTTTCATGCAAGAGTCACAAAAACTTCTCAAATGTGAATGTTTGCTGCTCTCTTTTTTTTTTGTCGTTTTCCATGATAATAAACTGAATATAATAATATAATTGTTAGTTGCAACACTAATCCACCCGCCAACAGTAACCATCACCTCGATCAACACGTGAATACACATACTGGCAGTGTGGAATCGACGCTGACAGGACTGGCTTCTTATAATCGATAGTTTTGACAGCACAGGAAAAGGTGTTTTCAAAACATGTGAGAGGTCATTTGTATTTACATTGATGGCTTTAAGTGGAAAAAGCAGATTCTACGCTTTCAGTAGTGGAGATGTTTTAAACTCCAAACAAATATCTGAATACAAAATTAAAATTTTAGTGCTAATCAATGTAAGTGATGGGGGACAAAAATGCAATAATAGGTTCTAAAGTTCAGGAAAAAAAAGAGTTCAAACCTTCTGTGAAAACAGTAAGAAGATAATAAAGCTGAGTAACAATAAGTAATACAGAAGCAAATAAGACCAATAAAATAAATACAGGTGTAGAAAACGAAATTCACATTAAACAAATGATGGACGTACAGGTGTCGTGTACAAAATCCCGTATTTTCTGAAACTCGTCCTGTTGGAGCGGAAACATGTTTTCTTTCCATCCCAAAGAGATCAGAAATAATGTCAGTCCAACCATTAATTGTAGGTGTTTTCTGGTTTTAGCCACTTTCTACTAACAGAACAGGTGTCTGACACAAGAGGACGTCCAAATACAGAGTCTCCCGTTTAAAGGAAAGTCCACCCGGGGGCCCTTTTTGTAAAACTTTATGAACCTCCTGCCAGAAAAAAGTCCAGAATACATGATAACGATTTGCCTCGGAGGACCCGCTCCGAGTCTTCTGAGCTGAAGGTAAACTCGATCTTAAATCTTACTTTCCACCACTGCATTTGGCCTCATAGTGTATAAAGTAGCACATGTTTTCACCCTGCATGTATTTCTGAACTTCTGTCCCTACTGCTGCACCTGAAGTCCAAACCTTTCTCACTATTTGCACCAAAAAGACAGAACTCCCTTCCTCTTTGTGTTCGCTTATCTCAGTCTTTTAACTACTTTGGGAAACAACTATAAAGGCTTTAACAAGACGCTACAGGCAAAAAACTTCTTCTTTCAGACTAGTGGAAAGAAAAATACACATTTAGGTGTTTGTTTGTTTTAACACACTTTGTCTATTCGCGTCTGGCCAAACTACACGCCATCTTGGACAGCGTCTCCCACCCGCTCCATGACGCGCTGGTCAAGCAAAGGAGCGCCTTCAGCGGAAGACTCATCCCCCCACAATGCACCACAGAGCGCCACAGGAAGTCATTCCTGCCTGTGGCCATCAGACTCTTTAACTCCTCCCTCTAAGTGTCAGTCTGTTTGACCCGAAGTCACTAAACCGGACATTGAGCATTACATCGCCGCCATAATCAATAATAATTGTGCAATATTCTGTGTAATACTCCCGTGCAATATTAGTTTTCCCATGTTAGTTTTTCTTATTTATTGATACTGATACTATATACCTCAATTACTCTCGACAGTACATGCACCTCTGCTCATTACTTATTACATATTTAGTTACATTGTATTTTATACTGTACTTCACCATCAACCAGTAAACCCACTTGGTACTC
The DNA here is from genome assembly GCA_027580175.1 of Siniperca scherzeri. Classification (NCBI taxonomy): domain Eukaryota; kingdom Metazoa; phylum Chordata; class Actinopteri; order Centrarchiformes; family Sinipercidae; genus Siniperca; species Siniperca scherzeri. The sequence continues at coordinate 21,914,272 of CM050854.1, forward strand.
GACACTTAGATTATCTTATACTTATACCGACATGATACTTAATTTATCTTCTGACCTGTTTTTATAGTTTTTATAGTGTATCATATCGTTTTCTAGTACTTTCTCCTGTGTGCACTGACGTAAAGGCGAGCTGCTGTAACAAAGAGTTTCCCTTCGGGGATCAATAAAGTATTTCTGATTCTGTAGATTCTCCTAAATTCACCAAAAGTAGCATTAGCATTAGCCTCATTTGCATATTTAAACACAACATTTCAGAAAACTTGTGATACAAAAAATAACTGTCTCAGTGTAAGTAATCAGCTGGGGAAGTTTCATAGTGATATCTATTAGTTAAAAATGTTACCGTGTTCACCTGTCGTGTCAAAAGGTGTGACATTTTACACATTTTACACATCTTTAAAGGCCGTTTTCTCAAAATGAGTTCTTTGCTCTGAGGCAGAAATCTCCACTGCAGTAGCTCTTACATTCACCAAACTTTCAGTTTTATTCCTGTCTATATCCTGAAGGTTGTTCCTGAAGGGTTTGCTCATTTATCATTCACAGCCTGATTTACATAACACTTTATTCCTAAAAACATGGCGAAAATGGATTTCTTTATGGCTGTTGACAGTATTTTCTGATTTATGGAGTCACAAAAAGAGATTCCCTCTGTAAAAACCTTTGAGTCTAACATGTCAACTTTGAACCTGGCTTTATCCAATGCTCAGATTTCTGTTCTGGAAGTGTGTGTGCAAATTAGCGCATTTTTAATTAGATAATGCCTCATTTGCATATTTAAACACAACATTTCAGAAAACTTGTAATACAAAAAATAACTGTCTCAGTGTAAGCAATCAGCTGGGGAAGTTTCATGGTGATATCTATTAGTTAACATTTTTATCCTATTTCACCTGCAGTGTCTGGCCTCTTAATTTGCGCAGATAGAGGGCGAGCCTGCAGGTGTCTGCATCTTTGATGTTCTTTGATGTTAAAGCACTTTGGATCAACTGTTTAAAGTGCTGCTGAGATAAATCCGACTTGATTTTATCATCTCCTCCACCATCACCTGCAGCAGGTGTCTCTATTCAAAAAACCTCAGCGAGAGCGACTTCCTGTTTACTGGGTGAATTAAAGTGAGAGAGACATAAAGCGAGTCAAGTACAACTGCACAGAGCTCTACATCTGTGTGTGTGTGTGTGTGTGTGTATCTAGAGCTATATTGAGCACATTATCCTCTGCTTAATAATGAATCTCACACACACACACACACACACACACACACACACACACACACAGACGAATCACAGCAAGCATATGTCAGTGGCTGCATTATGTGTCAACAGGGAGAGAGCAGCCTGGGGGTTTGTAAACATCCCACTCAACTGATCTGTGACTCATCTCACACACACACACACACACACACACACACACACACACACACACACACACACACACATACTGAATGCATTCAACCTGCATGAATAAAACAACAACAGCATCCTGAATATCCTGAATCTCTCTCCTGCATGTATGAAATTACTGTGTGTATTAATATCCCTGTGTGTGTGTGTGTGTGTGTGTGTGTGTGTGTGTGTGTGTGCGTTAATGCATTGACAGCATTTGACAGTAATCTATGAAATGAGGCGCCAGCTGCATCATACACACACACACTCGCAGTCTTCTTCAGATGTCTCTCAGGAAAATGATTAGGATTATGAATATGATGCCGATGATGATGATGATGATGATGAAAAAATATGATGAAGGTGTGATGAATAAAGATCTATTCCACCCTATTCTAAGCTGACAGTGTCGGTGATGATTCCCATGATGGGTAGGAGGATGAAACAGCCCAACAGCCCAAACATACAATCTGTAATATGTGGCCAAAAGTAAATGGACACCCCTGTCCACTTTAGTGTACTTTGTGACTCCTAGGTTGGGAACCACTGGACTAAACTAGCTAACTGTATATAAAGTAGTTAAAACTAGCTAACTGTATATAAAGCTGTTAAAACTAGCTAACTGTATATAGAGCAGTTAAAACTAGCTAACTGTATATAAAGCAGTTAAAACTAGCTAACTGTATATAAATAGTTAAAACTAGCTAACTGTATATAAATAGTTAAAACTAGCTAACTGTATATAAAGCACTTAAAACCAGCTAACTGTATATAAAGCAGTTAAACTAGCTAACTGTATATAAAGCACTTAAAACCAGCTAACTGTATATAAAGCAGTTAAACTAGCTAACTGTATATAAAGCACTTAAAACCAGCTAACTGTATATAAAGCAGTTAAAACCAGCTAACTGTATATAAAGTAGTTACAACTAGCTAACTGTATATAAAGTAGTTACAACTAGCTAACTGTATATAAAGCTGTTAAAACTAGCTAACTGTATATAGAGCAGTTAAAACTAGCTAACTGTATATAAAGCAGTTAAAACTAGCTAACTGTATATAAATAGTTAAAACTAGCTAACTGTATATAAATAGTTAAAACTAGCTAACTGTATATAAAGCACTTAAAACCAGCTAACTGTATATAAAGCAGTTAAACTAGCTAACTGTATATAAAGCACTTAAAACCAGCTAACTGTATATAAAGCAGTTAAACTAGCTAACTGTATATAAAGCACTTAAAACCAGCTAACTGTATATAAAGCAGTTAAAACCAGCTAACTGTATATAAAGTAGTTACAACTAGCTAACTGTATATAAAGTAGTTACAACTAGCTAACTGTATATAAAGCTGTTAAAACTAGCTAACTGTATATAGAGCAGTTAAAACTAGCTAACTGTATATAAAGCAGTTAAAACTAGCTAACTGTATATAAATAGTTAAAACTAGCTAACTGTATATAAATAGTTAAAACTAGCTAACTGTATATAAAGCACTTAAAACCAGCTAACTGTATATAAAGCAGTTAAACTAGCTAACTGTATATAAAGCACTTAAAACCAGCTAACTGTATATAAAGCAGTTAAACTAGCTAACTGTATATAAAGCACTTAAAACCAGCTAACTGTATATAAAGCAGTTAAAACCAGCTAACTGTATATAAAGTAGTTACAACTAGCTAACTGTATATAAAGTAGTTACAACTAGCTAACTGTATATAAAGCTGTTAAAACTAGCTAACTGTATATAGAGCAGTTAAAACTAGCTAACTGTATATAAAGCAGTTAAAACTAGCTAACTGTATATAAATAGTTAAAACTAGCTAACTGTATATAAATAGTTAAAACTAGCTAACTGTATATAAAGCACTTAAAACCAGCTAACTGTATATAAAGCAGTTAAACTAGCTAACTGTATATAAAGCACTTAAAACCAGCTAACTGTATATAAAGCAGTTAAACTAGCTAACTGTATATAAAGCACTTAAAACCAGCTAACTGTATATAAAGCAGTTAAAACCAGCTAACTGTATATAAAGTAGTTACAACTAGCTAACTGTATATAAAGTAGTTACAACTAGCTAACTGTATATAAAGCTGTTAAACTAGCTAACTGTATATAGAGCAGTTAAAACTAGCTAACTGTATATAAAGCAGTTAAAACTAGCTAACTGTATATAAATAGTTAAAACTAGCTAACTGTATATAAATAGTTAAAACTAGCTAACTGTATATAAAGCACTTAAAACCAGCTAACTGTATATAAAGCAGTTAAACTAGCTAACTGTATATAAAGCACTTAAAACCAGCTAACTGTATATAAAGCAGTTAAACTAGCTAACTGTATATAAAGCACTTAAAACCAGCTAACTGTATATAAAGCAGTTAAAACCAGCTAACTGTATATAAAGTAGTTACAACTAGCTAACTGTATATAAAGTAGTTACAACTAGCTAACTGTATATAAAGCTGTTAAACTAGCTAACTGTATATAAAGCACTTAAAACCAGCTAACTGTATATAAAGCAGTTAAAACTAGCTAACCGTATATAAAGCACTTAAAACCAGCTAACTGTATATAGAGCAGTTAAAACTAGCTAACTGTATATAAAGCACTTAAAACCAGCTAACTGTATATAGAGCAGTTAAAACTAGCTAACTGTATATAAAGCAGTTAAAACTAGCTAACTGTATATAAAGTTAAATAAAAGTTAATTTAAACACTCCATGACAGTGTCACTTCTGCATCAGCTTGTTCCAACACTTTATTGAAGAGGCTACATGATTCTTACACTGATTCAAATCTTATAACCAAAAGTGCACAGGAAAAAAATGGAAATTTAAACTTCTACAGTTCCACGATAACTGGGCAAACTCCATCTGCTGATGAAGGTCATGTGAAGTGATCTAAAGGTCCCGAACAGACATTAATTGGACTTTGTGGTGAGATTTGTCAACTTCTGTTTCCAAGGTCATGAATAAACGTTTAAGCAAATTGTGTATTTAGATGTCTTGTGTCATCATTTTAACACATTTCTCCCAAATTTGGTGTGAAATATTTGGTATCTTTGGAAACGCTGGGACCTTAAATATAATTTAAAATAAAATTTCAACAGTTTTCGCCCACATGTCATGAATGTGAAAGGATTAATCCACCAGTGGTTACATCAGAGTATAAAAGGTTAAATGACAATAACTTAATAGAATTTAAATGTAATTATTAATAACAATGATTAACTGCTATGTATTTGGTCTAAATGTTTGCAGGGATTCATCACACGTCTCTCTCTCCCGACTGTATCTGTCTGTCTCTCTCCATATTGAGGTCAGTCTCTGCTTTTTGTCTTGACGCCTGCAGAGACACATTCTTCCACTTCACTGCTCCTTCTCCTCCACCCCCTCCTCCACCCCTCTCCCCACAGCTCCACCGAGGATGAAACATGGCTGCTCGTCATGTTGACGGCTGTCAGTTAAACGCTGTTGTTGTCAGACTATTAAATCTGGTGTTTTAGAACCGGTGGTTTGGATCCAGATTGTTTTTCTATTAATTTACATTCGTCAAAACCATCAGGTCCAGTCCACTGTCAACAGAATCCAGTTTGTTTGTCCAGTAAACTTTACATCTTAGGAGGAGGAACAGAAAAATAAAAATCTGTATACTGACATGTCAAAATTGTCTCTTGTATATTCATAATGATTATACAAGAGACATATCATCATGATTATGATGATAATGATTGATAATCGTATTTAATTTTTGCCTTGCTCCTGTTTTACTTTTCTTTTCTCATATCTTCTGCCTGATTTCTTTACCTTAATTGACAGTTTGCTAAGCCCCACCCCCCCCTTAGTTACTGTTGCTAGGCCTGTCAATCTTTCTGTGCAGTTTGCAATGATAACTGGCAGATTTACCACTAAACATTCAGAGTAATTTTTGAAACAACGGGTCCTTTCATTCAGACAGAAGTAAACAAAAGCAGCTTATTTTTTCCAGCCAGTGACCGTCAATTTTACCATTTGAAATGACAGCTGTCGCTAGCAGCTCCAACAATTAGTTAGCTAGCTAACTGAACTAACTTTACATCCACGAGTCTCTGGCTGACTTTTTAATGTTTCCAGCTGACTCGTTTTAAAACTATAACCTTGTAAATGTGGTCTGAAATAAGCACTTGGCCACATATCGTGCAAACAGACTGAGGCTAAAGCTAACAGGTCCCAGGCAAAAAGTCAGCATCCTCACCAGTGTATGATCCACGCAGAAGACATGTAACGCTAAATAAACAGTATTAGTCTTGTATTGCAGTGTAGAGCTAATTAGTCCAAGTAATTTACTATAAGTATGATAAGAAAAATGGAAGATCAGACTGTTAGCTAACTTCTATTAGCTTCATTCTGACATAACCTGCTTAGCCTACGTACTTGTTCGCATTTTCAAACAGTATGTTTGAAAATGCGAACATACCGCTATCTCGGGTAACGTTGGCTGGGGTTGCGGGAGTGTAAACTTCTCCGAATACAACAAAGAGCAGCATAACAGAGATGCTAACGTTAGCCTAAACTCTGATAGCATTCAGGACCAGCTTCCACACAGTGGGGGAATACTACACAGGGAATGCGCTAGTCTTGAACGTTGTAGTTTTTTCACGTTAACTGTTACTACTGTAGGTAGTAAGCTAGTTAGCCGGACATGCTAACTTTTGCAGCTTACGTTAGAGCTAGATAAACACAGTTTAATGCATTCCTTACATTTTACCAAACTCCAAACTCTTAACTATGACTGGACGTTAACTGTTCAGGGGAGGGGTTTAGAGGTTCCCTTTCTTGTTCAGTAAACTGTTTTAAATTGCTTAATTACAGCAGGGAAAAAAATCATCCTGGATCAGAACTAGTGGCAAAAAGGTCAAAGGTCAGAGGTCGCAGCAGCCTGAAACAGAGAAGAAATGTTCCTGTTACCAGTCGTATAGCTACTGTATACTTATTCTGTAATGTCAGTGTGGCGTCACCTCCACTGCTTTGTTCTCTACTTTGACTTGAAAAATTAAAGGCTGAAATTTGGCAGAATTCCCCTTTAATCCACAGTTGGGTGCAATTGTGGGGTGAATTCCTCAGAGGCGAGTCCAGACAGGAAGGAGACTTCAAATACCTGTGTGTGTGTGTGTGTGGTTAATATGTCTGCAGGTTCATTACTGTATCACAGCACACAGCACATTGTTGATTGAAAGAATTTGAAATGTGTCTTTATAACAATATATTTTGTATTAATGTATTTTATCTTTGTCACCGCTGGAGCTGAAAACACACGTTTAGTTAGTATGAAAATAGGGATTTGTCGCTCTTTGTATATTTTTGTGTTCCCATTATAAAAAAAAACAACTTTTTGCAAATAAGCAGATTTCCCAAAACGTCAAACTTTAACTCAAGGTCCACTTACTAGCTTTACCCGCAGCTTTCAACTGAATCTATCAGTCGAATAGTTAGTTGAATTTGACCTGCTTTACCTCCTTGCTGTTTGTGTGAAACACAAGCAAAATATTAACACTTTTATTTTGTATGAAAATATATTGGTATGTATAGATGATATGTATATATTGGTGTTGCTTTACAATATTTTTACAAGTGTTAATACACTTTAAAATCAGTCCATGTACAAATTGAGCACTGACATGTCATTTCCGACTACCATCTTTGTTTAGGAAGCGGGTTAAAAATCGTTTTAATAAAGCGATAGACTTAATATTTTCCATCCAGGCAGTCCGAAGAGTCCTTGAGGATTCTGGAAACACCTTCAGAGCTGAGTGTTGTACGGCCTTCTGGGTTTTTAAAAGATTGACGGGTGTAGCGATAGTTTTTCGGGGAAATCAGGTAGCGCTGTGACACACTGTGGCTAGCTATACAGTGAGGTCACAGAGGAGGCTCAGCTCTGGTTATATTTATGATTTTTTTTTTTAAAGCTCCTACAGTTTGTGTTGGATTTCTCTGTCTCGGTGTCATTGTTTGAACACTTTGAAGTGATTCATCCATATATCTTTGTCTTGTATCGGCTGCTAGGAAGCTGTGGGAGTATAATTGATCCCAGAGGATTTCTCTTTGTACTTGCTGTCTCTCCACCAGACTCGATTTAATGAGCTTTATTGGCATGAAAAGACAGTGCTTATATAGCCAAAGCAAAGAAACATTAACAATAATAATAGTGATAACCACTTTAGTTATAAATAACTAATACTGACAACAGTTACAACAATAATAATAAATGTAAACAATCACAAGGCCTAATAAATAGGTCCTTGTAACTCAAATATGACAATCAACAAACAAACAACAACAGTCAATTTGAACACAAAAAAGCAGTATTTAATCTGGTGGCGTTTCATTGGATGTCCCTCAGGTTGTGGCAAGAGGTCAGATATTTACCACTCAAAATTAGTAGAGTAATTTTTGAAACAACGGGTCCTTTCGTTCAGACAGAAGTAAACAAAAGCAGCTTCTTTTTTCCAGCCAGCGACCGTCAATTTTACCGTCTGCAATGACAGCTGTCGCTAGCAGCTCCAACAATTAGTTAGCTAGCTAACTGAACTAACTTTACATCCACGAGTCTCTGGCTGACTTTTTAATGTTTCCAGCTGACTCGTTTTAAAACTATAACCTTGTAAATGTGGTCTGAAATAAGCACTTGGCCACATATCGTGCAAACAGACTGAGGCTAAAGCTAACAGGTCCCAGGCAAAAAGTCAGCATCCTCACCAGTGTATGATCCACGCAGAAGACATGTAACGCTAAATAAACAGTATTAGTCTTGTATTGCAGTGTAGAGCTAATTAGTCCAAGTAATTTACTATAAATATGATAAGAAAAATGGAAGATCAGACTGTTAGCTAACTTCTATTAGCTTCATTCTGACATAACCTGCTTAGCTTACGTACTTGTTCGCATTTTCAAACAGTATGTTTTAACGCGAACGTACCGCTATCTCGGGTAACGTTGGCTGGGGTTGCGGGAGTGTAAACTTCTCCGAATACAACAAGGAGCAGCATAACAGAGATGCTAACGTTAGCCTAAACTCTGATAGCATTCAGGACCAGCTTCCACACAGTGGGGGAATACTACACAGGGAATGCGCTAGTCTTGAACGTTGTAGTTTTTTCACGTTAACTGTTACTACTGTAGGTAGTAAGCTAGTTAGCTGGACATGCTAACTTTTGCAGCTTACCTTAGAGCTAGATAAACACAGTTTAATGCATTCCTTACGTTTTTGCTATTTGTACAATCACAAGCCCTAATAAATGGGGCATAGAAGACATGTAACGCTAAATAAACAGTATTAGTCTTGTATTGCAGTGTAGAGCTAGTTAGTCCAAGTAATTTACTATAAGTATGATAAGAAAAATGGAGGATCGGATTGTTAGCTAACTTCTATTAGCTTCATTCTGACATAACCCTGTTTGGCTTAGCTTACGTACTTGTTCGCATTTTCAAACAGTATGTTTTAACGCGAACATACCGCTATCTCGGGTAACGTTGGCTGGGGTTGCGGGAGTGTAAACTTCTCCGAATACAACAAAGCTGCTAACGTTAGCCTAAACTCTGATAGCATTCAGGACCAGCTTCCACACAGTGGGGGAATACTACACAGGGAATGCGCTAGTTTTGAATGTTGTAGTTTTTTCACGTTAACTGTTACTACTGTAGGTAGTAAGCTAGTTAGCCGGAAATGCTAACTTTTGCAGCTTACCTTAGAGCTAGATAAACACAGTTTAATGCATTCCTTACATTTTTGCTATTTGTACAATCACAAGCCCTGATAAACGGGGCATTGTAACTCAAATATGACAGTCGATCAAACAACAGTCAATTAGAACAAGCAGTATTTAATCTGGGGGGCATTTCATTGGATGTCCCTCTGGGTTGTGGCAAGAGGTCAGATGTTTACCTTTTAATATGCAGCAATTTTGTTTTTAAGTTTGTCCCTTTCTGACTGTGTTTGAAATTACTGATATTTGCGAAGAATAATGCTCTAATTTCTGCATATTTGTGGCACTGTGGCAAAAGTCTCCGCTGCTTCCTGTGTGCACCGCAGGTCTGTGTGTGACGTCCAGTCTCCGGGGTGCACTCACTCTCTCCGCTATGAATGAATGAAGGCGGGAGGCGCGTGCCCACTTGCTAGCGCGTGCTTGCCAGCCAAATCGCTTAAATGGCTGACAAAAACTACATTTGACAACCGTTTAGGCAGTTTAAGCACTATCTGTCGAGAACCGAAGCAGCAGATTTGGTAGATTCGTGAAGCTCGCGGGGTTCGGGTACGGTCACCCGGTACCCCGTTCGCCTCGCGGGCTCCTTCGCGGTCATCACGTCACCCTCTCTCTCTCTGCCAACTACTCTACCTCGCTCTCCCGCTCCTCCGGAGACCACAGCGAGGCTCGGGGGGTAAAGTTACAGAAGGGGGAGGGGGTAGAGAGACATAGACAAAGAGAAGAAAAGGAGGGAGAGAGAGAGAGAGAGAGAGAGGGGGGAGAGAGGCTCGCGTGCCTGTGTGAGGTTGAGAAAGAGAGAGAGTGGCAGAGCGAGGTAGGTGGATCCCTATGTAGTGTAGCAGCTTAAGCTAAAGCTAACTAGCCATGTTGCTGTCGCTGCTGCTGTTGCTCCTCCCGCTGCTGGTGGTGTGTGTTTGATAGCGGGCCGCCCTGGACTCCCTATCCGCCCTGAGGTGCATCATGCCCGGCTGGAAGAAAAACATCCCGGCCTGTCTCCAACCGGACCAGGAGGGAGGTAAGACCAGACCGATCCGCTCAGGTTCATACCGACCGGCGAGTGTGTCCCTGTGTGTGTGTGTGTGTGTGTTTTAGTACATATCTGTGTGTGTGTGTGTGTGTGTGTGTGTGAGCGCGTGTACTAATTATCGCCGGTGCAATCTCAGTGCAGCCAGCGTGGTTTTGCCGCCGCCGCCGGTAGAGCTCGCGCAGACGGTGAAATTAGTGAAAGTTGGTAACTGATACCGTGTGAATGCGTGTGTTGTCTCGTGTTAATCTGACGCAACGGGTGAGGTTACGGTGACGTTACGGCGATTCTCCGTTTACAGGCTACCCGTGTGCGCGAACGTGTTTTTATCGTTATCGCCGGTTACCGAGCAGCGGGGCGAAGTTAGCGGGGCAGCTAACAGGCTAAGCTACGGTTAAAACGGGCGAGGAGCAACGGTTGGTGCTGGTAAACCGAGGGTCTGCCCTTGTGTGTGTGTGTGTGTGTGTGTGTGTGTTTAACGAGCACCTTCACCGGGGCTGCGGGCGGTAGCAGCCCCGGTTTTTTATTTTTTTTTATTTTACTGGTGTCACAGTAAAATCCGCGACCCTCCAGTTTCTGTGACGCCCGGAGGGTCAGGTGAGAATAAAACCACTAAATGTTGACAGGTGAGGTGTTAACGCTCCGCACGCAGACCTGCGCGCACCTGGCCACCGGGTCCTGCCCTCACAACCGTTAAAATCTGTGACTCTAACGTTTCCTGGCAGCCGTTAGTGTTTTCACAACACCCCTCCGGTGATTCAACACGGTCCTGTACGGTGTGGATGTGTAGTGGATTATTTATTATTATTATTATTATTATTATTATTATTATTAATGTATGGTGTGAGTGTGTGTGTGTGTGTGTGTGTGTGTGTGTGTGGAGAGATGCAGTGTATGTAAAGTAAAGCCAGTTAATTTTTAGTTGTGGCTTTAATCACTAAAATCGCAGTTTTTAATCAAAGATAAATGGAAGATTTACTGTACAGATTTAGACATTTTAAAGAAATTACCACCTGCACTGGTGAACTGAAGAGATTAATCGATTAGTCGATCAACAGAAAATTTTTATTGGCGGCTGTTTTTAATAATCGATTAATCGTTTGAGCCAAATATTCTCTGGTTCCAGACTCTCAAATATGAGATTTTCTCCGTTTATTTAAAGTATATCGTTGTAGATTGAACATCTTTGTGGTTTTGGACACCTTTTAAAGTGTGATGAGCATTTATCATTGTTTTCTGACAATTTTAAAGACAATCAATGAAATATTCGTCAGATTAACAATATATTAAAATAATTACTAGTTGCAGCCCTAATGTGGTGTACTATATTAATAATATTTTGTGGGGTAAACTGAGAGATGTGTGTGTTTTTTGGTTTGGATGTAGCGGAATAGCTCAGTTATCTTCTCACATGTAACGCTCGATTTCACATTCGAAGCTTTTGCATCGACGATTACATTTCCAGTCCAGTGAACAAGCTGTTTTCATCAAAAATAAATGGAAGAAATCTGGTTTCAGATTTAGAAACGTATGAAATCCTAGTCGATCAACAGAAAATCAAATTGCTAATCGATTTAATAGTTCAACTCTCTGGCTCCGGCGTCCTAAATGTGAATATTTGCTGGTTTTCTTTAATATTAAACTGAAAATCTTTGGCTTTTAAATTGTTGGTCGGACAAAACAAGACACTTTAATCTGTGAATCTGGGCTTTGGCAGATTGTGATGGACATTTTTTTTTCAACATTTGTTGGCGTATTATAGACCACGTGATTTATCGATTTTTAATTAATAAAATAATTAGCATTTTAATAGATGGTGAAAATAGCCGTTAGTTGCAGCCCTGATTCGGACATCTCGGAGATTAACCTGTCCGGCGTGTTTTGAGGCATTTTCAGTTCAGTGTGCAGCAAAGTAGATTTTAAACATGATTCACGAGACGCAGCAGTGTCCATATGCATATCCATTCCTTCTTATCTTGTACAAAAAACGTGAATCTATATGGCGATGAGAGAGAATAGATTCAGAGAAAACTACATGGCCCGATTAGAACAAAAACAGACATGTCATCACTCACCTAAACTGCACCAAGGGTAGTTATTCTGCTTTTACTTGTGGTGTCAGATTCAACAAACCCTTTTTAGCTCACATTTACAAGGTTTGCACACTACAAACTGTGCACGACTGCCACCGAGGACACTTAAAAGGTAAATGAGAGATGTGGCTGCTTTTAGCCTTTTACGACTCCTACATACCGGCATGTGTTCTCATTTTGTCTCGCCAGATGATTTCCTAATGGATAAATAAGATAACTAAGGACTTCCCGGAAGCAGCGACATTTCCAATGACTTTTACCCGGCGAGGCAAGTTGACAAATGCGTCCTCGTTCTGCGGCGGCTTGTAGCTGCAGTCTAAAGTTCAGAGAGTTGTGAGCTTGAAAGTGTGAGAATTAACCTTTAACTACCCGCAGGATGCCGGCACTGTGGTGAACTTTCATGGACTTCTAGTATTAAAAGTAGTTATATCTTCAAAGCAGTCTGGCAGACCAACAATGTAATAAATCCCTGAATGTCCACATTCATCACAAGGCGTCAGAAGTAGCCCATTTGTTTTAATTACGGTAGACCAAAACCCAAATGGGGGGTAGAGGATTAATTGCGCCGCTGGGGATGAATAAAGTTTATTTAATTCAGCTGAATTTTGACAACTCTCCAATGTCCTAATGTGAGAGAGAGAGTGTCCTTGTTAATGTAGCTGCATGATAAAAGATGACAAGTATCAGAGTAGCAGGGATGCTGGATGGCAAGGACACAGACGGAGGGTAACAACAACAAAGCGTTGGATGAAATTAATGATTATCCACATGTGGAATGCTTCGTTAGCCTGCTAGCCAAATTAGCTCCCGCAGCCCTGGCCACTCGCAGTCCCACCTGTGTTTCAGCGTAGCATGCTAGTTGAGCATCCTTAATTCTGAGTGTTATTATGCCAGATATTATCATTTTAGTATCAAGGTTCAGTAGGATTCATGTAATTTCTGTACCAGATTTCATTGCGATGACTGTCATGACCAAAGCGTTGGGCCATCAGATTCACCGACTGTCCAACAAATGATTATTTTCGTTATCGATCGGTCTGTTTGTCATATTTTCAATTAATCGATTAATCGCTCTAAGAAATGTCAGAAAATAGTGAATAAGGGTCATCACAAGTTTCTGAGAGCCCAAAGGGAGGGGGGGGGTGTCTTCAAATGTCTTGTTTTGTCCAGAACCAAAAGATATTCACTTTACGAGGATATGCAACACAGAAAAACGGCAAAATCTCACCTTTTTTAGAAGCTGAAACCTGCAAGTGTTTGGTGTTTTTGCTTGACCGCCGTCCGTGTGGTTAAAAACACGATTTGTCAGAAAGGAAGAACGTTCTTAACATAGCCCTGAAGCCTGGTTCGGTTTATCCAGTCGCATAAGTGGGCGGATGTTAAATGTTTTCTAATCCGACCAGCTTCAGCCCCAGAGGCTGTTATAAAACATATAACGGCGTTGATGTAGTGTGGCGTTGTAAACCTGTCTGTAGTGCTCACGGAGAGATAATAATGTAATCCTCAGGTGTGCAGCTTCCAGCTAAACTGTGGTCACAGTGCTTCACAGCGGGATGCTGGGAAAATAACAACATATTAAAATGTTTAAATGCGCTGTAAAATATGCAGTACAAGAAAGAAAACATCGGACGACCAAAGACGGGGGAGTAAAAATAGATAACGGGTAAATAATAAATAGACAAACCATAAGTACTGTAGTAGCATGTAGCAGGTATATTTGTGCAGCCAGAGATCATGTGCTGCACAGTCTCAATGGGCTCCAGCTCTCTGGAAGGACCAGGAATTCAATCTTAAAGTTAAATAAAAGCAGAGAGTAATTACGTGTGTGTTTAATTAGAGCCACGAGTTTGGCTCTCAGTAGCTCATTTTATATTTTCCAGTCTGTGTCTTCGTGTAGATTTTAGAAAATGACTGTTTTGTGGGTGCATTTATGCACTGTGATGGACAGATATATCGCTCCACCCAAACTCTGCGTCGTTCGCCCAGATTAGGCTCCAGGCTTCAAACCGTTCCTTTTAGAAACCCGCTGAGGACGGCGCAGACACGACTGCGTCGGGTTCACGACCCTGATGTCTTACCTGGCAAGTCCAGAAGGGACCAGCACCTGTCTGCCTTCAGGCCACAGTGAAACCCTGAGCTGTGGCCAAGACCTCTGCTGTCTGCTGCTCGACAGGAGTGTCCTTCTCACAGATGTCCTCACAAACTCAAAACTGTGGCCTCCTCCTTCGTGCCGACAGCGTTAGAAACCGACAACCGCCGCCTGTCTCCCGGGGAGAGCGTGGGTAGGGTCAGTTGTTATTCTTTTGTAAACTGGACGATTAATCTTTTAGTCCTCCCAACTGTCCGCTTTCCCAAACCGTCAGTTTTGTATTTATGTTTGGGGAAAAATGACTTTTAACGACGAGTCAGTCGCCTTCTGCGTCACGTAGAGGTGACACAGTTAGTCGATTAATCGCTTAGTCGATCCACAGAAAGATAATCGCCAGCTATTTTATAAATCGATTAATCGTTTCAGTCATTTTTAAAGCAGATAGTAGCAATAGCATTTTCTGTTTCCTGCCTCTTAGATGTGAGGATTTCCTGCTTTTCTGTTTGATGTCACAGTAAACTGAATATCTTTGTGTTCTGGACGGTCGGCCGGAGAAAACGAGACGTCACCTTGGACTCTGGGAAGCCGCGATGGGCTTTTTTTAAACAATGAAAATAATCGTTAGTCGCAGCCCTACACACACGTGTTCTTCAAATAGTTAACACAGTTAATCGATTAATCGGCTAATTATTTCAGCTCTAGAACATTTTGCACGCGCTCTGTCGCTACACGAAACCAACGTATAAAATACAAGCTGCCGTTATAAATGACCGCAGCCAGCTACAATGTTTAATGCTGCGTAGTGAATACTTTCACTTTGATACTTAAAAAGTACATTTTGCAGATACTTGACCATGACTTTTACTCATGCAAAACTTTAATTGTAACAGTAGTTTTACACCGTGGTATTGCTACTTTTACACTGCATTAAAGTGGCCACTTTATTAGGAACACCTGTACAGTCTCTTGCAGTTGTCAAAGACGTGTAAATTCAGGTGTTGTACTAGATTAAACTTTCTCTTGTCCTCCGTATTTACGTGCACGAGGGGGTCAGAGTATTAGAGACGGCTCTGAATATAATGCAGTCCAGTACAACACCGTCGCTAACTGTGACCTCAGTAATAAACATGTAATTGAATTAACAAAAACTGAACATTACAGGCATCATGAAAGTCAGAACAGTTGCGTTAGACTGTGCAGGTGTCCCTAATAAAGGGGCCACTTAGTGTCGCATTTAAAACAAAAATCTAATAAAAAGCACGTTTTTTTAAATGGATGATGACGCACATTGTCACAGTGTGTGTGTGTGTGTGTGTGTGTGTGTGTTAGTGTGTGTGTGTGTGTGTGTGTGTGTGTCACAGCATGACATCATCCCTCCGTTTTAAGCTTTTTGACTTAGAAGCAGAGAAAATGGCACACACACACACACTTAAGACACACAGTAACGCACAGCGTCACAAACTGCTTTCTCTTCTGCTGCCACACACAAAACACACACACACACACACACACACACACACACAAAACACACACCCCCCACAAAACACACACACTGTCCTTTAAGAGGTGCTGATGTCAGAACTCTGCTCATCTTTGTCCTCAGGATTACCGAAGCAGACCTGTGTGCGTGTGTGTGTGTGTGTCCATGAGTGTGTGTGTGTGTGTGTGT
>CM050854.1:21935276-21972776 GCA_027580175.1 Siniperca scherzeri
GGGGCACCAAGGCCAAAACCAATGGTGCAATAACAATAAGTGATAATTATATTGTATGAAGACAAAACAGGATACAATCAACCATTAGGAGTCAAAACAGCACTGAGGTTATTAAGACTGAACTGTGTTTTATAAACTGGTAATTTTTAGAAAATGATTAACTGATGTTTTGGCTACTTGTGGGCAGTGGAAACAAGCCGTGAACACAACACCGACATATCCACCATTTAAGTTGATATGACAAACTTAAAAATATCAATTCTAGCCTCCAGAAAAAATGTTCTATGCCTTTTTTTTTTATAGTTTGAGAGTGCATCAGCCAAAATGCACCGCTGTATCTTAAAAAACTAGCCCGTTGCCTAAATTTCCACCAGTTTTCAAAACTTCTGTCACGGTTTTTAAGATACAGACAAACGGGACCGATAACATCCACACAGCCTTCGTGTCACGGTAACATTTAACACGCTCGAGCCAGGAATCTGACAGCTTGCGTTCACACCGGTCTTAAGATTCCTGGGAATGTCAGTCGGGCTTCAGTTGGGGGAAAAGATGGAGAGAGATTTCAGGGATTTTGTATAATCTATTCAAGCTGCTCACCTGTTCAAACGCGCACGAACGCACAGCTGATTGTGACTGTTTGACTTCCCACAGCTACAGTTGAGTCGGACACTGGCAGTAAACTGGTTCAACACACACACACACACACACACACACACCTGAGGGAGACAGGAAACACACCCTCACAGTAAATCTCTCTGAACTCTGACCTTTGACCTCTGAAACTGACAGACACAGTGATTGACAGCTGGTCTGCAGGGTGTACAGTGACAGTCAGGAAACTATGTTTGGTGAGTGTGTGTGTGTTGACCTCTGACCCCTGTCGTGTCCTGACAGCTCTTGTATCCCACGATGCCTTGCTGCCTGGCAGAAGGAAAAATGCTGACAGAAGAATGACACACACACATATATAATAGCAGTGATTACAGGAATGAGGGATTAGTTATTTCATTGATTATTTAACAGAAAATAAACAAGTTAATTAGTAGATAATTGCTAAACGGGTCTTTTCTCCACCTAAACATTATCTGGTACCAGCTTCTCAAATGTGAGAATTTACCTGTCGATAATAAAATATCCCGCCAGTACATCCTCCCTCATACATTAAAGGGCAGGATCAATGCTGTTAGTAGGCTTTTTTTTTTACATTTAATCAGATGCATAAACATTTATTTTGTGAGTTAGCCAAACTACAAAATAAAACATGTTTTGCAAACTGTCGTAGACAGTTAATTTTGTCTCTTTCGCACCTGTAGTTTGGTTCATCTGGTTCGAACCAAGAAGAAAAAAAATATCCATTTATGCCTTTTTTAGTTGGTTTAGTTAGTTCACGATGAGTTTTTACAAACAAAGAGCTGTAAAAAGTATGTAAAAGTAATAAAGTTATACAGAATGAATCCGTATTAGTTCGTAGATTGATCTTCTCTGGTGTCACAAAGAGCTCACGAAGAAATGACCGACTATGAGCTTTATTAGTGTTATTAGCCTGAAAATCGGCCGCATGTTATACATAATGACTAACAGGTAGAGACAGGAGGAAAAAGAGGCGAACAGCAATAATATTAGGGGGGGGATCATTAAGTCACACTTTCTAATGGCCTTAACGAACTGCCAAAAGCACACAGAGCAGGATGAAAGATTTTGCTCGTTTGGATTTTGACCACTTATACAGATTTCTTATTATGAGATTGTTTCCTTTCACGACCAGCAGATGGATTTAATAGTAGTTTAGCCTTTGAAATCGTGTTAAAATCACATTTCTACCATCCTTTTGGTTGGTCTGTTTGTTGCTTTCAGACCACTAATGAAGCGCACCGGAGTTGTTTGAACAGCAATCCGGTTGTTTGGGTCGCGCCCGAGCTCAGTTAACAGCTTTCACACCAGAAGCCCAAATTAACGAGCAAACGCACCCGTTTGAACCGAGCCTCTGTACCATTTTGATAGCTGAAACGTTGGCGAGGATTGCGTCCGTTGGCTGTTCAGAAAGCCCAAGAGATTGACCCTGTTTTCAGCTTTATGGTGTCTTTGATTATATTTGGGATGAAACAAACAGTAACCGGGTATTTCATCTTCCTGTGTGCATGATGATTATAATGTTCTGATCACGGTTTGCTCTCCCCAGACTGCCTATATCTCATTTCCTCAGCCAGCATGCCCACGTGGGACCCTCTTGGATGGGCTGCCAATGGAGCCTCAGCCTCAGGCAACCTGAATGGATTGGGAAAAGGAAGGGGGAAATGCAGAACATATACAGTGTGGGAAAGCATAGATTGTCCCACATAGTAGCCAACCGACAAGTCCTCTGAATTAAACGCGAAAACACGTTGTCGGTCCAATGCGTAAGGGATTTTTGATCTCGCCGTTTCAGAAATAAAACCATTTTCTGAACTTGAGGTTTGGTCAGGTTTACGGAAAGGTTCGAGTTAAAATGACTACTTTGAGTAGTAATAGCCAGTAATAGCCACGTGGTTAAGGTTAGGGAACAATGGTGGTCATGGTTAAAAGAAACCAACGTTGACTGTTGGTACGAAACAGGAAACGTTTAACAGTCCCACGTTTAGTTGACCCATCCATCCACCGCACCCTCCTCCGTCACACTACTTCCTTCTTCCCCCCCGGCAGAGTCATAATTACTTCGGCCACTAGGGGCGCTTTAAATAAATGTCCGATCCTACTTGGAGGCAGGACTTGCTCTTAAAGGCTTCACATCCATCCTGTAGGGAGTTGAACACAAGTTGTAATGTTATTTTTTCTCTCCCAAAGCTGATGTCAACAAATTCACGTACAGGAGGCGACTTTCATCCATCAGATTACTGCGATTACTGACACTCGTGGTCCACTTTTGCCCCAACCGTTACAGTCTATTAATTGGACACAGTGATTAGACTTGAGGTCTTTCGCGGCCTGGAGATTATTGCACCACATGGGACTGACTTGTAGCTCTCCTGTGCCTCATTAACAGCCCACACGAGCAGATACACATGGGGCCCATATGGAGCCAAATTTTTGTGCCAGCCTATCACTCGCCCATGTGGGTCGACATGGACGTGTTGGTCGGGTCAGAAGTTTACTAGGCTCAGCTGCGTAACAATTTTTTTATGTGTGCTGTCTTATTTCAGTCAGTAATATTTTTTACATATTTGTTTACTTTTGTACATTTGTATGCCTCCTTTCGAATCTTTATTCCCCCCGCCCCATCTCAATCTGTTCGAGATTTCGACAGAGATCAGCAATGACATGCAACAAAGGCCCCCCGTCTGGGCCCCAACCAGGGTCCTTGTTGGCGCCTTTACCCCAAAGCCTATAATATTTTTATTTAATTTTTGTTTTTGGCATAAGAGGTAGAGAAGAATAAAATGAATAAATACGTGAAATCTATTTGAATTTAAATCAAATTAAACTAAATTAAAGGAAGGGAAGAAGCTTATTGCCCCCCTCACAGTCACAGTTACATGACCAAATTATCTCTAAACATATATAAAGTATACAGTGCTGAGTACTGACGAACTCCAACAGAGTGCGACGTCTTCTCTCTAGCTGATCGCTTCACGTCAATTTTAGGAGTCACATTCTTCCCAGTTAAACTTTCATTCATATCATGTCTTATCAATAATTAAAGCTTATAAACTTAATAGTTTTGAACCTTTGGTGTGTGTGGATTAAGTAGCTCATGAAAAATAAGGTTTGCCAAGGTCGGTAGGCTGCAGCTGTTATTTCAGAGTGCCAGATACATATTTAATCAACATTGCATGTCTTCTGCTGCTATAAGGATTGGTATCAGCAGATACTTTAATATTAAAGGACTATAAAGGCGATCCTTAGTATATACAGTAGGTTCTACAGCGACACACACACCAGATACAGTGGTTCCTACAGATCTGAATCCTTTTAGATCCCTCAGTCTTTGGGCCTCCTCATTGCCCATGTAGTAAACATGCGGGTCCCAGCTTTTATAAGAAAGGTTTGTCCGTCAGAACTGAAGAAGCAGCCTCAGATGGTTTGCAGCCATTGCATCAAAAAAGGTGTTTTGTCTCTAATGCAGAGACTCGGCTCGTCTTCAAAAGAAGTAAAGATTCTGTGTTGAGTTTTAAAAGACCAGAGAACATAAACTCGTGTGTGTGTGTGAGCTCATGTCTGAACCCAATGTCATTCTGAGATCTATGAAATAACTGTGTGTATTGTGGGTAGGGAGTGAAGATTTTCCTTTTTAATTATTCTAATAATAGACAGCTTCGGACCGTCGGTCGGACACGACGACGCGGTGAAGGCGTCGCTTCGGGCTCTGGGTCGTCGTGACGGCGTTTCTCACTGTTTTCACCAAGTTTTCCAAACCGATCGATCGATTGACGGAGAAAAGAATCGGCAGATGGATCCAATATGAAAAGCATCGTCAGCTGCAGTCCGATACAAACCGGTTCGACATGAGCTCCGGCTCCACCAGCTGCAGCAGCAACATCCTGCTTTACATTAATGCACGAGGAATAATAACCTGATGACAGAATATATAACAGCACAGCAGCCACAGGGACGCTGCACTGCACCGAGTACTTTTCATACTTTAAGTACATTTTTCCTGGGTATTTTTACAGTGTAGTATTAGTACTTTTACTTAAGTAAAAGATCTGACTCCTCCCTCCAGCACTGCTCGCTGTGAAGGTGATCTGGACTCTGGGAGGAGACCCCGAGGCAGACCCGAGCACCTGGAGGGATTATATCCTCCATCTGGTCTGGGAGTGCCTCGGGATCCCCCAGGAGCAGCTGGAGAAAGTTGCTCGGGAGCGGTGTCAATTTTGGCTCCTGATTTTAGTTTTAGTCTCATTTTATTCATTTGATTATTGTTAGTTTTAGTTATTCAGTGAAGTTTTAGTCTCACTCTGAGGCCGCAGCTGTCGCCATCTTTGTTGTGTACAGGTACCATGGTTACAGGTGTCGGTGTCGAGGGCACCGTTTACTTGTTTGTACCTAGTGTTTATGATGTTGGCAAACAGGGAACAGGAAAGGACCCAAATGCAGACAGAGGAGGCAGCACGATGATTTAAGTGATTTAATTGAGCTTACTGGCAGGTGCAG
Organism: Siniperca scherzeri; assembly: GCA_027580175.1. NCBI lineage: Eukaryota > Metazoa > Chordata > Actinopteri > Centrarchiformes > Sinipercidae > Siniperca > Siniperca scherzeri. The sequence continues at coordinate 21,940,404 of CM050854.1, forward strand.
GTGCAGGTAGGCAGGCGGGCAGGTACAGGTACAGGTAACAGGCCAACATCAGAGAAGCCAAAACCAACATAGCAGCTACGACGAACTGACAAAGGAAGGACACTTAAATACACTTAAGTGAAGGCGAGAACGAGACACAGGTGAAACCAATGACACAGGTGAAAACACTCGAAGCAATCATCGACAGGAAGCAAAACTAACAGACACAAGAGGGATTACAAAATAAAATAAGGAAATAACAGAACAAAACCACGACACCTAGACTTAATCACACACACAGTGCACGTGTCAAAGACTGACGCTACTTAGCTTACGTTAGCTTAGCTTTTCTATAAATATGGCCGTGCTCACCTGGCTGTTTTCATGGTTCGTCCCAGATGGTGTGTGCGAGTGAATGATGTCATATTGACAGTTACAGTAATGCTGTCACATCAGATCAGCTGACCAATCACTGAACAGATTCTGACTGCTGGGGTATCGCTGTCCGTTAAAAACTTCATCATCGTCATCCTCGATGGAGCGAGCACGAGAGGAAGCAGAATTAGTTGAATGGAAAGCGTCCCTAGTTTCCTCTCCTCTCCTTTCATCCTCCTCTCCTCTTCTTCCTCTTTCTTTTCCTCCCTCTTCTCTTCTTCCTCTTTCTTTTCCTCCCTCTCCTCTTCTTCCTCTTTCTTTTCCTCCCTCTCCTCTTCTTCCTCTCCTCACCTCTCCTTTCCTAGTTTCTTCTCCTTTCCTTTTATTCTCTCCTCGCCTCCACCCCTCCTGGTTTTTCTCCTTTCCTAGTTTCCTTTCCTCTTTCCTTTCACCCTCCTCTCCTCTCCTTGTTTTCTCTCCTTGTTTTCTCTCCTTGTTTTCTCTCCTTGTTTCCTCTCCTTGTTTTCTCTCCTTGTTTCCTCTCCTTGTTTTCTCTCCTTGTTTTCTCTCCTTGTTTCCTCTCCTCTCCTCTCCTTGTTTCCTCTCCTTGTTTCCTCTCCTCTCCTCTCGTCTCCTCTCCTTGTTTCCTCTTCTTGTTTCCTCTCCTCTCCTCTCGTCTCCTCTCCTTGTCTCCTCTCCTTGTTTCCTCTCCTCTCCTCTCCTCTCCTTTTTTCCTCTCCTTGTTTCCTCTCCTTGTTTCCTCTCCTCTCCTTGTTTCCTCTCCTTGTTTCCTCTCCTCTCCTTGTTTCCTCTCCTTGTTTCCTCTCTTGTTTCCTCTCCTCTCCTTGTTTCCTCTCCTTGTTTCCTCTCGTCTCCTCTCCTTGTTTCCTCTCCTTGTTTCCTCTTCTTGTTTCCTCTCGTCTCCTCTCCTTGTTTCCTCTCCTTGTTTCCTCTTCTTGTTTCCTCTCGTCTCCTCTCCTTGTTTCCTCTCGTTTCCTCTCCTCTTCTCTCGTCTCCTCTCCTTGTTTCCTCTCCTTGTTTCCTCTCGTCTCCTCTCCTTGTTTCCTCTCCTCTCGTCTCCTCTCCTTGTCTCCTCTCCTTGTTTCCTCTCCTCTCCTCTCCTCTCCTTGTTTCCTCTCCTTGTTTCCTCTCGTCTCCTCTCCTTGTTTCCTCTCCTCTCCTCTCGTCTCCTTGTTTCCTCTCCTTGTTTCCTCTCCTCTCCTCTCCTTGTTTCCTCTCCTTGTTTCCTCTCCTTGTTTCCTCTCCTTGTTTCCTCTCGTCTCCTCTCCTTGTTTCCTCTCCTTGTTTCCTCTCTTTGTTTCCTCTCCTCTCCTTGTTTCCTCTCCTTGTTTCCTCTCGTCTCCTCTCCTTGTTTCCTCTCCTTGTTTCCTCTTCTTGTTTCCTCTCGTCTCCTCTCCTTGTTTCCTCTCCTTGTTTCCTCTTCTTGTTTCCTCTCGTCTCCTCTCCTTGTTTCCTCTTCTTGTTTCCTCTTCTTGTTTCCTCTCGTCTCCTCTCCTTGTTTCCTCTTCTTGTTTCCTCTTCTTGTTTCCTCTCCTCTCCTCTCCTCTCCTTGTTTCCTCTCCTTGTTTCCTCTCCTTGTTTCCTCTTCTTGTTTCCTCTCGTCTCCTCTCCTTGTTTCCTCTTCTTGTTTCCTCTTCTTGTTTCCTCTCCTCTCCTCTCCTTGTTTCCTCTCCTTGTTTCCTCTCCTCTCCTCTCCTCTCCTTGTTTCCTCTCCTTGTTTCCTCTCGTCTCCTCTCCTTGTTTCCTCTCCTCTCCTCTCGTCTCCTTGTTTCCTCTCCTTGTTTCCTCTCCTCTCCTCTCCTTGTTTCCTCTCCTTGTTTCCTCTCGTCTCCTCTCCTTGTTTCCTCTCCTTGTTTCCTCTCTTTGTTTCCTCTCCTCTCCTTGTTTCCTCTCCTTGTTTCCTCTCGTCTCCTCTCCTTGTTTCCTCTCCTTGTTTCCTCTCCTTGTTTCCTCTCGTCTCCTCTCCTTGTTTCCTCTCCTTGTTTCCTCTCCTTGTTTCCTCTCCTCCCAGTGTTCAATTACAGATCACTCTGGAATTCACACACAGACTCTGTGCCTGAAGTGCTCCCCTCCCCCTCACTGGTTTGAAGTGTGTGAGGAGGAGGAGGAGGAGAGGAAGGCAGGAGAGGAAACATGGAAAATATGGATAGAGAAAGGAAGGAAGGAAGGAAGGAAGCAGTTGAACGAAGGAAGGAAGGAAGGAAAAATAACAAAGGGTGCAACAAAGGAAGGAAGGCGCTAATGAAGGAAACAAAGCTCGTCTCTTCTCTGCTGACTCTTCAAGTGCACATTTACAGCGTGTGCACACACACACACATTCACACACAATGGAGTGCTGAGATGGAGGAGTGGTGTGTTAGAGGGCGAGCGAGCAAGCAAGTGTGTGTGTGTGTGTGTGTGTGTGTGTGTGAGCTGCGAGCCCTGTGATTGGCTGAGCCCGGCTAGCTGCACCAACAGCCGAAAGAAGACGGGAACAGAGGAGGAGAGGGAGGCTGCAGATAGAGAGGAGAATACAAAGAGCATGTGAGAGAGTGTGTGTGTGTGTGTGTGTGTGTTACGAGCTAGTCAATGTGTGTGTACATGCATGTGTGTGTGTGTGTGTGACATCCAGAGGTGTGTGTGTGTGCAGACGCGAGGAAGCGAGGAGGAAACCTGATCTCACTCTCTCTCTGTGGAACAACGCTTTCCGTTAACTCTCGTCGTTATTAGCCTTGTTGTAAGCTGATAGCTTAGCCTGGCCCCAGTTTGGCCCAGCTCGGCCCGGCCCAGTTCAGACCTGGTGTGGTGGTGGTGGTGGTGGTGGTGATGGAGCGGTTCCTGGCACTGCTGCGCCTGCTGGGCAGGAGGAGGCGAGGGAGGAGGTACCGGGCGGATGACGATTACCAGGAAGGCTACGAGGACGTTTACTACTACACCAGCAAGTACAACACACACCTACTGAGTGAGTGAGTCCCATAGAGAAACACTGAGGAGAGAGAGGGGGGGGGGCGTTGTTTTATTGTCTTGCTGGAAGGGCGAGTGAGGAAGAGAGATCAGTGTAGAGAGCGAGAGAGGAGCTTATATACAGATTATGAAGTAGCCCTGAGTGTATATATGTGTGTGTGTGTGTGTGTGTGTAAGGTCTTGTATTATACATGAAGGTCGTTAGCGAAGCGCTGCTCAGTTACAGTACACACACACACACACACACACAGGTATCCAGGTGACGGGGGAGCAGGTGGTTTGTGGGTAATAACAAGGTAGGAAGTGTTGACTGTGGACAGGAATGTTCACTATGTGGGTAACACACACACACACACACACACACAGTAGTTCCAGGTTTAACTTGCTGTGTTGTTTTAGTCCACATACTGGTCTGACTGTTGCTTCAGATTCTGGTTGAGAAATCTGTCCAGTCCTGTCGTCGTAGTTTCTGGTTTTCATTCTGCTCCCAATTCCGCTTTTGTTCTGTTTTTTTTTTTGTTTTGTTTTGTTTTTTTCAGGTTCTGGTTTATCGGCTGTGTCTCGGACCTCTTTTGCTTTTTTGGTACCGAACAAAATCTGTCTGCAACACGTCAACAGCGTCAAAAACTGTAAAGTACCGAACCGAGACAACAAAGTACCCTCTCACACTCTGACAGCGACAAACACCAAAGTAGATCGTCGCACATTCAGAGGCTTAATATTCTTCGCAAGTTAGTATTAATTAGTATCACTGCTATATATATATATATATATATATATATATATATATATATATATATATATATATATATATATATATATATATATATATAAGCTTCAGGGGAAATTAGTTTTCACAAGGTGGGAAAAGTTTAAGCGTGGGACTCGCATTGCGACTGTTTAGCCGATTATGAATCTGATTTGGGCTTGAAGACTGATGGGACCAAGTTGGACTGGGTCTGTCCCAGTCCTGGGTCAGTTGGTGTTGACAGATAAAATCATAGTTTGTAATATGTATTTTATTTCAAAGTGTTTTTTATTGTTTTAAATGTACATAACACAAACTGAGAACGTACACAGAACACAACAAACAACAACAACAACAAAAAAAAGGAGGAGATGAGAACCTGAATTTTTTAATCTAAAGAATTAGCATCAAATGCATTTTCATAATAATCCAAGAAAGGTTGCCATATATTCTGAAACCTTTCTGCTGAGTTTTGGACTGTAGTTCTTAACTTTTCGAGCTGGAAGAAGGACATAGTTTCGCGCACCCAACGTGAGTGTTTTGGGGGTGAGGGAGATTTCCAATTTGTAAGAATTAGTCGGCGGGCTAACAATGTAGAAAATGCTATTAATTGAGATTGGCCTCTTGAGACCCCAACTTTACTGTGTACCACCCCAAATATTGCAGTGATAGGGTCTGGATCAATATTCTTTTTACAAATGTGCCTATGCTTGGGCATGACCACAACATGTGAGCCAGAGAGGCAGGCGCTTGGTGACGACGCGTACAGTTGGGATCCACGTTTGGATATATTTTGGCCAATTTGGTCCTAGAGAGGTGCAGGCGATTAAATACTTTGAATTGTATCAACCTGTGCCTAACACAGATAGACGATGTGTATATTTTATGTATAGCTCTTTGCCAAATTTCATCCGTCAATTCTGTATTTAGATCCTCCTCCCACTGTACCTTAAGAGACAGAAGAGATGGGCATTTCATGGCCTGAATAGCAGCACACAGCTGGGAGACGCCACCCGAGAGATGAAGTTTGACCGTCGGACAATGATCAAGAGCACCGATATTTGGTTTTGAGGGGAATGTGCGAAACTGGGAACGGACAAAATCGCGGACCTGAAGATACCTAAAAAAAAAAAAGTGTTTTTGGTAAACTTAATTCATTAACCAAATAGTCAAAAGAAACGAACGTGCCATCTGCAAAAAGATCTCCCACACTGTTTATGCCTTTTCTAGCCCAGCTGAGAGAGGCCGTATCTATAAGCGATGGCTTAAAAAGAAAGTTTGAGGACAAAGGCGTAGACACCAAAGCTTGTACGTGACCAAAATGTTTGCGAAATTGGGTCATAGTTTGTAATATGTAAAGAGTCTAATCTGAAGTCGTCGGCCGTTCTCAGAAAGACTATTTTAAACATGTTTGATATTTGTCGCACTCGCGTGTTGCCGAGGGAGTCGTACCCGTAAATGAACATCTTTACCCGAAGTTAGCTTAGTTTTACAAAGCTCCAGTTCCCTCTCTGGGCTCTGCAGTCCTACGTGCCTCTCCATCCAGGATCTCACCAGACTCTGCACAAGTGTCGCTGCATATAAACAAGCTGCTGGTTGGCGTCCATGTTTGTTTTGGTACAAGAACACGCGATAATTAGCGTTGTTGCGGGATTTGCGGGGGCGTCGGCCTCCAGAGCTCCAGTGGTTCAGTGTGTTGTCTGGTGTGTTTACTCAGTCGTCAGGTTTATGCTCCTTCCTGACCGTCAAAGACTAAAAAGTCAGTAAGATCTTGGTCTCAGAGTTAGTTTAATAATCACCAGTTGGACACACATTTCACCCAGTTGCGTCTGTACTGATTTGAAGTTGTTTAAAGTTTGTGTTGATCACCTGGACCCGTCAGTAGCTCCATGTTGTTTCCACCGATGACTGTGATCCTGGTGATTGTGTGATGCGGTCGAAAGCTGCAGAATGAGTTGTTTTGTCACCAGCTGTGTTTCAGTTTCTAGATTCAGTTGCAGCTGCTGGTCTCCGTTTACTTCTGGTCCGTGTTCCAGATGTTGGATTCTGTTTCGAATGCTGTTCCTGATTCACATTAGTTTCTGGTTTCAGTTCTAATTTAAACTCTATTACAGACGATGGCTTGGCTCTGGTAGTTCTGATCATAGACTCTCGAGTCCAATCATATCAATAAAAAACGTTTTAAAATCATTTTTAAATCAATTAAATTAATATTTGGTGTCAAATTATTGATTTCTTTATTATGTAACCATGTAATAAGCGGGTTAATGCACAGAGAGGCGGTCATTATTGGGAAATAATAAGTTAATTTGGCATTAACGACCGGCTCGTTGTACGTTATCCCTTACTTTGTTGGGTTTTTTTCCTTCATTAGACATTAAAGCGCTGATAGGAGACGAGGGAAGAGAGATGGGGGTTAACAAAAGAACCGGCGGCGTTGTGATTACATCGTCAGCGTCTCAGCGCCGCAGGTTAATTGAAGCATACTATGGATTAGTTTATGTTATGGCCGTCACCTTCCTCTCTGACAGATCAGTTTAGCAATAAATACTACAATACCCATGAGCCTCAGTTGCCTCTGCTTTGGAAAAGACTCCATCCAGAGTTTTCTTTGTTGATGCAATCAGGCACAAAACCTCTGCAACTCCGCAATATGGCTGCCAGGCTGATATGAGATTTAGCCAAAGCAAATTGAATTTATCCAGCGGGCTCTGCAGAGCTCAGCCCTTACCTTCACCCTGCCATCAGCCACGCTCGGATTAGGCGTTCCTCTCCTCAGCGCTCAGCGGGAGTTGTGGTTAACTTCTCTCCTCAACGTGTTATGTCTTGTACCTCTGACTTGTTTGTGCTGATTGTGGTGGCCTGCCTTTTAAACTTGAAACGGGGCTCCGCTTCTCCACTAATGAGACCGTCCAAATCACAATGTCCATATCGGCTCTTTTATTTATATATTTTTTTTAATCTTTTGCATAGTTTAATGTTTAAGAGAGTGTCTACGGTTGAAAACTGTACCGATGCCTCGTTCTACACATACTTCCTACACGCTCTGCGTCATCACACTTATTTTATTATATACTTATACCCACCTGGTACTTAATTTATTTTCTGACCTGTTTTTATAGTTTTTATATTGTATTATATCGTTTGCTAGCACTTTCTCCTGTGTGCACTGACGTAAAGGCGAGCTGCTGTAACAAAAGAGTTTCCCTTCTGGGATCAATAAAGTATTTCTGATTCTGATAATGAACTGTAATAGCTCAAGACACTAGAAAAATTTAAATAGTTAATTCCTAAATCAAAAGGGAAACTTACGTTCTTTTAATAATATGGTATATGGGAAAAAAAATCCTTTGAACTAACTAAGTCTGCAACTAACGATTATTGTGGTTATCAATTAATCTGCCGATTTATTTTCTCAATTAATTGATAAATCGAGTGGTCAACAAAATGTGAGAAAAAAAGAGTCCGGCAGCCAATCAGCCAAAGACACTTTTACAGAGACGGCACACTGACTTGTGTATTCACATGCTGAAAGTATTTATTTGTGTATTTTTGACATGTTTTCTCACAGCTAAATGTATAAGTGCCTCCACTACTCGTTTTACTATCTGCTGGATTTACACTCCGACGTCTCCTGAGCTGAAATGAGATTCAGAAGTATTTTAGTTTTTGTGGGTGAACTCTAGTTCACAGCTCACCCGTCTCCAGAGAAATCTTGAACCCGCCGTCCACTAAACTGTTTACACCGATTTAAAGTGTTTGTGAGCGCTCCCAGCCGCGAGCAGACGATAAAGGATTCACTTTGGTACCCGGCCTCGTTCTCTCAGATGTTTCTCAATGAACTGGACCAGCAGATTAACTGCAGAACTCAATATTTGTGGAGAAATCTGGCTATTTTGCTGTGAGGAAAGTCAATCCAACACCTATGTTTCATATTATTTTTATAAAACCGCATTTTTGCATGTGTGGATGTGTGTTTAGGCGCTAATAACTGACACTGATCTTTATTATTCGTATGTGAGAAATTACTGGAATATTCCTTTGTATGTCTTTGTGTGTGTGTGTGTGTGTGTGTGTGTGTGTGTGTGTGTAGCAGAGCTGCCAAGAGACATTTCTTGCAGCTACCAGCTAGCTAGCAGTGTGTGTGTGTGTGTGTGTGTTTAGCACAGCGTGTGATTCTATATGAAGGCAATTTAAGGTTGGTTGACTGGCTATCCCACACCCACACACACACACACACACACACACACACACACACACACACACTCTCGTCAGACCTTATTCCTTTGTTTCTCTTTTTATTCGGGCTTTGGTCTCGCCTGGTACGGCCTGTTTAAGCTGGTTGGTTGCATCAAGCATCTTCAGTTAGGTTCTGCACTGATTTATATAACTCTGGTCCAGGATTAAAATCAGTGCTGCAGAACCAGAGATATCTTTCTTTTCATTCCACACATTCTTCTTCGTTGTCAAAACCTGGCGCATACATTACCCACAATGCAGTTCAACTGGCAACAGTTCGACGTAGATTGGGGTGTGTTTATGCTAGTAGCGGCTAACGTAGCCTGTAGCCTGCGGCAGAGACGGGCGGCGGGCTGCAGAGGTCTGGTGAGCTCACTTCCTTCTGACTCCACGCCAACACGTTTGTTTCACTTTCAAACTTTTCGTCTTCAGCCCCGACCGACGCCGACTCGAGTGACGTCACCTGAGGACATTTATCAGCCTTCACACGGCTCCCTCTGGAGACGCTAAAGGCTTTATACGACTTTTATAACTGATGCAGTAAAACTCCCCAACAACCGGAAACACACACACAATCAGTTCCCCTTTACGACCTTCATAGAAGAAAGTTAGTCACCCCAAATCTCCTCAGCTGCTGTCCTGAGGATACACTCCTTATGGAGTTTCAGACCATCATTTCTATCAGTATAACAACACTGCACTGACTGAAGTACATAGCTGAGGTGTGGGAGCACAGTGACGTCAGTAAGAATAAGTCAGATGATCAGACAGGTTGAAAACAAACCAACAGGTTAGACAAACATATTTGGAAGAGAAAATGAAGGTGAATGGTGTAATTATTACACAAACTGTCAGCGGTACTGTAACTTTAACCTTCTTTGCTCACTGAAGTTGTGCTCGCACAGTTTTCTTGCGCGATGAGGGATTATTAGCAACATTTCAGGTGCACTCACCTTCAGTTTGACCTCCAAATGAAGTGGTTTAGATCAGCGGTTTCCAGCTGGTGGGCTGCGGGTCGCAAGCATGTGGGTCAAAATGGTGAAAAGGAAACTTTGAAATGTGCATTTCTGCAACAGCGCTTTTTATAACACGTTATAACTTAACAGTACAAGTAGCCTATCGATGCTTGCTCTGTCAGTCATGTGACCCTCGCCATGCGTGTCCGTTGACTGTAGCGGTCTTTCCAGTGTGTCTGCTGCTCGTGGCAGAAATCAAGAAGAAGCTACCTATTACACGTTGTGCTTTAAGAATAGTTTTAGTAGCCTGAAAAGGCCTGAATTAGTTGTAGCTGCTGTTGCAATGCTTCAGTTTTAATTGCACACTCTTGCTTCAATGCTTCTAAGTTTTAATGAGCTTTAAGCCCATGTTGTACTTAACTTATTTTAGTTTTCATTTGGGAAATATAGCAGAAGAGGCAGCACAGCGGTTAGCTCTGTGTCCTCACAGCAGGAAGGTCCTGGGTTTGTGTCCACTGACAGGTGGAGTGGATGGATGGAGGTAAACTGAATGGGCGTTAGGTTGGTCTGTGTGTGGATCAATGTTGGTAAAGTGCCTCCAAATCCCCAAATATCCCAACATACTATTGATGATTTGAACATGAACAATTCAGAACATAAAATGCGATCTGGTGGAGTTTTGGGGTATCTGTTGGCACTGCAACCTGGTTGCCTGGTTCGAGCCTATCAGGGACAGGTCATAGGTTAAAGGTGTCACTCTGGAGCCTCTGGCCACGCCTCCATCAGTGATGTCACCTGTATCTCACCTGTAGGCAGGCTCTCCATCCTTTATAACCAGACAGCAGCTTCTCTGCCTGCCTGCCTGCCTGCCATACTCTCTTTGTACGCTCGATGATCTCATTATGTGCCGAAACATTATGATGCATAAATCTGCACATAAATGAGGTGAAATGATGTTGACTGTTATACGGAGTTCAGACCAGTGCAGTTCTTAGCAGTCATGTGTTATGTGAAGCTTGTTGACATAGAAAAATGTGCTAATTAATGCTTTAAATAAGGACTTAATTTGCATCACTGGTCCTGTGTTCAACATGATGGAGATTAAAGAGGAAAGCTGAAGGGGGGTTGGCTGTCTGATTTAGCATTTTGTTATGTTATTATCAAACCATCGTTCAGATTCTGGTCAAACTGAGTAAGTAAAGAAAACTAAATCTGTTGAAAGCAAAAAAACATCTTTGTTTTCATGTGTTTTTGGCTGCCATCAGCAGACCGGTCATAGACTCGACACCACACCTACCTGTTTTTTAATAGCCACCATGTGTGAATGTGTCAGACTCGTCTCTGCTGGCATTCAGTCCCACGATTTCCGTTTGCTGGGATTCGATTGGTGTCGATCTGGAGGCGGCGTTCTTCACTGCTGTGTTATCTTCAGAGACATTGAACACACACAACCAGAGAGAAAAAGTAGAGTAGAAATCTGTTCACCTTAATTAATCTGTAGGCGTCTCGGGATTCAGAGCACTTTGCCCTCATTATTTGGATATGATGTTTAATTAGTTCTCCTAAATTAAAGAACAACTGCTTCCTTTTTTCTGCACTTATTCCTCCTAAACCAAGGAATTCAACCTTGCGATGCAGGAAACCTAAAGGTCCGTAGAGATGGTCGTATAGGGACACTAATGGATCTAGAACTGCATCAAAAAGGTTGTTTTCTGTGCTGTTTGCTTGAATGAATATTAGTTAACAGTATAACTTGAAAACCAGTGGTAGAATGTAACTAATTACATTTACTTAAGTACTTTACTTAAGTACAATTGTGAGGTACTTTTACTTTACTTACTGTAAGTATTTTCATGTTATGGAGCTTTGTACTACTACATTTTAAAAGCAAATATTGTACTTTAGTACAATATTTAGTATTTCCATTTTAGCCTACTTTATACTAACTACTAAAACCAACAGTCCAAAACCCAAAGATATTCAGTTTACAATCATAGAAGAAGAAAAGCAGAAAATATTCAATTTTAGGAGCTGGAACCAGTGAAGGTTTTCCTATAAATTACATAAACGATGAATCTATTAACAAAATTGTTGCTGATCAATTAATGGTCTCAGCTCCAATAATAATTTAACACCAACAGTCATAATGAGTACTTTTACTTTTGATACTTTGAGTACATTTTGCTGATTTAAAAAAAAGTGCTTTTACTTTAGTAAAATTCAAAATGCAGGACTTTTACTTGGAATAAATAGCGGTGGAATGTAACGAAGCATTTGTACTTTTACTTGAGTATTTCCATTTCATGCTACTTTATACTTACTACTCCGTCACGTCTCAGAGGCAAATATTGTACATTTTACTCCACTAAATGTATCTGACAGCTTTACTTACTGTTTACTTTGAAGATTAAAATTGTATATTTAAACAGATATGATACAAATTGCATTGTTAAAGGTTAAACTAACTAACGAGACATTTTCTAAAAACTAGGCTTAAAGGCTCAAAGAGGTAACAGTATCCAATATTTCACAAAAACAGCACAAATTTGACAATATAGATTTGTGTATCAGAACTTTGTTTCTTCTTCTTTCCTCTCCCATTAATCATCTCACGACCCCTCAGATTTATCTGGTGACCCTTTAGAGGATCTTGTATTAACTAATAATGTCCTTTATAATAATATATCAGTTTTGGGGGACATTTTTCCACAGAGCAAGTACTTTTACTTTTGATACTTTTGTACTTAAGTAAGATTATGAATGGAAGACTTTTACTTGTAATGGAGTACTTCTTCCACCACTGTTGAAAACCTACATGAAATAGGTTTCAGTTAATTGTTTTGAAGGAACAAGTGATTAGTTTCTGGCTTAATACTTCTGGCTGGTTTACATCTTACATAATGAGACAGTATTTTTCAGTATGTCTTGGAAACCCTATGTCTAGGAAAGTTAACTTCATATGTGGAGTCCCTCAGGGGTCTAATCTTGGGCCACTGATGTTCAGCCTGAACATGTTATGTGGTATGCTACTCAGGAGACTTCAGCTTGTAAAGTCACAGATTCAATGCATTAAAGACATAAATAACTGGATGTCCCACAACCTCCTGCAGGGTTCGACGGCCTCACTGCTCTGCCTAATACGACTGTGAGCTACAGCAGCTAAAAGCTGGATCACGTGTTACTTCTTGTACATAAAGCTCTGCACGGCATTGCTCCACAGTACCTGCTTATTTAATATGACCTCTCAGGTCATCTGGCCTTCCAGTTGGTGAAGCAGCTTTTGGTTTTTATGGTCCTTGCTGGAGTACATTGATAGATTGTGTTGGATATGTTCCAACATTAACATTGTTCAAAAGTAGACTGAAAACATTCATGTTCTTTTTGTTTGATTAGTTTCGTTGTGTTTTAAACTGCATCAGATTGTTGTAGATGTTTGATTGTTTGTATACACACTGTATAAATGTGCTATATAAATAGTTTTGCTTGCTTTGGTGTAGATCCAGTAACTTTTGAAGGTTTCCTTAAAGATAGAAAAAGATTTTGCTATGACATTTTACTCTTACTACACAAAATGTATATAATAATAATTGTCTTTCACTAAGTGTATTGTTATGCATATCTGAATCCAAATGGTTTTAAGAACATTTCTTATCATTAAAATAACATATCCAGAAGATTGTGCAGCTGTGGTGGACGTACAGGCATGAGATGTTGTGGATCTTAATGCTGTCTTAAATATTATTATTATTATTATTATTGTTGTTATTATTCTCCTGTAGTCCTCCTGGTTCGAGTCCAACCAAAGTGTTTCAGCACATTAACAGATTGGCTCTTGAATCAGTGACGCCAGTCCATCAGTTGATCCGTCTGTTGGTCCAACACTTTGGTTCAGAGTGAAATATCTCGACATCTACCAGATGGATTGCCATGAAATTTTGTACAGACATTCATGACCCAAAAGAGGATGAAACCTAATGACTTTGGTGATCTCCCGACTTTTCAAGTAGCGCCATCAGCGGGTCAAAGTTTCCACTTTTACGCAACGGTGAAGGCTCATGAACACTAAAGGACAAACTCGTGCTAAATGACCCTTAAAGTGATTATTTCACGGCATCAAGTCATTCTCCAGGTGTTACATACATCTTCAACATCACAGGTGACCACTTAGTCAGGTGTCCTTAATTCAAGCAAGCAGTGAAATCCACAACGCACTGCAATAACGCAAAGTTACTTGTCCAACACTTCAAATAGCAGAATACCTCTGAAACTACTGGCTGAATTCTTGTACTTGTACTAACAATGCTTGTCAATCAGAGCTGAAACAGTTTTAACCGATTAGTCGTCCGAAAAGGAAATTGATCAGCAACTGTTTTGGTAATTAATGAATTGTTTTTCACTGAAAAATGAAAACATTCTCTGGCTCCACTGTCTCAAATGTGAGAATTTGCTGGTTTTTGTTTGGCTTATGTGACGGTAAACTGAATGTCTTTAGATTTTGGACTGCTGGTTGGACAAAACAAGACATTTGAAGACATCGTTTTGGACTCTGGGACATTGTGATGGCCTTTTTTTTAAAACAATTGTCTGACCTTTTTAAAGACCAAAAGATGAGGTCATTTATCAAGAAATTAATCAGCGAAGAAGATGGCTGCCAATGGTTTCATACTATTCCGGATACGCAGCGATGCGCCAACAAAGGCAGGAAAGAAGACTGTTAGCTAGTAAACATGGATGTAAACAATGCTGGATTTAAAATACTTATATTTTTCTTGCTGTCAACAAAACCCGTTCAAAGACCCAAACCAGCAGCGAACGTATCTGCTAACAGGTGTGTGTGTGTGTGTGTGTGTGTGTGTGTGTAAATCACAGCCTGATGGATCTTCTTCCTCCATCGTTGTCCAGAAACTATTAAAACACATCAGCGAGCCGCTCTGCTGCACTGGGCGACATGTTCCTTCATCGCCACGAACACACACACTGTAGTTTATTCTGACTCCGTCACACACACACCGTCCTGCTGCCCCAAACACTCACTACAGCACCACATGTGGATTCATCCGCCGCTGGAAATAGTCCCCAACAGATGCACCGTTTCCTCCCGTTAGTCTGATAAAAAACTACAGCGAGCGGCTGCTTTGGGGCTTTAAGGTTGTTTAAAGGTGTTAAAATCATCTAAATCCGCTCTGTCTGACAGTAGCCTCAGTTTGTGCAGGTCTTCAGTGAAGGTGGATGATGTTTACACTGAGTGGAACATTTAAACCTAAAACTCCATGTTTTTTTTTTTTTATGGCTGCATCATTTCACCAAATGGAAATATTATTTACATTTCCTCAAAAATCATCCTGACATGTTTGTTTATCTTTTGTAAACTTTGGAATCTCCACTACAGCTGAATATTACATTTGAAAAAGGTTTGGCTGTGCAGCGAGAGTTTGTAATGAGGTAAACTGCTGTTTTAAAAAAAAAAAAAAAAAAGAAACTATATATTTGTGTTTTTAAAGATTTACGTCTTCAGCGGGAACCAACGGGCTCGGAGCTGAGAGCCGCAGACAGGAAGTCAGACAGGAAGTCAGAGACGGACTGACATGTTGATGGTTTGGGTCCTTTTCACGGGATTTGTTGACGCTAAGTAAAATATAGAATAACAGCAGCTTTAAAAGAGGTTTTATATAAATTGCGAGGTGTCTCGGAGAGCGGCAGAGTCCGAGCACAGCTGATGTGATGATTTGCGGCGTTCTTGGTTTGTTGATTACAGTGCTGTCGGTCGGTCCCATCTGTTCCTCACACACATGTAGACTCGTCAGCCTGACTGTGACCGTTAGCACTAATTAAAGGTTTACACATCCGTCCTCTCCTCTTCCCTTCTCTGGAACAGTGTTATTAGCGCTGTGACTCTGAGTGTGAGTGTGAGTGTGTGTGTGTGTGTGTGTGTACTTACATAAGGAGATGTCATGGTGACTCAATCCCACGTGTTTGACTTTGGGCGGTGGGTGTTGGCATGCAGGCACGCACACACACACACTGTCAGTGTTACCCTCTGATTTGGTTATTTTGAAAATGCTGGAGGCTGTGATGATAACCTGTAATGTTTGTGTGTGTGTGTGTGTGTGTGTGTGTGTGTGTGTGTGTGTGTGTGAACACTTCTTTCATCTCTCAAAATCATCTCTTTGTACGGTGCAGGGTCGCTCCCTCAATTATTCATCAGTTTGTTTCCATGGTAACAGCTGCAGCCGTTGTGTGTGTGCATGTGTGTGTGTGTTTTTTTTGGGGGGGGGGGCTGGTTGATTTGACAGCAGTAGGATGGGCTCATCAGCTCATTATACTGTGTTATTACATCTGATGGGCAGACAGGGACGACTGTTAGTCCTCTGTGACTGTAAACAGCAAGCAGCGGCACAAGTACTAGTATGTACATTATTTACTCACTGTAAATGTAATATTGTGATTTAAATGACCTCAGTTTAATTAGAAACTTAACATCTGCTGTGGAACTTCTCTTCACCTTGCCCTGACTTTAGGTTAGCTCCAGTTTGTGTCCTTCAGGTGTTACCTTTACATCAGAGGACCTGCTTAAAGGTCGTTTCACAGCGCGTACGGGCCCCGTCTGAAGGCATTTCCACGAACCTCAAAGACTCTTCTAACCATCTGGGTTAAAAAAAAGAAACACTCAGTCCACTGTACGACGACAAAGATTTGGAACACATTTCTCAAGTTTTATAGTATTTCCTTATTTACAGAGGAATCCAGATGTGTCTTTGCTGTTTCTGTACGACACAAGAAAAAGTATTAATGCGTGAAAATAGAAAATCATTGAAAATCAAACATCAATATACAGAAATACTAAAACGGATATTTTTGGATCTTTGGTTCTACGTGGTTTTGGCTGGTTCTGGTTTCTCTGGTTCTTGCTGGTTGTAGCTGGTTCTGGTTTCTCTGGTTGTAGCTGGTTCTGGTTTCTCTGGTTCTTGCTGGTTGTAGCTGGTTCTGGTTTCTCTGGTTGTAGCTGGTTCTGGTTTCTCTGGTTCTTGCTGGTTGTAGCTGGTTCTGGTTTCTCTGGTTGTAGTTGGTTCTGGTTTCTCTGGTTCTTGCTGGTTGTAGCTGGTTCTGGTTTCTCTGGATCTTGCTGGTTGTAGTTGGTTCTGGTTTCTCTGGTTCTTGCTGGTTGTAGCTGGTTCTGGTTTCTCTGGTTGTAGCTGGTTCTGGTTTCTCTGGTTCTTGCTGGTTGTAGCTGGTTCTGGTTTCTCTGGTTGTAGTTGGTTCTGGTTTCTCTGGTTCTTGCTGGTTGTAGCTGGTTCTGGTTTCTCTGGATCTTGCTGGGTTTAGCTGGTTATGATTTCTCTAGTAGTAGCAGTAGTAGTAGCACAGTAGTAGTAGTAGCAGCAGTGGTGGTGGCGGTGGTGGTGGTGGCACGGTGGTGGTGGTGGTAGTAGTGGTGGTGGTATTGGTGGTGGTGGTGGTGGTAGTGGTATTAGCGGTGGTGGTGGCAGTGGCAGCAGCAGCAGCAGCAGTGGTGGTGGTGGTGGCAGCAGCAGCAGTGGTAGTGGTGGTGGCAGCAGCAGCAGCAGTAGTAGTAGTAGTAGTAGTAGTAGCAGCAGTAGCAGCAGTAGTAGTAGTAGCAGTAGTAGTAGTAGTAGTAGTAGTAGCAGCAGTAGTAGTAGCAGTAGTAGCAGCAGTAGCAGTAGTAGTAGCAGCAGTAGCACAGTAGTAGTAGTCAGTAAGGAAACGTCCCAGAAATTCACATCTTCGCCTTAAACTTGCGATTCTCCAAGTACTCCAACAGAGAGATGATGCAACTGTAGTTAAAAATAAATATAGCAGTACAGACCTGAGTACAGTGTACTGCCATGCTGTTTTCCTGCTGTGCTGCTGTGTTGTCCCCAGCAGGGGGCGTGATAGGCTCAGAGTGCAGCACAGACCAGACCAGAATCACCTCAGTTCAGATCAGTCGGCAGGGACACGCTCAGAACCAAACCTCAGTTATAAAATAACGCGTTTATCTCGTGTCAGCGTGATGAGAGTTTACAGCGGAGAGAGGTCGGGAGACATCGACAGAGACGGAGAAAGAGAGAGCGAGAAAAGGAGATGTGTGTTTTTAAAATGAGCGCTGCATGTTGACCTGCATTTTCCTGCAGTTATAGTAATATCACTGTTAATACCTTTAACACACACACACACACACACACACACACACACACACTCTCTAATCCGGTGTAATCTGCTGCTGGAACACTGACCTACATGTCTGACCACTTCACTACCTCAGCCAATGACATCGCAGAGAGCAGAACAGCTGTTTTCTTATTGGTTCATACACTGTCAGGAAAACACCCCCCCCCCCAAAAAAAAATATAAAAAAACAGTGAACAAATATTAGTACATATACTTGTACTAACACTGTAGGATAACCAAGGCAGATTCACTTAAATGTAGCAGTGCCCTTTAAAAACAAAATACTACTTACTCACATAAAAAAACACTCTTTTATACTGCTGTATAACTCGAGCTGGCACTATGTTTTTTGCAGTAGTACTATGATAAAATGTGTTTTTCCTATTCAACTGTACCAGTATCATACGCCTGTACACGGTATAGTAGTACTTGCTGCTGCAACCACTGGGAGCAATGAAGACTCGATGCAGATAGTTTTGGGTTTTATTTATCTGTTGTTATGTATATTCTTCACCTTTTTTATGCAAGCACGTATTGTAGTACTTGTTTCAAAAAGTCTGCTTTTATAATATTCTAGCCAATACTGATATTGACAATATCAATATATTGGTTGTACAGCTAGTACTTGTTACAACAAACTAGCACTTTTTAATCATAATACTCTGGTGGTACAATATGTATTTATTGCTATTCTGGCTGAAATATACTAGCAGTTACTGCAGCTACTGTAATATTTATAATAAGTCAGTTACCCTTAAAAGCACAGCTTTACTTTAGCAGTAAAATTCAAATTACTCGTTAAAACATGCTTTTATGTGCTCCCTGAAGTCTAACGGCACTCTGGGTCGTTTTTACACACGGACATTGTGAGGAGTAAAATGTCTTCTGTGGCTCCGGACGGAGGTCTGTCATGACCCCGATGATGTCATAGTGATGTCATCGGGGTTGCCTCAGCTTGGACTGGATATTTAAAGCAGAAAGCTTTCAAACTGGAGGCGAGGAAGGGTGTAATGAGGAAAAACAACCGAGTTGCGTTGTGGGAAGTGTTCGGATGCATCGACCTCTCGCGAGTCCTCCGACTTTATGGAAGTGCAGTACTACGTCTACAACAGACTGCGACTTCTTAAAGTGTATCAGTACTCTAGTAGCACACATACTGCTGGTTGTAGTACTTTTGGTACTAGTAGTGTATTGTTGTGGTTTCCAGTTGCAGATTATGGGATGCTGTTTCTTTCCTTTCTACCTTCATATCCTTTCTCTCTTCCTTCCTTCTTCCTTCCTTCTTCCTTCCTTCCTTCCTTCCTTCCTTCCTTCCTTCCTTCCTTCTTCCTTCCTTCCTTCCTTCCTTCCTTCCTTCCTTCCTTCCTTCCTTCCTTCCTTCCTTCCTTCCTTCTTCCTTCCTTCCTTCCTTCCTTCCTTCCTTCCTTCCTTCCTTCCTTCATATCCTTTCTCTCTTCCTTCCTTCTTCCTTCATATCCTTTCTCTCTTCCTTCCTTCCTTCCTTCCTTCCTTCCTTCCTTCCTTCCTTCATATCCTTTCTCCTTCCTTCCTTCCTTCCTTCCTTCCTTCCTTCCTTCCTTCATATCCTTTCTCTCTTCCTTCCTTCCTTCCTTCCTTCATATCCTTTCTCTCTTCCTTCCTTCCTTCCTTCCTTCATATCCTTTCTCTTCCTTCCTTCCTTCCTTCATATCCTTTCTCTCTTCCTTCCTTCCTTCCTTCATATCCTTTCTCTCTTCCTTCCTTCCTTCCTTCCTTCATATCCTTTCTTCCTTCCTTCCTTCCTTCCTTCCTTCCTTCCTTCCTTCCTTCCTTCATATCCTTTCTCTTCCTTCCTTCCTTCCTTCCTTCCTTCCTTCCTTCCTTCCTTCCTTCCTTCCTTCCTTCATATCCTTTCTCCCTTCCTTCCTTCCTTCCTTCCTTCCTTTCTCTCTTCCTTCTTCCTTCCTTCCTTCCTTCCTTCCTTCCTTCATATCCTTCCCTCCATCCTTTCCCTCCATCCTTCTTTTATCATTTTCTTCCTTTTGTATTTCTTTCCTTCCTTGATTTCTTTCCTCCCTTTCTTCTTTTATTATTCGTTTCCATCTGTCATTTCTTTCCTTTGCCTCTTTCCTTCAATCCCTCCATCCTCTTTCCCTTTTTTTATTTCTCTCTTTCTTCCATTCGTCTGTCTTTTATCCCTTCTTTCACTTCTTTCCTCCATCCCCCCTTTTTGACCACCGTTTTATTCCTTCCTTTATCTCCACTTCCTTCCTTCGTCGTGCTCGTTTCCTCCCTCCATCCAGCTGCTCAGAAACACATTACAAACCAGCTGAGAGATACAGCAGCCTCCCTCCTCCCTCTACCTCTCCATCATCCCTCCATCACCCCCCCCTCCTCCTCCTCCTCCTCCTCTCCATCCTCCCATCTGCGCAGACTCTGCCTCCCCCCTCCCTGCCTCCCTCCCTCCATCCTCCTCTGCTGCCTCATTTTATGGAGGAGCTTCACATCTGCAGCAGTCCCTCTCTCTCTCTCTCGTTCGCCGAGCCTCAGGAAGCGTCTCCATGACGGTTTCTGTTTGAGGAGGTCGTCAGTAACACAGAGGAAGAGCAGGAGGAGGAGGAGGAGGAGGAGGTGCAGTTTGTGGCGGCTGCATCATCTGCATGGCGCTGGGGGGGGAGGCGACGCTCGGCTCGGCTTCACCATGATCGCCGTGTCGTTTAAATGTCGCTGCCAGATCCTGCGCAGGGTGAACAAAGGTAGAGAGACATAGAGAAACACCGGGGGAGAGAGAGAGAGAGAGAGAGACTTGGTGTGTGTGTGTGTGTGTGTGATGGAGGGATAAGCATGTTTGCATGTGTAACATACGTGTGTGTGTGTGTGTGTGTGTGTGTGGCTGGTCGAGCGTCATTTGGTGTAAACTGCTGACATTGAAACGAGAGAGAGCTGGTTGTGTATGACCAAAGCCAGCTGTGTGTGTGTGTGTGTGTGTGTGTGTGTGTGTGGCATTGAAAACGATCACCAGATGGATTCATTCAGTCGATCGCTGCAGGTTGCTTTGGACGAGAGACCTTCAGAGTGAGTGTGAGCAGGAGAGAGAGCGAGAGAGCGAGTATCGCATCTTATTTTCATGAATGTAATATTCATGGTGTGTATTAACAGGGGAGAGCGAGCATAGAGGAGAAAGGAGGGCACAGACGGAGAGAGAGAGAGAGTGTGTGTTCAGGTTTCTGTGATTTTTCTCAGAAGTCTGATGCAGTTTGAAGCTTCAGGTGTTTTTTGTTTGTTTTTACTGATAATGCTGTAACGCCTGGTGGATAAAGTATTCAGATCCTTAAGTACCACAATGTAAAACACATTACCAGTGGTGGAAGAGGTGCTTTTACTTGCACAGTGTAGAAATACTCTGTTACAAGTCCTGCATTCAAAATCTTACTTACGTAAAACTACAAAAGTATTAGCATCAAAATATACTTAAAGTACAAAAAGTACTCATTATGCAGAACGGCCCATTTCAGAATAATATATATTATATTATTGTAATATAGTTATTGATGCATTAATGTGTTCGTCACTTTAATGTTGCAGCTAGTAAAGGTGGAGTGAAAAGTACAATATTTGCCTCTGACATGTAGCGGAGTAGAAGTATAAAGTAGCATGAAATGGAAATACTCAAGTAAAGTACAAGTACCTCAAAACTGTACCTAAGTACAGTACTTCAGTAAATGTACTTCGTTACATTCCACCGCTGTTTATTACAAGTAAAAGTCCTGCATTTTGAATTTTACTAAAGTAAAAGCACATTTTTTATCAGCAAAATGTGCTCAAAGTATCAAAAGTAAAAGTACTCATTATGACTGTTGGTGTTAAATTATTATTAGGGCATTTTTTAAGAAAAATGTCACTGTTTCCAGCTCCTGAAATGAATAATTTTGGGTTTTGGACTGTTTGGTTGTACAAAAATAATTGTGATGAGCCTTTTTTTAAACAGCATCTTTTTAACACTTCATAGAATAAGCATTTAATCAATTAACAGAGAAAGTAATTCAGATTCATCGATACTGAAAATAATCGTTAGCTGCAGCCTCGAACTCCTCCGCACTGTCAGCAGGTGTAATTCAGTTCTAGACATCAATCTGCCTTAAACCTCAAAATGTGAAAGATTTTCATATTCGAGCCACAAGCTACAACGTCCAGTGAAAACAGGAGTTACACCACCAATAACTGATAAAATACTTGCATGAAATCAGACGAACAATGCATCTCAAGATCCATCAAACACAACAGAAACCTGAGAAACAGAAAACTGGTAATACGAACAAGAATACTGTCAGAGCTCGAGACACTTTTCATCAACTGGCAAGTAATAATCCGGTTTGTATCGTTATTATCATTTTGGTCAGACAAACACATGTAGTGTGAACTCTTGATAACCGAAGGTGAACTTCAGAATCAGAAATACTTTATTGATCCCCGAGGGGAAACTCTTTGTTACAGCAGCTCGCCTTTACGTCAGAGCACACAGGAGAAAGTGCTAGCAAACAATATAATACACTATAAAAACTGTAAAACAGGTCAGAAAATACATTAAGTACCAGGTCGGATAAAATAAAATAAGTGTGAAGTACCAAGTGGGTTTACCGGTTGATGATGATAATACAGTATAATAATACACTGTAATAATATAAGTAATAGTGCATGAACTGTCGAGTTAAGTGTAGCTTATTGAGATTATTAAGATATTGCACAGCAGTAATGGAGGTATGAATAATATCAATGTCAATAAATAGGAAAAACTAACATGGGAAAACTAAATATTGCACAGTTATTCAAGTGTTGCAGAGATGTTAATGATCAATGTCCAGTTTAGTGACTTCGGGTCATACAGACTGACACTTAGAGGGAGGAGTTAAAGAGTCTGATGGCCACAGGCAGGAATGACTTCCTGTGGCGCTCTGTGGTGCATTGTGGGGGGATGAGTCTTCCGCTGAAGGCGCTCCTTTGTTTGACCAGCGCGTCATGGAGCGGGTGGGAGACGCTGTCCAAGATGGCGTGTAGTTTGGCCAGCGTCCTCCTCTCTGACACCACCGCCAGAGAGTCCAGCTCCGCCCCCACAATGTCACCGGCCTTACGGATCAGTTTGTTGAGTCTGTTGGCGTCCGCTACCTTTAACCTGCTGCCCCAGCATGCAACAGCATACAGGACAGCACCGGCCACCACAGACTCATAAAACATCCTCAGCATCGTCCGGCAGATGCTGAAGGACCTCAGCCTCCTCAGGAAACAGAGGCGGCTCTGGCCCTTCCTGTAAACAGCCTGAGTGTTCTTGGTCCAGTCCAGTTTATTGTCCATGTGGACTCCCAGGTACTTGTAGTCCTCTTTCCTTCAATCCCTCCATCCTCTTTCCCTTTTTTTTTTATTTCTCTCTTTCTTCCATTCGTCTGTCTTTATTCCTTCCTTTATCTCCTCTTCCTTCCTTCGTCGTGCTCGTTTCCTCCCTCCATCCAGCTGCTCAGAAACACATTACAAACCAGCTGAGAGACACAGCAGCCTCCCTCCTTATTGATGTTATTTAGGATGCTTTAGAGACAGAACTGTTAATGGAAAAATCATCAATAGATTAATCAATTAGTTGCAGTCATATATATATATATATATATATATATATATATATATATATATTATTGCTGATGCTTTTAGTTTAGAGACTGAGACAAAGTATTCAGATCCTTTCCTCAAGGTAAAGTAGAAATACTTGTTATAAGTAAAAGCCCTGCCTTCAAAAGTTGCAGCAAAATGTACTAAAAGTATAAAAAGTAAATCTCATTGTGCAGAGTGTCATATATTTATATTATTGGATGATTATTACAGATGTGTCATCATTTTAATGTTTTTTTTAATAGCATTGCCACCATAAAAACCCTCAGCACAAACCTTCAGGAATAACTCCAAGATGCAAAGGCAAAATGATCAATACCGAAGCTCAGTGTCCTTGATATTAAGCTTTCTCCCTGAATATGTGGACAACACCAAACACTGGGTCTCAGTTAATTATGATTACTGCTCCGGGGTTATAAAGAACCAATTAAAACTTTTCCAACAAAAATCCCTCCAGCTCAGTGAATTAATGGACTTTATGTACTGCTGTTCTGAAATCTATAACAATTAAGCGTATTGCACAAGATGATGCGTTTTGTGTGTTGAAGTAATTTCAGCCGTCAGATAAATGTCAAAAATGCAACATTCGCCTCTGAAATGTTGTGACGTATAAAATAGCATTAAATGGATTACAAGTTAAGTGGAGTACTGTAATTTCTTTCTAGCACTGGTTTTAGGATTGCGAGTAGTTTAGTGACTCTTTAACAGTCAGTATTTATCGTCGTTAAGCTCTGACTGGGCAGTATAGTGTGTTTCTGGTCAGGTGACCTCTGCTGCTGAAGGTCAGACAGCTGTTCGTAGACCTGATTCTTATCTAAATATTAATAGTTATTTTCTTCATCAGTTCACCTGTAAAATATTTTTTCACTTCATGACTGAAATGTCAGAAAACAGTTGATTTGATGCCCGAGTTGACGTCTTCAACTGTCGAACCAACAGCCCAAAATACAGAAGAAAAACAGCAAATCTTCACATTGGAGAGGCTGCGAATGTTTGCTTTTTCCTTGTTAAATAACTTGTATACATATCAGAATTGCTGATCAAGTTTTTTGTTGATTAATTGGCTAATTAATACCGCAGACGCTACATGTCACAAGGCTTCTGTAACTTTAAGAACTTATCTTTCTGCTGTTTTTATTTATTTATTTGTTTGTTTGCTTTTGGGGTTCGGCCTTTGCACCATAGTTTAGCCATAGACTGACATTTAAATAGATCAAATACAAGCAAAACTGCCAAAAAAAATAGGAGAAAAATTAGGTTCCAGTTTCTCAAATGTGAAGATTTTCTGCTTTTTCTTCTCTTACGTCGTATTAAAATTGAATATCTTTGGGTTTTAGACTGTTGGTGTCGGACATAAGAAAGTCATTTGAAGACGTCTCCTTGGGCTCTGGGAAATTAAATTGGGAATTTTTAATTATTGTTTGATCTGTTATAGACCAAACAATTAATCGATAAGAATAATTGGCAGATTAATAAATCATGAAAGTGTTAGTTCCAGCCCAAATGTCAAGTAACTGCAGCCCAGACGTACTTCAGGATCGGCTACGTGGGTTACGTCCAAATTACAAAACACAAAAATACATTTCGTGTTAGTTGGAATCTGTTCAAACTTTTTTTTTTTTTTGAAAAAGTGAAAGTTTTTAAACCATCTACAGGAAATCAGTGTTACAGCTGCAGTTTTTCTTTCACAGAACTGCTGTTTTTATTTGTGTTTCTGAGGTTTTACACTTACATCCTGCTTGTATAATAGTTAAAAATGGATCATCTCTGTGTCACAGTTACCCTCAGTGGATATTAAATATACAAGTAAAAACACATTTCAGCCGGTGGCTGTGAAACAACAGATGTGAATGGATGTAATGTTTTATTTTTATTTTCCACGACCAGACTACAACAGTAAAATCAGTAAAAAGCTTTTACATTAATGCACGAGTAAATATAATCTAATGATATAATATATAATAGTGTAACAGTCACAGGGGACATTTTACTTTAAATACTTTAAGTACATTTTCCTGATTACACTTACATACCTTTACTGAAGTAAAGGATCTGAATACTTCCTCCACCACTGGTGTGTGACCTCGTTTAAACAATTGTCGTGGTTAAAAGAAACCAATGTGGCCTCGAAGTCGCACATGTCGTTGATCCACCCGTAAAGAGGTTTTTGTGTCTCTATATCAATGTCACACTACTTGCTCCTTTGTTCCTGACAGAAAAGGGTTGTTATTTGCACAGCCATTAAAGGGACAGTTCACCCCAAAATCAAAACACATGTGTTTCCTCTCACCTGTAGAGCTGTTTATCCATCTGGATAGTTTTGGTGCGAGCTGCAGAGTTTTGGAGATATCGGCCGTAGAGACGTCTGCATCTTTTTTTAATATAATGGGAAAAGATGGCGCTCGGCTTGTGGAGCTCAAAGCGCAAATCAGGACCCGGTTACTGAAGATAATCCTCAGGTTTGTTGTGAGCAGTTTCATGGAGGAACTGTTTTCTTTCTACAGATAGCTCCTACATGAAACTGCTCACAACAATTTCACACTTGCTTTGGCCATCTTAACGTAACTGAATTGACTGGGGACACTGGCCCTCTCTCCAGTCCCGCCTGGATATTTCTGATCTTTTAACTCCTAATTCTGCAATTGTAGTTATTAGTTTCATATATTATATAACGTGCCACGGTGTGTAGTATATAGTATTTTATATATATGTGTGAATATACAGTATGTACTGTAGCTGGAGACTGAAAGGGAGAGATGCTGCTGTCCTACATCTGGAGGAGGAGGAGGCTCATCTTTCATCTTCAATTAGCTATGGTGTGTGTGTGTGTGTGTGTGTGTGTGTGTGTGTGTGTGTGTGTGTTTTCAGAGTCTCATTGTGTTTCTAAGCTCCGCTGCTGGAACCAAACAGAACATAATAGATCTAGAGCAGATTAGAAAAGACTAGAACGAAATGAAATAGAACCAGAAACAGAAGCCGAAATAGCAAAACACGACGATAAACTGCAACGAGATAAAACGCAGCAGACATCACCAGGGGTCTCCCTGTGGACTGCTGAGATTGGTCTAGACTTTGAAGGACCACAGTGTTCTCCACAGGGATTGGTCGCTGTACTGATGAGGTCATCTCTCTCCGGCAGTAGTTTCTTTATTCATGAGAACAGGCTGACTTGACGGACCTCTCGGCAGCAGCTTTAGACTGCAAACCAGACAGGTAACTGGTCAGTGAAAGTCATTCAGACAGTTTTCAGACCTTTTGTTAGATGCTAACAAGTAGCATCTGAAGCAGAGGATGCTAACGTGCTAGTTTACTGGCTAGGGAGGCCAGCTTTTAACGGAAGGATTACAGTAGCGTATCAGTATTAGTTAGCATCTTAGCTCGGAGATGTATTTTTGTGGTGGAAGCTCTGCGATGCCTGACGATGATGATGGTGAGTACAGATGCATTATGGGAGCCTGACAATGATATTTCAGTTTTACACCAATCAGAAGAGTAGATGTAACATGTGAGGGTTCTTTCTGTTGTGGTTTGTTTGGACAACTGGTCAAGCTTCAGAACTTGTTAAAGGGAACTGCTCAAGTTTCGGAACCAGGTAGAGGAACTGGTAATGGTCTGGAACCAGTTGAAGTAAATAGTGGAGGTCCTCGGAGTCACTGGTAGAGCTTCAGAACCAATAAGAGAACTGGTGAAGGTCTGGAACCAGTTACAGGTAGTGCTGGAGCATCAGAGCTATATACAGGAACTAACCGGTAGAACTTCAGAACCAGTTAAAGGAACTAGTCATGGTTTGGGGCCAGTTAGGGGAACTCGTAGAACCTCTAAACTTCTAAAGGAACTGGTAGATCTTCAGAACCAGTTAGAGCAACAGGTTGAGCTCTGGAACCAGTTAGTAGAAATGGTCAAGCTTTTAAACCAGTTGAAATGAACTGGTAAATGTCTGGAACCAGTTAGAGGAGCTTCAGAGTTACATAGAGGAACTGGTTGAGGTTTGGAGCCAGTTATGGGTACTCGTAGAAACTCTAAAACTGGTAGAGCAGTTAGAGGAACTGGTAGAGTTTCTGAACTATTTATCAAAACTGGTAAAGGGCTGGGACCAGTTACAGGAAATAGTAGAGCTTCAGAACCAGAACTGGACTAAAGAACTGGTAAAGGCCTTTGAGGAAGTGCTGGCGTTTCAGAGCTACATACTGTTACAGGAACCAATAACACTTGTCGAGAGAAATTGGTAGAGCTTCAGCACCGTTTAGAGAAACTGACAGAGGTAAACATTTCCAGTAACAGGAAATGTTTGAGCGTCAGAACCAGTCAGAATGAAATGTTTGTGTGTTTCTTTGTGTCTCAGATGAGGGGCCGTACACCAAACACTCTGCCGGGTCGCGACCTCCAGATGGAGCGCTGGCCATCAGGAGGCAGAGTATACCAGGTAACACACAAAACACACGTTTATTATTATTCATTCATTGTGGTCTAGTTTATTTTGCTCTTTGTGATCTTTTCTATCCATTCCTTTCTTTTCTGTTCTCGTTTGGTTCTGCTCCGTGTGATTCCACCAGCAGAGCTAATAAGCACAGCGATGAAGATAACAGCTCTGAAAATAGACACACAAACATTAGCTGATGTTTTCTATCCGTGTGACCTGCAGGAAGATGCTTGCGGTCGCAGTTTATCTCCTCCCACCTGGAGCTGGTGGCCTACTTGCAACTCAGAACTGCAATCAGAATTTGCCAATATTTCTGTGACAACAAGTAAACGTTAAATCAGTGACCTGGGACCGTTGTGGAAACAATGTCAGTGATGGTAGAGAGCTGTTACAGTGATGGACAACCTTCCAGCTTGCTGTTTCTCCAGTAATTAATAAAAGGTTCAGCTGATAAGACCTATTCGATTTTTGGAGCCACTTAAAAGAACTGGTTGAGATTAGGAACCAATTAGAAACCATTAGAACAACTGGTACAGCTTCTGAACAAGTTAGGGGAACTGGTAGAGGTTATGAACCAGTTACAGGAACTGGTAGAGCTTTGAAAACCAGTAAACCGGTAATGGTTCAGAACTGGTTAGATTAACTGATAGAGCTTCAAAATCAGTAAGAAGAACTGATAGTATCTCAGAACCAATTAACTGGTAGAGCCCTGATCCAGTTAACGGAACTGGTGGAGCTTCGTAAGCCTCAAGAGCAACTGGTAGAGGTTTGGAGCCAGTTAGAGAAACTGGTGGAGCTTCAAAACCAGTTGATGCAGGAAGTGGTGGAGCTTTATAGCCACTAAGAGGAGCTGATGGATGTTCAGAACCATTATGAGTAACTGGTAGAAGTCCAGAACCTGTTAGATGAGCTGGTGGAGCTTTAGAACCATTGAGAAAAATTGGTAGAGGTTTAAAACTAGTTAGAGGAACTAGTTGAGCTATAGAGCCAGTTAGAGGACCTGGTGGAGCGTCTGGACCATCTAGAGAAACTGAGGAACCAGTAAGAGTAACTGTAAGAGATTCAGAACCAGACAAACAGCTAGAGCTTTAGAACAAGTTAAAGAAACTTGTACTGGTTTGGAACCTGTTAGAGTAACTGGTACAGCCTTGGAACCAGTTAGAGGAAATGGTAGAGGTCCAGAGCCAATTAGAGAGACTAGTAGATCATCTGAACTCTTAACAGTAACTAGTCGAGCTTCTAAACCAGTTATAGAAACTGGCGGAGGTTCAGAGCCAGTTAAAGGATGTGGTATAGATTTGGAACCACTTAGAGAAACTGGTAAAGCTTTAAAACCAGTTGGTGAAACTAGTAGAGCTTCAGAACTAGTTGGAGGAACTGGTATAGCTACGGAACCAGCCACTGATGTTTCAGAACCATGTCAACAAAAGCAAAACCACCACTGAGATCCTCATAGTGGAATTTAAAGTTACTGATAGACGGGGTGCTCCGCTCTGCTGCATTTCTTATTTAGGCTGCGAAGACGCTTTAAAATCTGAAATAGTGCAGCTTTAAGAAAACTATTTTCCTCTGAGAGAAGCTTTATTGTAACTCCGCTTCTTTCAGTGTGAAGATAACTGGCAGTTTTTGAAGTAACACTTCACAAAAGTTTCTCCCCCGCCACTGCAGGAAACTTGTTCATCTAACATTTGAATAGAAGATTTTGGGGTTTTCTTTTTCAGTCAGAGCTGAGTTTTAGAAAAGTTGAAAAGAACACAGCCGCTCTTTGTGAAGCTTCTTTGGAGGAAGAAGATGGGGGAGGAGAGGAAGACAATGATGGTCACAGCCAAAGATCAGACGTCTTAATCCTGTCTGAATGAAACAGGACGAAGCCCTGCCTGATTAATATTAAATACAACATTTTAATGAAGTCCTGCTTTCTGTTTTATCACCTGAGGACCGCTCGCATCAGATTGTACCAGGTCTGCTCTGAAATATCTCTTTCCATCTCTCCCGCTGTTAAATATTTCAGGCATTTGATGAAATATAGATGGACGACAGAATAGAAGATGACTTCACTTCTCTCTCTCTTTTTTTTTCCAGATTATTATTTTATTTCTCCGTGCTGAGAGAGAGTTAGTCACAGTGTAAAGATAGAAAAGAGGGAGAGATAGAATAAATACAACTGGAAGAAATGAAAGAGTTCAATTCTGCAGTAAAAAATCATTTTATGTGAGAGGAGTGTTCGACCAGTCACCTGTCCTTTTGTGTGATGTAGACGAGTTTCGGGGCTGCTCGGTGGTGGAGCTGATGAAGAAGGAGGGGACGACGCTCGGACTGACGGTTTCAGGTGGCATCGACAAAGATGGGAAGCCCCGGGTTTCAAACCTGCGACAGGGAGGCATCGCTGCCAGGTAACACATCGCTTTGTCTGCTATTCTGTTCTTCTCCAATCGATTCATCATTTTCTGTTTTATTACGTTTTAATCTGCTCTACATCTATTCTGTTCTGTGTCTCTTCTGTTTGACTCATTCTCATCGTTTTGAAAGTTAAAATATATAACTTTTCCGCATTAAAATGTCTAAAAACGTCCAGACCTATGTTATATATTTTATTGAGCTGTGTACTTACATTATCCCAAATGTTTACAACAATTTTCAAACCCTGAGAAATCCGTAATTTTAATCAAGGTAATGAAGGTGCGTTTCATATGGTCACCTGACAATGGCGTCATATCCCCTTTGCGCATGCGTCAGTGTTGTGTTTGTCTGCCAGAAGCCGTCATAAATTGACTCTTTATTCAGTTTTAAGCCACATTTTTACAATATACCTTTTAGATCTTGGTTGTTTTTAACTATACATTTTAACTTGATCTTCAGAGAAACAAGCTGAGCAAACGTTAGCGGCAGCTTGGCTCTCAGCCCCTCAGGGACGTCCTGTGTCGAACAGCGTCGGAGAAACACTGATTTTTAACGTGAAACTGCTTTATTCAGTGTTTTTACCGATTTTTAATCACATGGTCTGTTTGTTTTGGAGAGGAGGAGAAGCCACAGACACCAGATTTAAAAAACTCCGGTACACTGCGACATACAGAGAGATTTACCTGGCGGCGGTGAGCTTAACCAGCATTGTGTGAACCAGAACGCCCTGCTTCACTATCACAAAGTTAACTTCATTGAAGTGAAATTGGAGCTGATGTTTTGACTGTTTGTGCAGGAGCGACCAGCTGAACGTGGGCGACTACATCCGCGCTGTTAACGGCATCAACCTGGCCAAGTTCAGACACGACGAGATCATCAGTCTGCTGAAGAACGTCGGGGAGCGAGTCGTACTGGAGGTCGAGTACGAGCTGCCGCCTGTCTGTGAGTTTACCAGCAGTAGTAATAGAGATAGTAGTAGTAATATTAGTGCAACAGCAATGTATTAAGAGTATATTCAGTGTGTTGCAGAAGGTCAGAGGTGATGTTGATGTGTTGGTGTTCTGGTGTGTTGCAGCGGTGCAGGGGTCAGGGGTCATGTTTAAAAACGTAGAAGTCACGCTTCACAAAGAAGGAAACAGCTTCGGCTTCGTCATCAGAGGTGAGAAGAGCTCAGTGTGTGTGTGTGTGTGTGTGTGCATTAAAGTTAAAAATACTTGACATGACTGTGTGTTTGCAGGTGGGGCCCATGAAGACAGGAACAAGTCTCGCCCCATCGTCATAACAACCATCAGGCCAGGCGGTCCGGCTGACAGGTGTGTGACCTCTGCCCTCGCTGTTTGTCTGAAGGCTTTTTGTCCCTCGGGAGCCTCTGTAGAAACTCTCTCTCTCTCTCTCTCTCTCTCCCTGTCTCCAGAGAAGGAACCGTCAAGCCGGGCGATCGGTTGCTAAGCATCGACGGGATTCGTCTCCACGGCAGCACGCTATCAGAGGCCATGAGCATCCTGAAGCAGTGCGGGCAGGAAGCCACGCTGCTGCTCGAGTACGACGTCTCAGTGATGGGTCAGTTTAAACTCTCTGGTAGTGACTTTTGTGGTTAATACTCCTACTAATATCAGTATTTAAGGAGTATAAGCAACTAGACTAGAACAATTAGTCAATTAACATCAAATGAATCAGCAACTATTTTGATAATTGATTAATTGTGTAATTTTATTTAGCAAAAATGACCCAAATTTGATGATTTCAGCTTTTCCATGTGAGCATTTGCTGATTTTCTTTGTTTTGCATTATATAGTGAATTGAATATCTTTTGGGTTTTGGAAAGTTGGTTGAACGAAAGAGCTATTTGAAGACGTCACCTTGGGCCACGGAAAATGTATTATTCTCTATTTTAGACCAAATAAATTGTTAATTTAATCGAAACTGAAAAGACTCGTTAGTTTGCAGCGCTACTATCAACAGTTCACAGCTGTTATTGAAGTTGTTAGTAGGTAATACTCCGGTCAGTATCAGATTTGATTGGATGAAATTGTAATAGATTATTTCTTGTTTATTAGTTTGAACAAAATTCAACAATAAAAAAATAATATTACACAATAAATTGTGCCAAAGTAAATCAGTCGTTAAAAGGCAAGGCGAGTTTATTTAAAGAGCACAATTCATACGCGAGTCACAAGTTTTTACAAACATTTAAACTTTAAAAGTAATTGAAAACAAACTTTATTAAAAGATGAAAAAAAATAATAATATGTGTGAACATGAAGACACATTTTAATGCAGTTATGATATAAAAATGTAAATAAAGACAAACATACAAAAATACTTCAGTTTTGTCGCAATTAATTTAAAGAACATTTTGGGACATCCAGTCATGTCTGTCTGTCAATGCACTGATTCAGTTTCTCAACATGGTGGACGTCGCCAGAATAAAGTGATATGTAAAGTTGAGTATCATCTGCATAATAATGATTGCAAATATTATTAATGTG
>CM050854.1:21977776-22132776 GCA_027580175.1 Siniperca scherzeri
ATCAAGTTGAACAAACAAGTCGGTTTAAGATATTTAGTCGCGCAAGCAGCACGGCTCTATGGATGGCAGTGTCGGCCGGCCGGTCCTCCACTTTGATCCAGACTGACATATCTCAGCAACTACCGGATGGATTGTGATGAAATGTGGTTCAGGTTCCCCTCAGGGTGAACTGTAATGACTTTTGGTGATCCTCTGAGTTTTCATCAAGCGCCATCATCAGGTCAACATTTGGTTTACGACCAAATACCTTCAAAAATAACGACATTCTAGGCCTCAGCTGTACTTTGTGCTAATTAGCAAATGTTAGCATTTCAAGAAGCTGAACTATGATTGTGAACATGGTAAACATTAGCACTGTCATTGTGAGCATATTAGCATGCTGACTGTAGAAGTACAGCCTCACAGAGCTGCTAGCATGGCTGCAGACTGTTGCTGGTTTGTGACCCCCCCCCCTACTGTGGCCTTAATGTGGACACTGGATGTTACTTCTCGAATCGTTTCATTAGCAAGAGAGCAAACATTTTAAAATGGTCAGACAAAAAAGTTAGGAGAATATGTTTAATTTAGTTTTTTATCCCTTTAATCAACTTGTGACCCCTTAAATGTATCTAGGGAACCCTTGGGTGCCCCGACCCCCCCCCCCTGGGGTTGGGAACCACCGTTTTAAGGCACACCAAAACAAATTGTCTGAGGCGTTTCGTTAAGTTTGGTTTTATAACCAAACCAACATAAAACACGCTTGTCCAAAAAAGAAGAAAACCAAAACAAAAGACACAAATTAAACCCAACGCGCGACCTGAACATGTAAAGACAAAAAAATATAAAATTAAATAAAATAACGTCTCGTTTTTTTTTTTTTTTTAAACTCTATGTTTGTTAACTGTCTGTCTGTCAGTGTCTCTTGCGTCCAGCACCGTGGGCCTCGCCGGTCAGGTCGTTCACACGGAAACCACGGAGGTGGCGTTGCTAGGCGACGGCATCATGGGGTTCGGCCTGCAGCTGCAGGGAGGAGTCTTCGCCACGGAAACGCTCTCCTCGCCGCCGCTCATCGCTTACATCGACCCCGACAGCCCAGCTGAGAGGTAATGATACTAAACATGATACTACTACTACTACTAATAATAATAATAATAATAATAATAATAATAATAATAATAATAATAATAATAATGCAGCTTAGAGCTTTACAAAATAAAAAGAAAAGACCAGTTTAAATATCGAAATATATTTAAAGAGGGAAGCAAAATAATAAAATAAAAAACAATTAAAAAAATTAAAACAGAATAAAATAAATAAATAAATAATACATTTATAGTGACACAACAGATGTGGATTGTATGATGAGGAGTTAAAGACAGACTGTGTGTTTTAGATTAAAGTAATATATTAAAAGCAAACAATATAATTTATTTCTTTTATTATAGTTTAGTGGTTTTTTTTATTAATTTAATTAAAAAAATTAAATTAATTTTGTATTTTATTCTATTTATTTTATTTTTGTTATATTCTATTTAATTTTCTGGGTATGTTTTAACTCTATTTTACTATTGTTTTCATTTTAATATTTATTTTAATTTAATTAAAAAATTAAATTAATTTTGTATTTTATTCTATTTATTTTAATTTAATTGTATTTCATTTATTTTGTATTTTATTCTATTTATTTTATTTTTGTTATATTCTATTTAATTTTCTGGGTATGTTTTAACTCTATTTTACTATTGTTTTCATTTTAATATTTATTTTAATTTAATTTTTTTTTAAATCTATCCGTCCCGTAAGGTTCATGGTTCAGCTTTATTGTAATTTTTCCATTAAACAATGGAATTAAATAAAATATTTAAATTAGAACAAAATAAAACAATAAAATGGAACAAAGTATATAAAAGCAGCACTAAAGGAAGAAATAGAAAGCAAAACTAAATTACATTTACAAACTCTAACCTGTGTGTGTGTGTGTGTGTGTGTGTGTGTGTGTGTGTGTGTGTGTGTGTGTGTGTAGGTGTGGTATCCTGCAGATCGGTGACAGGATTTTGTCAATAAACGGAGTTCCTACCGAAGACTCGACTCTGGAGGAAACCAATCAGCTGCTCAGAGACTCGTCCATCACCGCCCAGCTCACGCTGGAGATCGAGTTCGACGTGGCCGGTACACACTCTCTCTCACACACACACACACACACACACACACACACACACACACACACACAGTTTATTTCCGTTTATCTTTAAAGAAATATTCACACATCAGAAGCCCCTCTGTTCCTTTTTGCCTCCTGATTTTGTGCTTCGGGGGGAAAAGACACCGTGCAGACTCCGTGTCGCCGTCGGTGACGCAACACACCGACTCTCCTCGGTAAATCCAGCCGCTCGAACAGAGACGCTCACTCTCCTGTCGGCCATTATTGCCCTGCTCTCTCCACTTCAGAGCCGCCTGATCGCTCAGAAGCTGATTCACTCGCTAAAATACTGTTCGTTGTCTGGGTTTATCTTCAGATGACACACTGGATAAAATTAACACATTAATATTCCTTTATCAGACATCTAGAGGAAGATTTAGATGGTCACTCGTTCCAACGCGACAGCCGACTGAAAGTAACGTTAGCGTTACAGCACTTGTTAATGTTAATAAATGTCGGCGTGCGTGTTTTCGTAGTTTGTTCCAGCTGTTTTGTCGCTGCTTCTTAACTAATTTTCAGCGGGATTTTAGATGAATTTAGTTCATAAATCTGTTACTTTTGTTCGTCCAAGAAGCAGTAACGTTAGCCGACATTACTGCAGAGACAGTGACGTTACCGAATGCAAGAGGCTGCGCGTCAGTACAACAGCTAAATCAACCGCTGAAGAAGAAATATATTTGAGCAGCGGAGGAAACGGTTTTGACCAGTCGGGAGCGTGTACGATTCCACGCATCTGTTTAACGAAACTTCATCACAACAGCACGACGACGTTCACATTATATCGCTTCGTTTTTATTCAACACAAAGTTTCGTCAGAGTCGTTTTCAAAGTGTTACTTTTATTTAGCTTTAGTCTTGTGAAAAAAAGGGGTCGTCGACAAATATTTTGTGTCTTAGTTTTTGAGACAAACCAACAGTCTGGTGTCTGCGCTGTCCTGTTTTGGCTGCTTGACGGCCAGTCTGTGTTTTAAGTCTGCTTCTCTGGCGTCTCACTGTCGTTTGTCATCCAGCTGGTATAAATAACCACCTACGCCTGAGCTGAACAAAGCAACACAACATGTTGTCGCTGCTGACTCAGACACAGTGAATGAGTTGCTGTACGAGATATCGCAGGATACAGCTCAACTGACATAAGCAGCACTCGCATTGTACACTATATGACCAAAAGTATATGGACACCAGCCTGGTCAGAGACCTGCCCATGTCTCTCATCAGTTCAGTGATTAAAATACATCTGGTGTTGTGCTCATTGATGGAAAAACAACCGAGCAAATCAAAGCTTTGTAGGTGGATTTTTATATCTGTATTCGCGAAAAATATGCTACAAATTTCAATGGCAAATACAGAAAAAACAACAAGGTGGACAAATACGCCTCTCGCTACTGATTGGCTACGGCAAAAACAGACCAAAACAAAGTAAATCAGTTATATTCCACCTCTGGTTCCAAACAAAACAACGCCGTATTAGTCAGAGGTGGAGGAAGTATTCAGATCCTTTACTACAGTAAAAGTACTAATACCACACTGTGAAAATACTCGGTTAAAAGCAAAAATCAGGAGAAAGCCCTTAAAGCATTAAAGCAGTGCAGCGTCCCTGTGGCTGCTGTGCTGTTATATATTCTGTCATCAGGTTATTATTCCTCGTGCATTAATGGAAAGCAGGATGTTGCTGCTGCAGCTGGTGGAGCCGGAGCTCATGTTGAACCGGTTTGTATCGGACTGCAGCTGATGATGCTTTTCATTCTGGATCCATCTGCCGATTCTTTTCTCCGTCGATCGATCCGTCGATCGATCGGTTTGGAAAACTGGTGAAAACGGCCGTTACGACGACCCAGAGCCCAAAGCGACGCCTTCACCGTGTCGTCGTGTCCGACCGACAGTCCAAAGCTCGACGTTATTAACAAACATCACAGTTATTACAGTCGTTCAGAGGAAAAGCAGCAGATCTGCACGTCTGAGGAGCTGCAGCCAGGAAGTGATTTACAGGAGAAACGACTTCAAAACGATCAAAACAGCTGCCATCATATTTTATAAACTCTTCATATGTTTTGTGCAAAAATCCTAATCTGTAAAGTAACTAAAGCTGTCAGATAGTGAAGTCAAAAGTACAATATTTCCCTCTGAGACGTGGCGGAGCAGAAGCACAAAGTGGCAGGAAAAGTAAAGTACAAGTACCTCAAATTGAGTAAATGTACTCAGTTACATTCCAGCACTGGTGTTAGTATTTTAGGATATTGTTTCTTCAGCACACTCTGACTACTGTAAGCAGACACCCAGAGAGAAGTGATCACATCATTTAAATGTTTAACTACCTTACGTTTCAAACTTTGTGTTTCACAGCGAGGTGAAATAGCTGTTCACCGTCTCCGTCTGTCCTTGTGTCTCGCAGAGTCGGTCATCCCCAGTTCGGGAACGTTTCACGTGAAGCTCCCAAAGAAGCCGGGCGTGGAGCTGGGAATCACCATCAGCTGTAAGTAGAAGAGGAAATGATGCGTCTTCCCCCCCCATCTGTACGGTGCGGCATAAGAAAATCTGATTCAAAGCATTCAAGTGGATGGTTAAGAAAGAATTTCCATTCATAAATAAAATGTGAATACATTATAAAATAATTACAAATACACCAAAGATATATTTTGGTTTCAAATTTGACAGAAATTACAGTTTTATTATTTTAACTTACATCATGAGCACACATCTGGGGAATGAAAGTTTTTTGTTTTATTTTTTTTTAAATTAATAATTTCATCAAAATCACCTGGTTTGAATTCATTTTTCTTTTTAACATTTAATCATCATCCCGAGTAGCAGCGGAGTAAACAAACTAAACTATTCACCGTTTTCTGTGTGAAATCATCTCAGAATCAGAATCAGAAATACTTTATTGATCCCCGAAGGGAAACTCTTTGTTACAGCAGCTCGCCTTTACGTCAGTGCACACAGGAGAAAGTACTAGCAAAAAATATAATACACTATAAAAACTGTAAAACAGGTCAGAAAATACATTAAGTACCAGGTGGGTATAAGTATAAAATAAAATAAGTGTAAAGTACCAAGTGGGTTTACCGGTTGATGATGATAATACAGTATAATAATACAATAATATAAGTAATAAGTAATGGTGCATGTACTGTCGAGTTAAGTGCAGCTTATTGAGATTATAATGAGACGGAGGATATTGCACAGCAGTAATAGAGGTATGAATAAATATCAATATCAATAAATAGGAAAAACTAAATATTGCACAATTATTTCAAGTATGGCGGAGATGTATCTCTGAGCCGTCTGTCTGTCTGTCTGCAGCTCCGTCCAACAGGAAACCAAGTGATCCTCTGATCATCTCTGACATCAAGAAAGGCAGCGTCGCACACAGGTACACACACACACACACGCACACACACACACACACACACACACACACACACACACACACACACACACACACACACACACACACACACACTACAGTATCTGATGGTAGAATAAACTTAAACAGTAGCGTGTCAGCTGTGTTGAAGCTCGGTCAGCTGTTTGTAGGTGGTTGGTTAATTAGGTTACACAGTCCAGGCCAGTCTGTGTGTGTGTGTGTGTGTGTGTGTGTGTGTGTGTGTGTGTGTGCGTGTTGTGTTTTGTAGGTCATGTGTTTTGGAGTGTGAAGCAGAAAATGTGAGTTAAAGCTTCTGTTGGCTAACCAGCGTCTGTTTACTTTACAATGAGGGAACATTCGAGTATATCTGGGAGATTAAACTGCTCAATAACGCGTCTGTGGTCGCGTTTTATT
Organism: Siniperca scherzeri; assembly: GCA_027580175.1. Taxonomy (NCBI): domain Eukaryota; kingdom Metazoa; phylum Chordata; class Actinopteri; order Centrarchiformes; family Sinipercidae; genus Siniperca; species Siniperca scherzeri. The sequence continues at coordinate 21,983,733 of CM050854.1, forward strand.
TCAGGACGGGAACGTTGGAGCTGGGAGACAAGCTGCTGGCCATCGATAACATCCGGGTGGAGAACTGCTCCATGGAGGAAGCTGTTCAGATCCTCCAGCAGTGTGAGGAGCTCGTCAAACTGAAGATCCGAAAAGACGAAGACAACTCAGGTAGAAAGTCTTATGCCGGGTTCACGCTTCACGATATCGGCCCAATAACAGACGCCAGCCGATGGGAATGAAAATGGGCGTCGGTGCGGTTTTATCCCGTGTAGCAGTGAATCATAGTGGACGACTCAGGACGTCCCGACAGAAAGACGAGCGTGCCCGAATTTTTTTTTGCCTTCTCTCGCCGAGTACGACAAATCCCACGACGCGTCTTGTGACGTTGACCAACAGGAGCACAGAGCGCTCCTCACCCGTAAACGTGTTGAAGAGAAAGAGGAAGGATGTTGTTGGCGCTGCGAGGCCGAACCGTGAGACAGAGGAAAGGTCACAGTCGTTTCTTTCTTTCTGTATCGGTATCACACACACCGCTTCGGACGCCATGTTTGTTTACATTCTTGAAGTCGGTCCCCTAGCACCTCCTTCCCGATGACATCACGTTAAAGCTCCAGTGCGCAACGTTTAGGAGGAGCTGTTGGCAGAAATATAATATTCATGAGTATGTTTTCATTTGTGTTTAATCACCTGAAAATAAGAATCGTTGTGTTTTCGTTACCTTAGAATCAGCCGTTTATATCTACAGAGGGAGCGGGTCCCCTTCCACGGAGGCCGCCATGTTGCACCGCCATGTTTCTACAGTAGCCGTCATAGTTTCTCCGACACGCTTGGAAGGGGAGGGCGAGGCGAGCGGTGTTCAAATGGTTGCAAACTGCAATTTTCACCGCTAGATGCCACTAAATCCTCCACACTGGGCCTTTAAGTAAAAGTACTAATAGTCTCCTAAAAATAACGTTTTAAGGGTTATTTGTCAATATATTTCATTTATTTTGCTACAGTATCTGCTCCTGGACTGACCAAGTTTGTGTATTAAGTCTTTCCTAAGTTCTTAGTAACTGCTAGCTAGTTTCAAACTCAGCGGTGGAAGAAGTATTCAGAGCCTTTACTAGAGTAAAAGTACTAACGTCACACTGTGAAAATACTCCACTACAAGTAAAAGTCCTGCATTCAAACCTTACTGCAGTAAAAGTATCTAAGTGTAATCAGCTAAATGTAGTTAAAGTATTCAGTGAGGCCGCCATGTTGCACCGCCATGTTTCTACAGTAGCCCAGAACGGACAAACCAAACTCTGGCTCTAGAAAGGGCCGAGTTTCGCGGCCACCGTAGTTTCTCCTACACCCTTGTAAGGGGAGGGCGAGGCGTGCGGTGTTCAAATGGTTGCAAACTGCAGTTTCACCGCTAGATGCCACTAAATCCTCCACACTGCTCCTTTAAATAAATAAGAAAAGTCATTGGTATGTTGTATATTTTGGGCTGCAATGAAAGCTGCGTCCTCTAGGGGTCACTAATTAAACCAAAGTCGTTTTATTAGCTTCAGATTTAGATGTTCTGCACCTTTTCTTTCTCAGGAAAACCAGGGCTGTTTGAAAAAAACATGTTATGTGAATAGTTGCATTTCATCATTTGGAAGAGACACGAACTAATCAAATCCCTAGAATACATTCAAGGACCTTTCAGACCCTCTTATCAGTGAAGCCTTGAACGTCATCAGGCATCCCAAGGACCTCCTTAAGGACCTGTAGAATGTTTTCAAGGACGTCTAGAAACTAATCAGGGACCCTTAAGACCTCTTCATTATCAACCAGAACCTCCTGCAGTCCTTTATTAACATCAGGTTTTGCTTTCATTTTCAAGGTAGCTTCAAGGTTGGAAAAATAATCACGCCATATATTTTCTTTATCGTCTTTGTTTACGCATTTCTATGGAAGCACCTTTCCATCAAATTGAAATATTCTAGACGCATCATTTTGTACATGTTTACTGATAATTCAGCCTGACGTATTTGGTGTCCCTGGAAACTTTGGTAAATCCGTCCGTCCCATCACGGCGTCATCACGCTCAGTTACTCAGCATTCACCCGCTGCGCGTTGAATGGATCTTCATTGAACGTTTCAGATGAACAAGAGGTGTCGGGCAGCATCATCTACACGGTGGAGCTGCAGAGGTACGGAGGCCCGCTGGGAATCACCATCTCAGGCACAGAGGAGCCCTTCGACCCCATCATCATCTCCTCTCTGAGCAAGGGAGGGCTGGCTGAGAGGTACACACACACTATTATTATTATTATTATTATATTACTCATAGTGTTAAATTACTCAGAGTATATGTTCTTAAATTGTTTCTATAATCATTTAATAACCTCTGATATCAGGCGCAGATGTTACTCATGTTTTAAAAGGTTTGTAACAACATAAATTACGTTATAACTTTTACAAACTTACTCTAGTAAACAGGTAACTTTAAGGTGCCTCCTTTTTAAAGAGGGAGCGATAGACAACCAGTCAAACCAAAATTATGTTTTGTTCCCAACCTTCTTTCCTTTCGCTTTTAACTGAGTTGAACTCACTTCTTCATTCTCTTGCTTTTACAAACAGTAACAAAAGCGAAGCAGATCTCAAAACAATTCAGAAATATCTCCAAAACAAGACGGTGTAGTCCCTCATTCGTCCAGGAGAGGTCCATCGTAGAAAAGGTTTCAGTCGTAGTCGTCTGGACGCTGTTTTCAGAATCAAGGCGTTTCGGCTCCCATCCGGAAGTCATTCTCAATTGTGAAAATGGTCTGAGAACTCAGAAATTTAAGCTACTCTGTGTTGCTTAAGCCCCGCCCTCAGGGAGGAGTCTACCTGAGTATCTGCTGTTTACCTGCCTAGTTTCACCTGAAACTGACCTTGGTCTGAGATTCAACTTGCCAGCCGTTTACCACAGTGTATTAACACCGTGGTCAAGCCAATCACATGCTAATCAGGTACTTAACAGTGATGAGGGAGGTGCAGCCAGAGAACAACAGGCCTGATTACTGATTACTGGGCCATCATGGAAACAATTAGGTCAGTTTCGGGTGAAACTAGCTAATCAACAGATACTCAGGTAGACTCCTTCCTGAGGGCGGGGCTTAAGCAACACAGAGTAGCTTAAGTTTCTGAGTTCTCAGACCATTTTCACAATTGAGAATGACTTCCGGATGGGAGCCGAAACGTCTTGATTCTGAAAACAGCGTCCAGACGACTACGACTGAAACCTTTTCTACGATGCAGAAATATATTAGATTTATTTTTGTTGTCTTTATTTTTTGCAAGGTGTTTTATTTTATTTTTTTAAACTTATTTTCAGTCTTTCATTTTACTCATATATATATTATATCTTATATTTCAGCTTATAAATACTTTTAGATTAGAATATTTATTATTTTATCACAACTTATTTATATTATATTGTTGTACACATTGAATATAATACAAATCAAAACATTTAGAACAACAACAAGACTCTGATATATTTTATACTTAAATAAACTTGTTTTCTGTAAAATGTTAGCTGTGTGGTTTTTCAGTGACTGCAGGAATAAAGGCAGGTGGAGAATGTCGCCATCTGCTGCTGATTATAAATAATACTGTAATGTTATGATTTACTTTTATTTTCTATTTGACTTGACCTGTTAATTTTGTTTTGATTTTATAAATGTTTTCAGATTTGTTTAATTACTTGCATTTTTTATTTGCTTTTATTTGAAATGTATGCATTCCTATTTTTATTTGTATTAGAAGCAAATACTATATCGCTGTTGCAATTCTACTTAATGCTCTGAGACGCTGTTTTAAATGATGTTTTATTGTTTTCTTTATAACATTATCAGGTATAATTTTGGCTGCAGGATGCCCCTAACCCTGGCTGTATGTATATTTGTGTGTGTGTGTGTGTGTGTGTTGTTGTGTACTGTAGGACCGGTGCGATCCATGTAGGAGATCGTATTCTGGCGATCAACAGCAGCAGTCTGAAGGGGAAACCTCTGAGCGAAGCCATCAGTCTGCTGCAACAGGCAGGAGAGACGGTCACACTGAAGATCAAGAAGCAGGGAGAACGTACGTACACACACTTATACGCACACTTATACGCACACTCAGCATTAAACACTGACTGTACCGCATTATACAGAGAGGCGTTTCTGTTGTTTAGGCCTACCCTCACTGATATAAATGGTCAGTTTAATGCAGTTCAGCAGCCGCACAAAGTGCAGCCTCCAAAATGATCAGAAAGTTAAATCAACGCGTCTGAAACAGTTTCAGCAAAAACTGAACTTTATAACCTCCGTGGAGGATTTATTGCAGAACTGTTGTGTTAGACTGTGTTAGTTTTAGCTAGCTGTACCTAATAATAAACTGCCTACTGAGTGTATGTGCATAGAAATTATTATTATTTATTTTTTTCATATAAGACAGAGGACATACCTCCCGTAACAGGTATGTCTTTGGTAATTTGTTCCACCATCTTGTCTCTAAAGACGTGAATGGACAAACTCCGTGGATGTAATACGAGTCTGTATACTGTTCTTCAAACAGCGAAAGGTTTTTATCTCATTCGGGTTTGTTTCGGCAACGTGCACGTCTGTCTCTCTGCCTGAACCCATCTTTTTTTTTTTTTTTACACAGCGATGACACACATCTGTATATATATAGTTTAACAAATATTAAATCTTTATTGAGCTCGAAGGTTCATTCTTCACCTTGAAAAAAAGCAGTTTGTTGTGGCGGTTTAAACTTTAGACAAACAAACAAGTCAAGAATAAAATGGGATTCCCTTTGATTTTCGGTTAAACTGAGAAAAAAAGTTTTGGTTTGAACGCTTTATCTCCCTTTAGTGTCGAGCCCGAAGACGTGTGTGATTGGTCCAGGCCTGGGGCCGGGGGCGGGGCTTGGCCAGGAGAACCAGGACGGGGAGGAGGAGCCTGTTGTCATGGTCGCACCTCTGTCAAGCCAGAGAGCGTTCAGCACGCTGCCGTCAGTCGACAGCGCTGTGGAGTCCTGGGACGGATCCAACATGGACAGCAGCTTCACCACCCCAGGTAGGAAACTGACCTCTGACCTTTTGATCTTCACCTGCAAGTTTTAAGTCAAGACTGCTGCTAATGACCGTAGTAATAAAATATTTCTGTGTGTGTCTGCGTGTAGCTCCGCCATTTCAGTCGTCGCCGTACAGTTTCCACGAGTGGCGCAACGCCAAGACAACCAACAGCCAACTGTCGTCCTCCACTCGCCAGAGAGCCAATCCGCTGTCAGATCTGGGTCTGAGTGACGACGACTGGGACCGCCCACCTCTTGGAGGGTGAGAGAGACAAAGAGAGGGGGAGAATTAACAGTGAACCGAAGACATTAGAAAAACTGAAAACATGGTGTATAAAGAAAACAACAATGGCCGGGGTAACGGTTACAACATCGACCAATATTCAAAAGGATGTGATATTTCTGAGAGAGACTGCAGCGGACAGGGATTTTAAACACTTAATAAAATCTGGGCAGGTAAAGGACTGATCCGATATAATCAGATAGTACATATACCAGGTCCGATTTATTAGATTGTGGAAGAGGAATCTAGAAGGAAAGCTGAATTTAACTTTATCAACAGAAATACGGAAGGACAGAAGCAGCAGTACTTGGAAAACTACAGGTTCGTTATTTAGGATTTTTGAAAAATGTAATGTTTTTTTTTAGTCAAGCAAATTATTCTAATGAGGTTACATGAAGTTTGTGTGAGGAGGGAGCCGCCAGCCACACCCATGTGCTCGTTTCCTGCCCAGTTTTGCATCAATACCTGAAATAAGTGAAATCGTGGATACCATATTTCAGATTAATTAATACTGCTCTAATAATACTCTCTCAACACACTGATACCTCTGTGGAATTACAAGAGTAGCCGCACTTAACAAAAAACAAAAAATAATTATAAATTTGTTTGATTTCTTGGGAAATAACGGTTCTAATTTCTACACTTCAAAATTTCCCCCAACGTTAGCGTGTTAGCGCTCCTTATTCAAATCAGTGGGAGCTGCTAGCAGCGAGCTAACAGCAGTAACAGCAGTGTGTCTCTATCTGCAGAGCCTGTAATCTGCCCAGCGGTCTAATTACTGACAGCAGGTACCACACTGACCTTTGACCTTTAACCCCACCCCCACACACACAGTCCTCTGTCACCCCTCTGACCTCACCTGGTGACCTTTGACCCCTGCCTCACTGACACATACACCTGTGGATGTGTATGTTGTCACTTCACACGTCCCTCACCTGTCGAATTAAAACACAACTCTCACCAGCATGACCTGTTCGTCACCAGCCTTCCTCTGTGTGTGTGTGTGTGTGTGTGTGTGTGTGTGTGTGTGTGTGAATCCATCAGGATGTTCTTCTCTCTGATTGGCTGACCTTTGACCTCTTCCCCCAGGTTCACTGTGGGGCATGATGGGACAGAACCGGACCAGGAGGAGAACTTCTGGTCTCAGGCTCTGGAGGATCTGGAGACCTGCGGCCAGAGCGGCATCCTCAGAGAGCTGGAGGTGAGTAGTGCTGTTAGTATTATTAGACGTGCAGTAGCAGAATTATTGACGATAGTAGTATTTAGGAGTAGTAGTTTTAGGGATGGGAAGAATTAGAAATTCTCTGATACTAGTACCGATATGATACCTGAGTTTCGATACCAGAACAAAACTTTTTTTGATACCTAATTTTGAGAAACATAAACATAAAAAAGTTACTTAAACGTCAAATTTCGTCTAAATGCAAGCAGCCGTACAAGAAATCAGAATCAAAAATCAAAGAATGAGTAAACAAAATAGTTTAAATCAGTTTCACAATAAATAAAGATATTTCTCTGATAGCGATATCAGGGCTGTCACTTTAAAAAAAAAAATATATTAATGAATTCAAACTAACGTAATTATTCCCAGTGAATTCGAACGGCGCGACACATTCGCAGTCGCTTGCTTCTTGTGTGTTCAATCAGATTGACCTGTGACACACAATCAAGTCAATGACAAATTTCATTAATTTTGACGATTACTGATAAATATTACGTCACGATTCCTTTGAAAATCGGTAAATGATGACAGTGAATTATCGCCTTACGGTAAGTAGTAGTTTAGTGGTACCAGCAGCAATAGCTTACATTCCTCTCGTGCTGAAAGAGCTACATGTTTGTTGGAAATGCAGCCGTAAAATGGAGTAATTAAGCTGAAAAGGGAAATGACTGCTTCTCTTCCAGGAGTCTGGGAAGGAGACGCACCTCCGCAGTCTGGTATCCTCCTTCCTCTCCGCCACTAACTCTCCGCTCTGTAACTGGACTTTTAGCGTTGTGAAACATCAGACATGTTAGCTGTTTTTGAATGTGACTCTAACCGCACCCCAGCAGCAAGCTGCAGACCATGGTGACGTCGTTTGTGACATTTTAGTGACATCACCCAGCTTCTGACCAATCACGTGGCAGAGTCATGTTGCAACGGGCATGGCGGTTTGAGCAAGGCATGCTGGGAGAGCTTGTGCAAGGCCTGATGGGTAGTTTGTTTTTTGCCAGTCATAAAGCGGATCTGTCAAGTCATGCATGCGTCTGATGAGTCCTTGATTCTGATTGGCTGAGAAGTGGGCATCTGTTGAGTGATGTGAGAAGACGGTCATGAAATAGAAAGAGTAGATTCCTGATTCAAGAGTAGATTATTGTACTGAAACAATAGATTCAGTTAGTTGATCCCCTCGTTAGGAAGAACCGTACATCAGGTCGGTTGATCCTACTAGTTGAAACAACAGTAGATCCTCTCAATCAAACAAAGAGTAGCTCTCATCAGTAGATCATTTCACTAAATGTGTCAATAGAAACAGTAGTAGATCCTGAACAACACTCAATCTAGTCAGTAGATCCTTTCAGTAGATCAGGTCAGTAGATTCTGCTAATTACTCACAGTAGATCCTGTCAGTAAATTGGTCGATAGAAACAGTAGTCAATCCTCTCACTCAAAACAACAGTAGATCTTTTCAGTAGATCCCGTAGGTACATCTGTCAATAGAAACAACAATAGATCATGTCAGTAGATATTTTCAGTAAATCTGTCAATACCAACAGTAGTAGATCCTCTCGAGCAAAACAACAGTAGATCCTTTCAGTAGATCCTGTCAGTAGATTCTGCTAATTACTCACAGTAGATCCTGTCAGTAAATTGGTCGATAGAATCAGTAGTCAATCCTCTCACTCAAAACAACAGTAGATCCTTTCAGTAGATCCCGTAGGCAAATCTGTCAATAGAAACAACAATAGATCATGTCAATGGAAACAACAATAGATCATGTCAATAGAAACAACAATAGATCATGTCAATGGAAACAACAATAGATCATGTCAATAGAAACAACAATAGATCATGTCAGTAGATATTTTCAGTAAATCTGTCAATACCAACAGTAGTAGATCCTCTCGAGCAAAACAACAGTAGATCCTCTCAGTAGATCCTGTCAGCAAATCTGTCAACAGAGACAGTCATTGATCCTTACAGTAGTAGATTCTGTCAAAACAAACAACAGTAGATCGTGTCAGTAGATTCTGCTATTAGAAACAACGCTGGAACAAGTCAGTAGATCATTAAACAGCATCAGATTTAGTATGTTCTGTAAGTAGAAGCAGATCTACTGTTGTCTGTAGAAACAACAGTAGATCCTCTCAGTGGAAATGAGTGAGTAGATTCAGTAGAGTGGTCTTTACAAAAAAGCAGTAGACTCTATCTGTCGATCCTCTCCATAGAAACAACGGTAGATCACTGCAGTACCAGTAACTATCAAAAGATCATGTTGGGGGGGATCTGGTCAACAGAAGTAACAATAGATCCCATCAGTGGATTCTATAGATCCAATAGAGACAAGAGTAGATCCTGTCAGTAGATCCTGTCCTCGGAAACAACGGTAGATCCTAGAAATAGAAAGTCAGAAGCAGCAAAAAAAGAAGAAGAAACAATAGAATCTGTTAGTAGAGTCCTGTCCTGGTGCGACGATGGCAGCTGGGGTCAAAGGTCGGACTCCCAGGATGCATCTGACCTTTCTGCATCCAACTGGCTGTTTTTGACTGTGATTGGATGTTTTTGATTGGCTGTCTCCAGGCAACCATCATGTCAGGCTCCAGCCTCAGTCTGAACCATGACCCCACCCCCCTGCGCAGCACGCTGGGCCGCCAGGCGAGCTTCCAGGAACGAAGCAACTCCAGACCACAGGTAACCAGGGCTGACCTGTGACCTCTGACCTCTGACCCAACACTTTGACTGTTACCTGACCTAACAAGTGACTGTCAACACTTGGCTACCTGTGTTCTATTATGTCACATCTCAAAAGTGAGTGTTTGTACCTTTTTAACGTTTTTTTTTAGTTTAATTATTCCTGCGCTTTCCTCTCAGGTGACAGCTCGGTCCAACACCTTGCCGTCTGACCCCCAGCGCCGAGCCTTCGCCATGAGGAAGATGAGGCAGGAAGTCAATGAGATCCTAAACCAGAACCCTGTGGAACTCCACAAGGTGACCTTTGACACCACTCTTCAAAGTGACTGGACATTAACGTACTTGTGATCCTAACAGAGTGTGTGTCTGTGTGTTTGTAGCTGACTCTAGAGAAGGCCTCAGATCTGGAGGATTTTGGTTTCAGTGTTTCTGACGGTTTGTTGGACCGCGGCGTCTACGTTAGCAACATCCGACCGGGAGGCCCGGCAGAGCGTGGCGGCCTCCGAGCCTACGACCGAATACTACAGGTACAAAAACACGAGTATCTACAGCCACGCCGGCACCTCTGCGAGGATGTACTCAGCCACTGCGGTGCTTTGCGGTAAATGCTAAAATGTTCACAGTGATAATGCTACCATGGTGATGTTAAGCAGGTATAATGTTCACCATCTTAGTTTAGAGTGTGAGCATGGTAGTGTACAAGGTACAAGGTAATTTGTTTATCATTATACAACACAAGGCTGTACAATGAAATTAAGTTAGTCCCTTCGTGCTACACACACACAATATATATATCCTACAGTTAGGAAATAATTCAGTGCATTTATTGAATTTGAGTCCGGGGGAATGCAAGACAGCAGCAACAAGACAGTGGAGATAATAATATGATTATTATCTCCACATAAAATGTTCGACAACTGGATACAGTGTCCATCCGCGTTGAGTGCTTGATCTGGCCGGGTGGATCGTCTCATGATCCGCTGCGCTTCAATCCAAACCCCGGCTTCCTTTTCTGATGAATAGGTAACTCGTGTTTCAGCGATAAAGCCGTAAAAAAAAAATAAGATAACGGATAAAAACAAAAATGTAGCGGAGTTTGAAGGAGCTAACCTACGGGCCGCAGCATCTACATGCGCAGCCATAGTGACAATCTCCTCCAGTCGATTTGAACAATTCTGGATTAGCCCTTTAAATCAAATCCAATCAGACATCATTCAATGATGTTTCAGCAATAAATCGTAGAAAAGGTTTCAGTCGTAGTCGTCTGGACGCTGTTTTCAGGATCAAGACGTTTCGGCTCCCATCCGGAAGTCATTCTCAATTGTGAAAAATGGGACGGGAACTAGAAATTTAAGCTACTCTGTGTTGCTTAACCCCGCCCTCAGGGAGGAGTCTTCCTGAGTATCTGTTGATTAGCTAGTTTCACCTGAAACTGACCTAATTGTTTCCATGATGGCCCAGTAATCAGTAATCAGGCCTTTGTTTGTTTGAGTTAAACTGTTCGTACCTATCTGGCATTCCTGGATGGTTTTGTTTGACTTCCGGATGAGAGCCGAAACGTCTTGATTCTGAAACAGCGTCCAGATGACTACGACTGAAACCTTTTCTACGATAGAGCACTCCTGGACGAATGAGGGACTACACCGTCTTTCAGCAATAAAGCCGAAAAAACAACAATTTAAAACAAAAATGTAGCAAGTGTGAAGGAGCTACCAGCTGCTGCATCTACATGCGCAGCTGTTGCCATAGCTACGTTTGCTAATTAGCAGTAAACACAAAGTACAGCTGAGGCTGACGGGAATGTAATTAGTTGTGAAGTACTGGACACATTTCGATATGATGATGCTGCTAGACAAAAAAGGGATCGCTAAAGTTATTACAGTCCATCCGGTAGTGGTGGACTGACTGGACCAGCTGGCATCTACAGTCACGCCGCTGGCATGGCTAATAAAAAAGACGCTAGCCCCTTTAAAAACACACCTCTTGGGCACACTCCCTAAATCCCTCAACAACAGAGGATGTTGGTCTCCCTCCACATTAAACACATGAGTTTTATGTCTTCCAGATTAACCACGTGCGGACCAGGGACTTTGACTGCTGCCTCGTCGTTCCGCTGATCGCAGAGTCTCCAAACCACCTGGAGCTTGTCATCAGCCGAAACCCCACCAACAACTCCTCCTCCTCCTCCTCCCTGCTGGCCAATCACACTGACGGAACCAACAACAGCGGCCACTCCCCTCAGCCAATCGGCAGCGAGCTGGGACCGTCGGAGCTCTCCATTGGCCAGGGAGAGGATGGTGGTCCGATCAAGTGGAGCAAACCGGGAGACGGGCTGGGGCGGGGCTTGGGGTGGGGCAGGTGGATAATAAATCCTTATAGCAGACAAAAACTGGATGAAACTGGATTAAACCGGTTCTAACCAGATTGGACTTGAGAGGTCAACAAGAACAATACAACAAAGTTGAATTAAACTGGTTTAGACCCATCCAACTGGTTCAGAGTGGACCCCCCATGGTGCTACACACCCTCTGGATAAACTTTGACCCTTGACCACTAAAGTTTGACCTTTGAACTGCTAAAGCAGCCTGAAAGCACACTGATGGACCGGAGCAACCCCTCACCTTTCACCTGAACCAGTTCTGCATACTGGTCCTACTGGTGTCACTGGAACCAGAACTATGACTACTGATCTTACTGGAATCACTGGAGCTACTGGTCTAACTGGTCCAAGATTAATGGTTACTGGTTCTACTATCCCGGAGCCATGGTTACTGATTCTACTGAAACCAGAGCCACAGCCAGTGGTTTTACTGGTCTAAGATTAATGATTACTGGTTCTACAAGCTTAGAACTAGGGCTTCTGCTCCTACTGAAGCCAGAGCCATGGCCAGTGGTTCAAGACATGTGGGTTCTGGTCTTAGTGGTTTGAGAATCATGGCTACTGAATCCACTGAAGCCAGAGCCATAGCCAGTTGTCTTACTGGCTCAAGACACATGGGCTCTGGTCTTAGTGGCTACAGGACCATGATCCTACTGAAGCCACAGCTAACGGTCTTACTGGTCCAAGACACATGGGTTCCGGTCTTAGTGGTGACAGAACACTGGTTAAACTGAAGCCTGAGCCACAGCCAGTGGTCTTACTGGTCCAAGATTCTTGTTCGTGATCTTAGTGGTCACAGAATCATGGGTACTAAACCAGAGCCATGACCACTGCTTCTACAAGTCCAGAACTCTGGCTCCTGGTCCATCTGGTCTTACTAGAACCATAACTGTGGCTTCTGGTTGTTCTGGCCAAGAACCACAGCAGCACAAAGACTGATGGGACTCCAGAATCTAGAACCTGATGAAGGACAGACAGGTTGCCAAGGAGACTAGGGATGCTCCGAGTCTAGGGCTGATGTCATTGGGATCATCCGAACCAGTACTGATTACTGACTGGTTTCTGTTTTTAAACATTTTAAAGAAAGCCTGCTGAATAAGAAACCCACCACTCTGATTTAATCAAAATCTTAACGTTGATATTCTTAAAGTTGGAATCACTGGTCCAAAACATTAGTATATTATGCTGCCACTTGCTTCAGCAGGTACAAGAGGCAACTCCTCATCCCCTGTTCGTCTGAATGATCACAAAGGAGCTTGAGAGTTCCAGTTCATCAGTCCAGTCCATTTCGACAGTGAAGTCTGGGGTATGCTTGAAATACTATAACTGTTACAAATGGTCGCACTTGATGTCAGAAAGGTGTTGGGAAGGAAGTCTCAGACACTGTCCGACAATCTGACAAGCACTTTGTTTGAAGCATACTATTGCTTTAACGCTGCCCCACACTTGATTTGTCTCCTGTCTCGCGGTTGCCAAATTGGGTGAGAAGCTGTGCAGCAAGAAGGGAATGGGGGTATGGATCCCACCTGGGTTTTGGGTAGAAGTACCCTTATTGGCCCAGAAGGTTGGCATAAGATTAAAGATGGTTATGGTTAAGTGCAAGTCTCGAGATGGTAAAGTTGAAAATGGTTGTTTAAGTTTAAAATCAGACATGGTTGGGGTTAGGTGTGGATTTGGTTTAGTTCCGGTTAGAATAAGAATCTACAAGGACAGGATCCTTAAGACCACAACAAGATGCAGATGCTCGAATTTGACCCTGACATGCTGGGTAATCCCACAGATTTACGAAACTCTGAGACATCCAAAATATTAAAGAACTCCAAAAGTCCATTAGAAAAGAACTCCACAATTCTCCATTAGCTCGTAGCATGCTAAGACTAGCGCCAAAGACCCTGCATTTGGGGTCCTAGCGTGGTCAAGAGCAATGCCTGGAGTTCGTGTTAGTAATGGGTGGACGATACCAATACGTTCGTAGGAGCTCGCGTCAAATGACAACTGCTCTGCGCTTAAGAAAGCATTTTGTTGGTTTGACGGTTCTGAAAGTTTTGGCGCTAGCCATATGATGCCAGAGTTACACAAAACACTGTAACTGTTAACACCCAGCCTTTGTAGAGTTTTCTTACACGTGCGTTGGATTGAAACAATAAAATTAGCGAGTAGTTGCTGCGCTTCGGTTCCCTGGTCGTGAATGGCTGCTGCGGTTTCTGCAAATGCCCGGATGTCACTGTTTAATGCCCCGAAGCTGCAGATCTTCAGATCACCAACGGGAAGAAAACCCCAAAGATTAAGATCCTTTATCCTCCCAAAATTTCCTGTAGAGTTACTTGGACAAACTAAACTATGTGACCTATTAAGGTCCCCAAAGGCAGCACGGTTACGGTTTAGATTAGACGAACAGAACTGTTTGATTAGGTGGTGGAGTTCAGAGAGGTTTTGTTGCCAACCAAAATATGTATGTAGCACAGAGTATCCAAAACCGTCGAGCCCCAAGAGATAGCACTGACTGTGTCGTCAAATTTATAATCTGGTTTGCTTCGTCTTTGGTCAAATAATTCCTAATTTAAATCAAAACCGCTGAGGTTCAAAGTTGAAAAACAGTTTAACAGTCTGGTCCCACAAGGTCCCTTTAGTAGCTGTTCTGGAGCTACAAAATAATTTGCTTTCTAAACTGCTGTTTCGAAGAATAAACTCTCAGCCTCAAATTTTAAGTCAGCGTGAACGAAGAGTCTTTAAATTACATCTACAGTTCCAAGACAACTGGGCAAACTCCGTCTGCCAAGGAAGATCATGTGATATGATCGAAAACTACTAAATGGACCTTGCGATGAGATTGTTTTCTCAACAAAATTTTGGCAAATTTAAACTGGAATGTGCTAGAAAAGATGTTAATATTTCTCAAAGTAAGTGTTTTTTGGCATCAGTATCGACAAATGTGAAACGATACCCGGCACTAGTGGTGGAAAACAAGCAGCCATGATGGACTTGGCGACGGAAACACCGTGCGAGGGTTTTTTTTTTTTTTAATTATCAATCAATTTTAAGAAACCAATCGAATAATTTCCAATAATTATCAGACGATCGGAGCATCCCTAATGAAACGGACGGAAAGACAGAGGGTTTACTGTTAAGATTTTAGTTCTGTGCCATGAACAAGCTGCAGACTGGAAGAGTAATAATAATCATGATGATGATGATGATGATGATGATGATGATGACACTGAGCAGTTCAATAAGAATCTTTTTCTACTGTTTACACCTGTTGGACTGGCCACACTGTGTGTATGTATGTGCGTGTGTTTGTATGTTATGTGTGTGTGTGTTAAACACAAGGCCAGTAAAGCCCCTCCCACCTCAATTCCTAGTCTTGGCTTTGCCCCCCCCAACACACACACACACTTCTTCCCTCGACCAATACACAGCCAGGACGACAGACGGACAGCAATTCTGAGAGATTCAGCTGATTGGCTGGAACCAATCAGAAAAATAGCAACCTTCCCTGCCTGTCTGTGATTGGTTCTCCTCCGACACACAAACTGACCAATCAGCTCCCAGGAAGAAGCCAAGCATGCCCCACCCGACTTCCCTGCCCCCCAGTAACAGTGACCTATTATGCTAATCGATCGGTGTGTTTTTTGATTGACTGTTGTCAGTTTGTTTGTTTGTTTGTTTGTTTCCATGGCGACTGAACCTGAAAATATGTAAAATAGATTAAAAAGCGGTTTCAGTCCCGTCGCTGTTCACATCGAAACCCCCGAAAACCTTCACCTCATAACCACGAAAACAACGATGTTACACGAGAAAAAAAAATCCTGATAAAACAGGCAACCTGTGACAGTAAATACCTGTGTGTGTGTGTGTGTGTGTGTGTGTGTGTGTGTGTGTGTGTGTGTGCGTGTGCACTCATATGTGTGTGTGTGTTTATTTTGGAGTGATGTCAGCATCTTCCTGCTCTCATCTCAGTCTGAACTCACTATTTAAACTGGCCAATCAGAACCCTCCCTCAGCACCAACCACCAGTAGAAACCCTCCCTGAGTTTAACAATCAATAGCTCTCTGCTTGATTGATTGGCTGTGACCGTGGATCGTTGTGATTGGCTGTTCGACTCCGTCCCAAACTTTTTTTAACTGTGATGTTTTGAATCTGAAGTACAGTGCTAGCGTGTGGCTAGCAGACACCAAGCACAGGGTTAGCATAAGCCTAACATGTGGCTACCATAGGGTTAACACACACACACACAGCACAAGGCTAATGCTAGCTATGGTTACCATCTAGAAAACGTGTTTACCATCTGGTAAGTGTTCGGTTAGCACATGGCTAAAACAGCTAATATATGGTTAGAACACAGCTAACAAAAGGCTACCATCTAGCCAACATACCTAGATGTTAGCAAATGGCTAGCCCAGGGTCAACACCTGGTTAACACAGCCAGTGTATGGTTAGCACACACCTAGCACAAGGCTAACATAGGGCTAACATCTAGCTAACAGAGCTATGTGTTAGCACATGGTTAGGACAGAGCTGACACCTGGCAAACACAGGTAGTATATGGTTAGCACACACCTATAACAAGGCTTACACAAGCCAATATTTGGTTAGCACACAGCTAAGTCAGGGCTAGCATCTAGGTGTTAGCATAGGGTTAACACCTGGCTAACCAAAATGGTATATTGTTAGTGCACATTAGAACAAGGCTAACACACGGTAAACATAGCTAAAACACGCAGCTAAAACAAGGCTTACATGGCTAGTATGTGGTTAGCACAGACCTGGAACACGGCTAAGACAGAGCTAATATTCGGTTTAGCTCACAGATAACGCGGGCTTTCTACTAGTATTCAGTTAGCACACAGCTAGTATTCAGTTAGCACATGGTTAGCCTTCACCATTTTATGGCTAACATTACACAAACACAAAAGCTCAAAATCCTGTTGGTAGTGGTAACCAGAAACGGAGCCATTAGCGCTGTTTTAGGACAAAATGTTCCACCAATGGGGAAAAAGCCACAGAGCTGAGGGGCGTGGCTTCAGGAGGGTTTGACGAGTGAGATCTAAAGCCATACACACTGTGTTTGTGCGCATGTATTAACTGTGTGTGAGAGTTTGTGTGTGTGTGTGTGTGTGTGTGTGAGTGTATAACATTGCAGGGATTTGCACTCTAGTGATTCACCTCAGCAAGATGTCCGCCCACACACACACACACACACACACACACACACACACACACACGCATTGCACTGCCATTTGAAATAGTGGGTCAGATTAGTTTCCATGTAGCTTCACCAACCAACCAAACTGTATTTTTCTTTAAAGGAACAGGGATGTTGTAAAGTATTTTTGTACAAATTTAATACTTTGGTAGCATGACGTTCCTGGTGTTTGTCCTGTCGGGCTCCACTGCTCTCCTCCACCCCCCTTTGTATGGACGACTACTGAGCAACAATAAAGATGAAGACCTGCTGGGAGGACTGGACTCCATGTTTGTTTCTAAAATAACACACAACATAATTATTTTTTATATGGAAGAAATTTACTGAGGAAAAAGAAACACTAACAGCAAATATATCAGAATCAGAAATACTTTATTGATCCCCGAAGGGAAACTCTTTGTTACAGCAGCTCGCCTTTACGTCAGTGCACACAGGAGGAAGTACTAGCAAACAATATATGAAACACTATAAACATTATAAAAACAGGTCAGAAAATAAATTAAGTATCATGTCGGTATAAGTATAAGATAAACTAAGTGTCGAGTACCAAGTGGGTTTACTGGTTGATGGTGAAAGTACAGTATAAAATACAATGTAACTAAATATGTAATAAGTAATAAGCAGAGGTGCATGTACTGTCGAGAGTAATGGAGGTGTATGATATCAGTATCAATAAATAAGAAAAACTAACAAGGAGAAAACTAATATTGCACGGGAGTATTAACACAGAATATTGCACAATTATTATTAATTATGGCGGAGATGTTAATGATCAATGTCCAGTTTAGTGACTTCGGGTCAAACAGACTGACACTTAGAGGGAGGAGTTAAAGAGTCTGATGGCCGCAGGCAGGAATGACTTCCTGTGGTGCTCTGTGGTGCATTGTGGGGGGATGAGTCTTCCGCTGAAGGCGCTCCTTTGCTTGACCAGCACGTCATGGAGCGGGTGGGAGACGCTGTCCAAGATGGCGTGTAGATGGCGATATGATTTTTATAAGTTGAAAAGTACACTTCACTGGAAGTTAGTGTCAAGAACAACTATAAACAACACAAACACGACTAATATATACTAAATCTGATATAAGAAAAACAAATCTCTAATATACAAATTGCCTATAAAACTTTTTTTACCAGAACTACAGTATAATAAATTATACTCAGTAAAAGTATACTCAGCTATACATGTTAAACAAAGTAGTGTTGTGTGGGCAAGTCCTTGTTACAAAAATTTAATATATATTTTTTGCAATTTATTGTTATCGGTTGAAATATATACGCAGGTAAATATGTGATTAGCTGAAATCGGGCGGCAGCTAATGAATCGGTCGAGCTGTAATACAAATACACAAGATGGCATCTAGAGTTGGGAAATATGACATTATCGTATTGTTTTTTTAGAAGTATTTTCCCCTAAAATATCTCCGTGTGTTTTAGACCATTGTGGGCAATGCTGCAAATCAATGAACAGCACTGTTTTATGTTAATATTGGATTTAAACGTTTTTAGCATCACAGTATTTCCAGCGTATGGTTGAATATTTAACAATAATGGGCAAATTCTTTATAAAAATACACCAACGTGTTATATTTATTAAAGGCTTTTTATTTTTAAGCATCCATTTGGAATTTATTTATGCCGAACATATCTGGTTATTTTACCTAATACACGATTTCTCAATTAGACTTGCAGACAAATGTACTATATAGTGATTTTTATCAAAATATAAAATTACATATACCAATACAAATGATTTTATCCACATTCTCTACACCTAATGCTAACATACATCTGTGTATAACACGATCAAGTCACGGTTTAATACTGAAATGATTGTCTGATAGAAACATAAAGGTGAAAGTGACGATATCTGGACCGTGGGAACATCAACTACAGTGAAAAACTAAATTAGCAGATTTCTTTCAACTTGTAATACAAATCAAAGATGGTAGCTGGTATCTCCTTGTTCAATTTGTACAACATGAAGTTGTTTTAAAAGTTTTATTTTTTATTATATTTTGTCATATTTGTCTATTTTTTACATTACTTTAAATTATTTCGAATATTTATACACAACAGCCCATTTATATTTGTCTTGTGTCGTTCAAATCAAGCAAGTATTCAGATCTTTAACTTAGGTAAAAGTAGCAATGCCACAATGTAGATATACTTTACAAGTAAAAGTACAAAAAGCATCAAAATATACTTAAAGTAAAAGTTATCATTATGCAGAACTGCCCATTATAGAACAATGTATATTGGATTATTATTCTTATTGATGCATTAATGTGTTCATCACTTTAATGTGGTAAAAAAATAAAATAAAAGTGGATCTAATTTTATTTATCTTTATTACACTGCTGGGTAGCTTGTGATTAATAAAGTTTTATTTTAACTCAACCTGGAATAATACATCATATAATTTATTTTGTTGTTTATATTTTGTAGGCTATAGAGCTCAACAGTGAAAATGCCAATAATATTCCGAATAGAGGACTTTGATTATTAGGCATAATGTCGTAAGCATCCAAGGTGACTCACCACGAGCCATGAGATTGTGAAACGATGGTAAATGCTCCTGTAGATGACACGAGTCTGTGTGAAATCATCTTTGTTTTAAGAAAAACACGTTTTATTTGCGATCGCATGGAGAAGCACTACACTACCCACAATCTTAAAGTGTTACAGCGACGTCTCTGGTTGGTGGAGCTAGCTGTTACCATGGAAATGTTTACCGCACTCGTTAACGGGAAACCCACTAATGGCTAGCTTTAAAAAAAAAAAAAAAAAGATTTACACACTTATAACAGGTTTAGCTACTGAGTTACTGCTACCACCGAACTCGACGTTCGTTTACGTTACGTTTAACAGAGCAGCCATGATTTTCCTGTTTTTTTTTACAACACTACATTAACGACAAAGTAAGTAAATTCAAGAGGACGCATGATACTACCTTTAGATTGGAAGTTGTTGGAAAGGTATCATTTGCAATGGTTTATGGGATCCGTAGTTCCTTCGCTCTTAAAATAATTATGTAGTCTTATACCTTTTGCCTTTTTTTCCCGTTTTCCAGGCTTAAAACTCTTTATATAAGGATTTTCTGAAACGTCAGTGGAGTGAATGAATGGGAAATTCACTTCTGGAACTGGAGCCGTTAAAAAAAGGGGGGGGCACTGTTGAGCTCTATTATTAATCTGAATTGGAAAAGTAAATAAAGTTTTTAAATAGATGTTGTGAAGTAAAACGTAGTGCAGCAGAAGTAAAAAGTGGCATAACATGGAAATACTCAAGTAAGGTACCTAAAAATTATACTTCAGTACAGTACAGTACTACAGTACTCGAGTAAATGTATTTAGTTACTTTACACCAGCGATGCTTTTCACCACTGAGGAAATGTGATGTGATTTCCGGCCGCCATCTTTGTTTGGATTGGGGGAATAGAGTCAAAACCGGTCACAACTTGGAAAACAGGTTGAAAATCTTGTTTAAAGTGCAGCGGACTGATGTTTTTACTTCCTGGTGGTTAGAAGAGTCTTTGAGGATTATGGAAATACCTTCAAAACAGCTGTAAGTGTTAAACGACCTGCTTTATTTTTCAAAGACAGCCGGAAAATCTGATTCCGGGTTTTAAGTGTAATAACATGAGTTGCGCAAACCGGGGCGACATTTTACTTATTTTAATTATTATGTGAATACGAATAATAGCGATTACTGTATTAGTGTTATTATGTTTAGCGAAAGTAATGTTTGTTAAATGGATTAAATCCCCGTTTAAAGTGAACCCGGATGTGACGTTCCCGCTCGGCGCTCTGCTCTCCTGCCTGCGTGCTCGGTGAATCGCTGGTGGATTAGCTCGGTCTGCTCTCCGGTGTGTTGTCGCTGTTAGCTTAGCACCTGCTGCTGTTTCTCCGTCACGTTTCTGCGCACCAGCTAACCGGTGGAAGTATTAACCGACCTCTCAGCTGGATAAATAAACGCCGAGCCCGGCAGGAAGCATGTCCACCGCCCTGGAGAGCTACATTAACCGTATCCTGCCGCTGCGCTAGCTGGCTAACATGCTAACTGCCCCCGTCTGAATGAATGAATGCTAGTTAGCTTAGCGTCCAAGCTAGGAGCGATACTCGTTTAGTTATTTATGAACGTGCAGCAGTGTAGCTTCTCTGTTTAGGAGTGCAGGAGTGCAGTTAGTTGTGTGTTAAAACAGTGCAGTTGGTTATTTTTGTTTAATAATGTTAATTTTAATGAGTTTTTAAGTCCAGAAGTGTGTTGTTTCTTTTAACTCGGTGTGATTCAGGTACTGTGGCCATCGTCACCTCGGACGGCAGGATGATTGTGGTGAGTTTAATTAATCTTTAACTACCTGTGTGTGTGTGTGTGTGTGTGTGTGTGTGTGTGTGTGTGTGTGTGTGTACTGGAATGATTAGTCAATAACTTAATTGGTTGATCAGCTGTATAATAATGCATGATAGTGTTGCTATTGATTCCTCTTGGAACTAAAAATAGACATTTCGCTTTGTTTTAACTGGTAACTTTAGCCTGAATGCTTGTAGTTAAAACGTGTCTTTGTTTTTCTCATTAGAATAAACACATTTGAATATTTTTGGGGTCAAACTTGAGTGTCACGAGGAGTATTTACGTACATTACATTTTTAATGCCTTGGCTCTCGTTTTACTTACTCTCCATCCATTCACAATGTATTCCATAAAGAGAAGTATTCAAATCCTTTTATTAAGTAAAAGTAATAAGTTTGTGCATTAAGTTTTTCCTAAGTTCTTAGTAACTGCTAGCTAGTTTCTAACTCAGCGGTGGAAGAAGTATTCAGAGCCTTTACTAAAGTAAAAGTACTAACACACTGTGAAAATACTCCACTATAAGTAAAAGTCCTGCATTCAAACCTTACTGCAGTAAAAGTATCTAAGTGTAATCAGCAACATGTAGTTAAAGTGTGACAGTGAAAGTCGTCCCTGTGCAGTAAAACGCTTCCTGTCAGTGTTTTATTATATCTGATGTTTCTGGATTCATCTTCCTGCTGCGTTCATGTGTGTGTTGCATTTTACTGCTGCAGATGTTTCAGGTCGAGCTCATTTTAACTGCTTTATATCCTGTTGGGTAGTTTAACCTGCAGCAATGCATCATGGTCTATAAGATCATCATGTGTTTGCAGCGTCGCTGTCCTGCGAGAACCACGTATCTCTAAAAAGTCTTCCTGAGCTCAGAGAAACAGCCTGTTTTCAGCTCTGCGACGACGCGTTTCCCAGCTGATCCGAGGGGGGGTTAAAGAGTTTATTCAGCTTCAGGAGGAGGAGAGTTTCCTCAGCACATGAAGGAAACTCTTCATCCTTCAGCTCGTCACAAACACCTGGAGATACGAGGTTTTCACCGGACAGGAAGTAACTAGTGACTAAAGCCGTCAGATGAATGTAGGGAAGTAAAAAGTCCAATATTTCCTCTGAGATGAGGAGAGCGGAAGCAGAAAGTTGCATAAAATGGAAATACTCAAGTAAAGTACAAGTACCTCGAGTTTGTACTCGAGTAAATACTTTGTTTCATTCCACCACAAATTATTTATTGTCATTCGAGTATTTGAAGTCACCCGTTAACAGGTGACGTGTGGTGTGTGTGTGTGTGTGTGTGTGTGTGTGTGTGTGTGTGTGTGTGTGTGTGTGTGTGTTCAGGGCACTCTGAAGGGCTTCGATCAGACCATCAACCTGATCCTGGATGAGAGTCACGAGCGGGTGTTCAGCTCCAGTCAGGGGGTGGAGCAGGTGGTGCTGGGACTCTACATCGTCAGAGGAGACAACGTGTGAGTGACCTTTGACCTTTGACCTGCTAATAATCATTAACGTATCAGCTTTATTTCAGTATCGGATAGAACAATGGTAGAAATATATTGAACACATAATATAGGCAGTGCTGGAGGAAGCACTCAGATCCGTTACTGCAGTGAAACATCACAGTTATTACAGTCGTTCAGAGGAAAAGCAGCAGATCTGCACGTCTGAGGAGCTGCAGCCAGGAAGTGATTTACAGGAGAAATCAACCATCAGAACAGCTGCTGATTCATTTTCTAATCAATTAACCCTTTCAGCTGTACTTGTATCTTCATATGTTTTGTGCAAAAATCTTAATCTGTAAAGTAACTAAAGCTGTGAAGATAAATGTAGTGAAGTAAAAAGTGCAATATTTCCCTCTGAGACGTGAGAAAGTAGAAAGTGGCATGAGATTAAAATACTGAAGCAAAGTACTTCAGTATTTATAAATACCTCAACAGTACCTGAGTAAATGTACTTAGTTCCAGTGATCGTAGGGATGTAACTCAGAGAAACACTGTCAAGAAAACAGAAAAGTTGACGATATTTTATCAAGTAACACTTTTAATGTTAAGAATAATTTAGAAAATAATCAGCAGTAATTAAAAATATTCTGTTTGACGTTTAACTCTTTAATGGATCGATGGATTTCAGGGCCGTGATCGGGGAGATCGACGAGGAGACGGACTCCACTCTGGATTTAGGAAACATCAGAGCCGAGCCGCTCAACTCTGTCGTCCACTGACCTCCGACCCCTCGGTCTCTGTCTCCGTGGCAACAGATGACAGCATGACCGAGGACAGCACGAGGATCCTGTTTTCAGACGCAGGTTCACGGAGTTATCCGGATCCGCTGAGACCGACTGACGTGAAATAATAATGGATCCAGAAAACTCCGCGGACCTTCTTCCGCTAACGGACTCCCGCACGACATTTTTCTGTTTGTGTTTTTTTTATAAATAAAGTTGTGAATTGCTCGAGTTGTTAGATGAACTTTTTTATGCTTGGAGTCTGTTTTTTTGTCAGATTGAGATTGTTTGTTTAATAAAGTTTCATTTCTCATATTTCGACGAAACCTCCGTGTTTGTTTACGATCTTTTACACGAGTAAAAGTAGAAATACAAAAGTATTAGCGTGAAAATATACTTAAAGTAGTAAAAGTACTCAAGTACTGTTCGTCACTTTAATGTAATAAAGGTGGAGCTGATTTTAATTACTTTACATGCTGCTGGGTAGCTTAATCTATAATAATATAAAATCATTTATTAGTTCTATTGTGTATTAACACTATTAATTATTATTATTAATGTTAATATATCCCACATGAAGGTTCACATGAGAGCGTGTTACTGTTTGTTTCTGGTGATCAATAAAATAATGTTTATAATTACTCCATAAACTAAATAACTGGGATTTACGCAGATAACCGAGCTGACACGAGTCTGGATTTATTTTATTATTTTTTTTTAATTCACCTGGGACCGTTGTCATAGCAACAAGCCCTTAAACCCAACGCTAAAAGTGCAGCTTATCGACAGGCAGATGGGTCGCGACCAGGAAGTTTAAAACACAAACACTTAAAGTGAGACTCCGTGAATCTGCTGCCTCGGCGCGTTAAAGTCGATGATTAAACAGGTTTAAAAAAAAAAGAAAAGAAAAGCACAAAATTATTTGTTTCTGACTTTTCTCTAATTTTTTTGCTTCTTGCAAAACTGGAAACTTTAAGCTCTTTGTGATGTTTCTAAAAAAATCTTTCAAATGAACAGAAGAAGAAGGAAAAACTAATGAAAACCAACTTAAATAGTTTGAGAAAGTCATTTAACTGTGTTAAACTCGAATCTATAATCTCAGCAGTTACTGTCTGTGTGTACAGTGACGCTTAACTAATCCTGCTTCAGCTAACTAAATGAAATAAACAGATTAACTTACTAACTAATGAGTTACCAACAGGCACGTTGTGTTCAGGGCCGCCCACAAACTCAGGAAAACGAAACAGCTTTAATCAGATCTTTTTATTCGTCTCAACAGGAAGTTTGTTAATGAGGCGGCAGCAATTAGAAGCAGTTTATTCACAAGTTGTTATTTTTACAGGCAGATTACACTCGTCAGTACATTTACTCAAGTCCTGTACTGACGTACAAATTCTGAGGTACTTGAATATTTCATGCAACTTTCTGCTTCCGCTCCTCCTCATCTCAGAGGGAAATATTGGACTTTTTACTTCACTACATTTGTCTGACGGCTTTAGTCACTAGTTACTTCCTGTCCAGTGAAAACCTCGTATCTCCAGATGTTAGTGATGAGCTGAAGGATGAAGAGTTTCCTTCAGAGTGCCCTGAACACACACACACACACACACACACCACACGTCACCTGTTAACGGGTGACTTCAAATACTCGAATGACAATAAATAATTTGTGGTGGAATGAAACAAAGTATTTACTCAAGTACAAACTCGAGGTACTTGTACTTTACTTGAGTATTTCCATTTCATGCTACTTTCTGCTTCCACTCTCCACATCTCAGAGGAAATATTGGACTTTTTACTTCCCTACATTCATCTGACGGCTTTAGTCACTAGTTACTTCCTGTCCGGTGAAAACCTCGTATCTCCAGGTGTTTGTGACGAGCTGAAGGATGAAGAGTTTCCTTCACGTGCTGAGGAAACTCTCCTCCTCCTGAAGCTGAATAAACTCTTTAACCCCCCCTCGGATCAGCTGGGAAACGCATCGTCGCAGAGCTGAAAACAGGCTGTTTCTCTGAGCTCAGGAAGACTTTTCAGAGATACGTGGTTCTCACAGGACAGCGACGCTGCAAACACATCATGATCTTATAGACCATGATGCATTGCTGCAGGTTAAACTACCCAACAGTATATAAAGCAGTTAAAATGAGCTCGACCTGAAACATCTGCAGCAGTAAAATGCAACACACACATGAACGCAGCAGGAAGATGAATCCAGAAACATCAGATATAATAAACACTGACAGCGTCTTGCTAACATACTTTTACTTAAGTAAAAGGATCTGAGTACATATATAAAGAGTAAACATACAACATGTTATCGTGTACTGAGCACATCCCTGCTTCCCAGAGGATGAACCCTTCTGACACAGGAAGTCAGTCGGTCCCGCTCTTTACTGGATTCGCAGAAGTTTATCTGAGATAACTTTGCCAAGCTAATCAGTTAATCGTCATCCTTCAATCCTTTTCTCTTGTAAAAGTGAAACATACTGTAAATGATGCGAACAACAAAGCATAAATCTAATTTTTGTGTTGCTTGTCCCCAGCAACTTGTGTATTTTTGTGTCAGTGTCTGTGCTGTAATACTAAGGCTCACTAGCTACACTGCAACACAACAATGATGCTGTTTCTTTATTTCCACGTTTTCAACCAACTCATGAATCTAAGGTTAGCTAGCTAGCTAGCTAGCTACAGCTAAAAAATCTGTTAGCGACAGTTTTTGTTTCAGCAGAAACTGTGTTGGAGTATGTTTACTCAAGTACTGTACATAAGTACTTATACTTTACTCGAGTATTTCCATTTTCTGCTACTTCATACTTCCACTCCGCTGCGTCTCAGAGGCAAATATTGTGCTTTTTACTGCGCTACATTTATTTGATAACTTTAATTGCTAGTTACTTTGCAGATTCAGATTAATAATTAAAAGTATAATCAACAAATAAACCATTATTATAGATTAAGATGAACCTTTATTGATCCCCGGGGGTAAATCCACAAGCTACCCAGCAGTATGTAAAGTCATTAAAATTATCTCCACCTTCACCAGCTGCAACATTAATGCCTCAATAATTATAATCCAATAATATAATAAATATTATTCTGAAATGGCCGTTCTTCATAATGAGGACTTTAAGTATATTTTAATGCTGATACTTTCGTACTTTTTTTGTCTACATCTGTTTTAAATCACAGTATATATTAATTATATATATATATTATTATATTTTAAATTACAGTATTTTTGCAGCATTATGACTAAACGACACAGGTTAGCAACAGTAACTAAGGGGGGGCGGGGCTTACATGAAGGTGTCCACTAATCTGCAGGGGTTTGTTACTGTTTGCGTTAATAAATAAAAGTATTAAAACGTGCGTTACTTAGGCAGCAGCAGTTCTTTCACTAAAGTCCGTGTT
The DNA here is from genome assembly GCA_027580175.1 of Siniperca scherzeri. NCBI lineage: Eukaryota > Metazoa > Chordata > Actinopteri > Centrarchiformes > Sinipercidae > Siniperca > Siniperca scherzeri. The sequence goes on from CM050854.1 coordinate 22,010,502, forward strand.
TGCTGTGTTTGTGCGTCTTCGTGTGTTCTCAGAGTCAGAGCGTTCTGCAGTCGACAGATCTGGTCTGGAGTCGGAGCCGGATCCTCGTAATGGAGCTGCAGCCAGGAGACGCCTGAAAACACGCAAATCAGACGTCATCGGGAGTCGAACAGGAGACTGAAATCATCATCATCGTCATCATCGTCGTCGACCTCTCACCTTTGTTGACCCTCTGACCCAACGACACCAGTAGCTCCGCCCCTACACTGTGATTGACAGGGTCTCCGGCCTTCGATCGCCCCGCCCCCAACTGATGGAGCACTTCGGCTAAAACCAAACCATCCACATCCGCAACGACACCTACAGAGAGAGAGAGACGGCGAGAAGTGTACTGTGCAAAAACTTCAATCTGTGCTCCATCCACGATCAATCGCTCATCGATTATTCGTCGGCCACATCGCCGTTGATCAACGTTAACGAAGTGTTTTTAGCTCCTTTAACGTCACACTTTTTAAACAGGAAATGTAATGATTAAAATATATATAATAATGTGTTATGCGTTGGTATTAACGTGCAAATTTCTGACGTTTGATATTTAAGAGTCGCTGCTGAACTGAAACATTTTTAAAACAAGAGATTTACAAATTTACACGATTCTACTCACACGTCAAGATTTGCTTATTTTTCTGTTTTTGCCGTTGATTTTCCAATAAGATAGTTTTAAGTAAATATATAAGTACATAATTAAGGAAAAATGTAAGTAAGTGAATATAAAAGTTCGCAAGTAAGTAAAGATGTGACATAGAAGTACGTAAAAGTGTAGGTAAGTAAAAATACGTTGGTAAATAAGTACGCAAGTAAGTAAAAATGCAAGTTAGTTCATATAAAAGTGCGTAAATACAAATATATGTTAGTAAATTTATAAGTATGCAAGTAAGTAAAAGTGTAAGTAAATATATACTGTAAGTGCGTAAGTAAAAAAGTAGTAAAAGTTTAAGTAAGTAAAAATGTAAGTTAGTGAATATAAAAGTTCGCAAGTAAGTAAAGATGTAACATAGAAGTACGTAAAAGTGTAAGTAAGTAAATATATATTTACCCAAGTAAGTAAAAATATGTTGGTAAATAAGTACGCAAGTAAGTAAAAGTGTAAGTAAATATATACTGTAAGTGCGTAAGTAAAAAAGTAAGTAGTAAAAGTTTAAGTAAGTAAAAATGTAAGTTAGTTAATATAAAAGCACGTAAGTACAAATATATGTTAGTAAATATATAGATATAAGTATAAAAGTACACGCAAATAAATATACTTTATATGTAAATAAATATATAATATTATTGCTAATGTAATAAATAATCACACTTTCCCAAAACACACCCAGACATTTATTGCGCGGCCCCGGAGCGAAGGCTAACGTTACCTCGCTAACGATGTCGACTTCCTGCTTCACAGCTCAGAAACATTTATCCTCAAGCACAAATTTACATACAACACCTTTTGTTTCCTTTTGAATGCAACAGCAATGTGTGAGTTTTAGCCTAGAGACAATAACATAACTGACCAAAACAAAGTATATATATATATATATATATATATATATATATATATATATATATATATATATATATATGTTGATTGTGATGGATTATCTTATCTGCAGCCATTTCTAAGCCTCTGCAAGGTGATTTTAATATAAAATCAACTGAAACCAAAAGCTTGAAAACGTTGTTTTTGATGCGTATATCTGTGTTTTATTTGTTATTTATTTACCATCTGCAGGGGCCTTCACCTCCATCTGATGTTCAGATTTTCTCAGGATGCTGTAGTAATCTGTGTGGGCGGAGCACAGCGACCGAGCCGTCTCATTGGCCACGCCCTGAGCCTCCATCATGGCCCGGAACCTGGACAGAGCAGCTCCACCAATCACAGCCTCAGAAATCTGCCTCTTGCCTTCTGATAGGTCGGACGCCAAGCCAGTCATGTGCAGCAACACGCCCCCTACAGGAACAACAACAACAACATGTAAGTCTATTCTTCTTGAAAATTGGAACAAAAACAATTATTTTCGTGAGACAATTATTTAATAATAAGTTATCTTTTTTTTTTTTTATAGATTGTGAATTTTTACTGTAAATTTTCCAGTTACAGTTAAATTAATTTGCTGTTTTTGGTCCCATTCCTTCAGAATTATTATGATTATTAGGGGTTAAGTTTGATGTTAAACTACCTTGTACTTTACTGGATTGTTCGGCTGGTAAAAGAAACAACAAAATATATCATATCATAGTAAAATACCTTGTAATCTAGAGGATATCTTAAAGTAAAAGTTTGGATTTTTTAAACAGAATTTGGTTTGAATTACTCCTAGGTTGTTGTATTGATGCATGGACATTAGCTGACGCTAAGTAGGTAAAGATTTACGTAAGTAAATATAATAAGTACTTAAGTAGGTAAAAAATGTATGTTAGTAAATATATAAGTGCGTACTTAAGCAGAAATGTAAGTAAATAAATACGTTTTTTAAGTAAAAATATATTTAATACTTAGCCCTGGAGAAAATTAACAGTAGTAGATGCTCTACTGTCCCAGGCCCTTTGAAGTATCTACCGTCTCTGTGTTTTGTGCTGGGAATGCTCCACTTTCCCAGGCTTCCTGAACTACTCACCGTGTGCTCTGACTGCACCTGGTTTAATTTGCGTAAAATCTGAGTGAAGTCCGGTGCAGCGTTGCTAAATGTGGAGGGAGCTTCAGGCTTTCAGACAGGTAGGCTACCACTGATGTAGCTAACGTTAGCCTCCCCATGCTAACTACCTAATGTTTGTTGTTGATGAAACAACAGTCGTCTTAAATGTCAGCCGGTCACACCGAATCATTTACTAACATTAATCAGTAGCATTTACCGCCATTGTGTTTTTGTCTTGTTACTGTTCGTCAGTTTATACAGGAACGAGATGAAACTTTTATGCTAGCATTAGCACTGCTAGCTTCCGCCACCTGAGTCAGTTTGTAATTAGTTGGCGGTGATTTTGACACCTGTCACATTTAGTAACACTTGACAGCTGAAACGATTAGTTGATTAATTAATCGACACCCAACCATTATTTTCATTATTGATTAATCTGCTAATTATTTATTACATAACTGATATATCGTTTGGGTTTTTAAAAACGTCCACCTCAGTTTCTCAGAGGCCAAAATGGCGTCTTCAACGGTCCGAAAGACTTTCGAGTGAGACCAAACAGACAAGCAGCAACCAGAGAATCATTTTGAGGTTTTTTTTTTAGCTTTAAAAATGACTAAAACGATTAATTGACTGTCAAAAAAGTTGAATAAAGACGATTATCGACTAGTCATTGCAGCAGTATTTTTTTTATTAAATTAAATGCCAAATATTCCCTGATTCCAGTTTGTCACATTGCTGCTTTTCTTGTCTTTTATGTGAAATTTAACTTGAATATATTTGTGGTTTGAACAGTTTTGTCCGACAAAACGAGACACTTCAATAACTCATCTTGGGCATTGGATATTTTTTTAAATGATTTTCTGATATTTCACACACCAAAAGATTAATTAAATAATGAGAAATCATTAATGAAAATAATTATTTGCTGCCTTACATTTAGTAGATTTAATATTGTATATTATATCATATGCATCAGTTATCTGCTGTAACAGCCTGAAGTCTGAAATTCAATTCACAGGATAAAACTTGGTAAACAAAATCAACTCTCTTGATAATCAATCAATCAATCGACCAATCTTTTGCTGATTAGTTTCTCAGATGTAAGGATTTGCTGCTTTTCTTGTCTTATGTGAAGTTAAATTGAAAAATCTTTGTGTTTCAGACTGTTGGTCAAACAAAACGCCGCGTGGAGACGCCACCGCGAGGGACTGTGGTAGGCTGGACGTTCATATTTGACCTTTTTTTTGTTTTAGATCATAACGACAGACTGAATTTGCTTAACATGAATATAGTTTTCCGAATGTCGGCCTCTTAGAATTCATTAAACCTAAAAACAAACAAACAAAAAGCACAACTGAAACTTTCAAATGGGGAAATTAAAACCACATAGATTCAGATCGATTTGTTTTCAAAGTAAGACTTCAGTGCTACAGAATCAGTGGTGGTTAAATTTGACAATTAAGGACTCAGCTACTTATAAGATTCAAGTTTTATGGCTGTTAGGGAACTCAAAATGGTGAATTTTATAATATCTTTTAATAGGTGCTGATTTATGTCTGTTCGCCGTCAGCTCTTAGAAATGTCACCAATTGCTTTAAACCGCTTCCGTGTCGTTTCCTTTGATGTGCGATCGTTAATTATTAGTGATCGACTGAGCTGTGAGCTGGAGGCGAAACTGAGGCCTTTGTGGTTGTTGAGAGGATCTGTGTGTTGATATTCGGTATGGACGTCCCGATCAGGTCTCTTTGGCCGCGATAATGATCAGAGTCCCTTTTTTAATATTGATTATCTGCTGACACCAAGTCCAATCTGATACTTCTATTTCCCTAAATGTTGATTAAATATGTATCTGACGGCTGCAGATACTAAACTTGACAAACCTTATTTTTCTACTTGATCCAAGTACTGAAGGTCCTGGTTCAAAGCTAAATTAGCTTCAAATCTAATTGATAAGCTTTAATTATTGAAATTGTTGGAGCCAATATGGGTGTTTTTTGTTTTTTTTGCTTTCTTTTTTGAAAGACTCGTGTATATTGTTTGGGTATTAATACTCCACGCCACAAGGGAGCAGTAACGCGTTGACGATGGGTCGCGCCACTCAATCGGGTAATAAACGGACACGAGTGTGTTGCCTCATTGTGTTTGTGCCGCGGGAGATGTACTGCAAATAATATAACGCACAATTAAGTGACACAAAGCGACGGGCTGGATTCTTAATAAGTACTAACGCGATTACGGGAACTAGATTCTGCAAAAAGAGCGAGCAAGCGGCGAAGGACCAACCAAAGGTACGCGCATCATCAACAACACGTTTTAGTGTTTCATTCGCGGCTGCCGCGATGACGTCGAAGCTGAAAATGCGCCAGTATTTTTAACCGCGTGGTTTTTCATTGTTTTCCTTCAGTATCACTGAAGTAACTGCTGCGTCGTGACGACAGCGTGGCGGCGTGGGCGCGTTTATCTGGGCTTTAGAACGTAGCCGCCGTGAAACAATCAGAAAATGACGTTTTATTTCTCTCTCTCTCCTACCGGCGCTCCCTCTCCTCGTTCACTCTGTGGGTCGCTCGCCCACCGCTGTCTCTCTCTCTCTCTCTCTCTCCCAAACAAATGGACACAAACCAAAGGACGCTTCGTGGCGTCGACTGTAAGCCAGACGCCGACGCTGGGTGCGCGAAATAAACCAGGCGAGGACGCGACCGGGAGAGGAGCATAGCTTGGTCCGTGAACTGGTTTACTGACTGTGGCGCCGTTTGACCGGTCTGATCGCCGGATTGGCCGCCGCAGCGTGACGCAGCGTTGAATTAGTGCTCGGGAACGTGTTTAGGTCCGAATCTTTATCTTCAGGCTTATTTTACGCTGATTGACGGTGATTGTGTTTTATTTTTTATCATGTTGCAGTTGCCAGTTTTGCACTTTAATATGTAAACCTTTTTGTTAACGTTTAGTTTTGTGCTGCACTATATAACGACATACAGTTTGTCATTTAAAAAAAGAAGTAAAATCAAATGGTCTGTTTGAATCTTTGGAGGGAAATAAAACGTTTTAGATTAATCAGTCGGTAAAATAGTCGTTAGTGGCTGTCGGTGCTGGGCCAGTTAGTCTCAACAGATGTGATATGAATGTAAGTTTAACTGGAGAAACCTACAACGGGAGGCCGTTATTGATTTTTATTTGCATCTAATTGAAACGCCCAGGTAACCTCCTCCCATCTGGTGATTTTTAGTCGCTATTTGATGTTTTCTGAAACATCACACGTGTTCCTGCGTATAGATATGGAAGAAAAGCGAGTTTCTTGTAACTTTTAATTAACGTTAATGCCTCAAAACCACAATAACCAAGTAACTCACATCACCAAATGTCTTAAAATGTAAACTTTTCCCTTTTTAAAGAGCACTTTAGGGTACAAAGTCATGTTGTTACCCAGAGTTGTGACCAGCTCCATCAGGTCTTCGGGTCCCCTCCCCTTCAGCGTCTCCAGAGACTCGATCACCTCCAGACTGTTGCCGACACATCGACCGATCGTACCGTCCATAGAGCTGAGCACCGCCCCCGTACGCATGCCCAGGCCGTTTCCTGCAGTCACCTAAAATAACACACCACCGTCAGCAGTGTGTACAACATGTTAAAGGTTTCCGTTCAGACTCGTCAGTGTGACTCGAGCTGAATCTTTTAAGTATAGTAATCTTTTAAATATATACTACAGCTAAAACAACCGATTTTTAAATGATTCATTGATCAACAGAGCATGTCCCTCCCCAAGAATTTTAAGAATTGATTAATCTATTAGGTCGTTTTTGAAGCAAATGTCCAAGTTTTCACATGTGAATATTAAGATTTAATCAAGAAAAATAATCAGCAGTTTAATCCTCAATGAAAATAATTTAGCTGCAGCCCTGCTTTATGTACAGGGTCTATATTATTTTAAAAATGTTTATCTATGCCTTGTTTTTTCCATGAAACAATAATATTATCACAATGTTAAACACGCCTGCTTTTTAGCATTAAACAGTTATTTTTAGAGAGAGTAATGCTTAGCATTACTGGTTAGCGTGTATCTTCTATAGGCTAACTGTGCTAGCCATGATTAATGTTAATGATTGATATTTTTAATGCACTTACTAATGACTGTGCTAGTTCTTTAGCACTCTCCAGGTCTTTATACAGAGCAGCTCGTCCAAACTTTACATCCAGCACCAGAGCGGACAGAGACTCGGCACCTTTCTTTGAGATAATAGAGCCTGAAACGACAAGCGCACACATTTAATTGGCAGAGCTGCTGCAGCGGTCCTGTTAGTGGTGTGAGTGATACCAGTTCAGTACCAGTAATCAGTGGTAAGCTGTCCACGGTGCTGGTGGCGTCCCGCAGAGCGTACAGGACTCGATCTGCAGGAACCAACATCTCCGTCTGACCCACAATGCAACAGCCCACTGAGCGCAGGATCTCCAGAATCTGCACAGGCAGCACATTTAAAGTACAGTTCGTACAGATACGGTCAATACTTTCTTTATCAACTGAAAATGTGTATGAAAACAGTTTCTGATTTAAAAAATCTAATTTGGTTCTTTGCTGCTTGTGTTTAGACAACAATTAACGTTGGAGAACTTTGACTTTTTGTTATATTTTCGGTACAGAAAGCCAGGTGTCATGGCGACGCAAGCATCAGCAAGACTAGTATTCCCGCTGTGTCCGCCACCCGGCAACGGTAGGGTTCTGTGTTTTGATTGGGCGGCAGAAGGGCGCACGCTGACCGTACACAAGCTGCTGCTATCCACCTGTTGTAATTGCATCAGGCAGCTAAATAGAGCGGGTTTAGCTTAAAATAGCTTGTTTATTTGCCGTTTTAATGTCACAATGCTATGCATCGTGGGGTTTTTTACCGTAAGCAAAGTCTGCAGAGTCGCAGACTGACGGAAAGTGTTCTTAAAGGGCTCAAAAAGTCCACGACGGGGCCCTCAAACACTTTGCTAACAGCGTGCTAGCATGCTCACAAGGACAATGCTAGCATGCTGATGTTTAGCTTTACCATTGTTACCATCTTTGTTTTATATGGTCATAAACAAAGTATTGGACAAAAGTCAGAGCGTCGCCAGATTTATTATAGTTCATCCTGAGGGGAACGTGAGCGTCTGAAACACATTTCGTGATAATTAGGGTTGGGCCGACGTTAAAATGTTCTAACCGGTTTGATATTAAGCCAAATACCGGACCAGTAATGCCGAATTTTACCACTAGGTGTCGCACATGACTCGGCAGCTCCCGAGCGGAACATAATGAGCCCACGAAGGAGAGTGTAGCAGCACCACAATCAGGACTACTGCGTTTCGATCGCCTAGTAGTTCCCTGCAGGGTGCAGCCATGTTAAGATATTACAACAAACTATTACTTCAATATTACAACAAACGTTCAGTGCTAATGTTAGCTGCTGTAGTTAGAAACATAAGTAACCTAACCAACAGCTGAGTACTCGCTCATGGTGCACGCCGCAGCCGGCGTCGTGCTCTGCAGACATCGCTGGCATTTTATGCTTGTTTTACCTTTTTTTTAGAAGTGTAAGGTTGACAACAACAGGATGCACGAGACCTGGCATTCATTTTGAGCACCGTTCGTAATTATCAAGGACGACATAATATACATATTACTTAATAATAATCTGTAAATAATTTGCATCATATTAATCTCTTGATGACACCGTACATCTTGTGAATTAATCAAATCACATTTATTCACAAGTTACATACATTTCAGTAGAATAAGTTTTTGTAATATCAGTTTTTGTCTTCCTCTAAAGCCGAGGTCACTACCAGGCGGAGCGCGGTCCGAGTCCTGACGCCGTCCTACCCGGACCTGTAACCGATAAATTATTGAGAATTATTAAATTCTGACGGAGCGTTTCTGTTTTAACCGCCGCAGCTTTTCTAGCCTTTTACGGCCCGGGAAACGCAGAGACCAATTGCACGCACTTGTAAATCATCTCACGTGATGCTACTCAGCCAATCAAATCTGTGCGTTCTGATAAGCACTGCGACTCGAGGCAGTGAGTGAGACACGCACACACGGGAGAAACCAGACGAGAGTCGGAGAAATAAGGGAGTCAGAAAAAAGTAATTTCACATGGCGTGAAACAAACTCGTTACTAACGCAACACAAGCTGGATTTAGCGCCGTCGGCTCAGGTTGGTGATGTAGGCTACGCTTTAATTTGCCAGAACGTGTCATAATGACAAAAGCCGGTTCAGTCGGTATTTCAGTCCGGACTAAAGTGGTGGACCGACCGGCTGCTCTTCATAGTTTTGTAAAGAGGTGTTTGTTGCACCTGTGCTGCTGATTGGTGGATGTTGAATCCTGGAATCGACTCCAGTTTATCCAGAGTTCCTCCTGTATGAGCCAAGCCCCGCCCACTGATCATAGGCACCTGACAAACACACACCTGGGGTTATGTCATCACAGACGTACAACATTTCTCTCTCTGAGTGAATAACTGTGACTCAAGAAGTAGGCACGACGTGTGCGACGTGTAGGCGCGTTTACCTTACAGCCACAGGCAGCTAGCGCCGGCGCTAACACCAGACTGACTTTATCTCCCACCCCTCCCGTTGAGTGTTTGTCAACCATGAGCCCCGCCCACTCCTTTGGCCATGACATCACTTCCCCCGATGACATCATCTCCCTGGTGAGGGTCTCAATCTCCGTCTCAACCATTCCCTTCTGCCAGATAGCCATCAGCATGGCCCCTTAACAGACAGAGACAAAATGCAGGAGATAACCTGACATCAGGAAAGTGTTTGTTGGTTTATTTGAGACGGTGTCGTCCCTCATTCGTCCAGGAGCGTTGTATCGTAGAAAAGGTTTCAGTCGTAGTCGTCTGGACGCTGTTTTCAGGATCAAGACGTTTCGGCTCCCATCCGGAAGTCATTCTCAATTGTGGAAATGTTCTGAGAACTCAGAAATTTAAGCTACTCTGTGTTGCTTAAGCCCCGCCCTCAGGGAGGAGTCTACCTGAGTATCTGTTGATTAGCTAGTTTCACCTGAAACTGACCTAATAGTTTCCACGATGGCCCAGTAATCAGTAATCAGGCCTTTGTTTGTTTGAGTTAAACTGTTCGTACCTATCTGGCATTCCTGGATGGTTTTGTTTGTCACGGTCTGGATGAAAGTGTGGATCTCTTCGTCACTCAGCGCTCCTCCATCTCTCTTCTTCTTGATCAGATCTGGGATGGACAGCATGTCGGCCTGGGAAGAAACAAAACGGGTCTGACGTGTGTGCAGGTTTTCGTGAGTTTTCGAGCATCCCGAGCCCCTCAGAGGGGTTACAAAAGAATAATCTCTGCAAAAACAACTTTCGTGCTCGGGCCCCAGATAGAAGCCACAGAATATTATAAACGCCAACATGACGAGGGACGAGGTATACAGTCAAGTGATTAGACAAAGTATAGATCACTCTGAGCCTATTAATAAATTCTAATAGTTGCACAAAGTTATAGAAATCACAAAAATAATACATTTAAAAAATGTAAAACAGACACACGTGTGTGTGTGTGTGTGTGTGTGTGTGTATAGATATATAGATATAGATATATAGATAGATATAGATATAGATATATAGATATAGATATAGATATATATATAGATATAGATATAGATATATATAGAGATATATATATATATAGATATATATATATATATATATATATAGATATATATATATATAGAGATATATATATATATATATATATATATATATATATATATATATATATATATATATATATATATATATATATATATATATATAGATAGATATACACACATACACAAGTAACATAATAAATGATAAATTAGCTTCCTAACCGAACTGAAGAACGAGGCCGGCTGCAGGAAAAAAGTCCCAAAAAGTGGAATAAAATGATCAGTTGAATCCAGTAAAAATAATAAGTTTGACTGTTTTTCTTCTTCTTCCTTCTTTTCTTCAAATCTTTTAACGTCTTTCTTCTTCTGTTTTCTTTGTAGTTTAACAAAGTTCCCCTCTGGGAGTATCCAGCAGCAGTCTGTCTGAGCAGTGACGAACGTCTGACTCGAGGTTTTGATAAGTGGAAAGGAAACATTGTGCAATTCAGATAAAGTGATTCATAAAGGAGTAGCCCAGAGTTGCTTCATCAAAATGTCCAAATGAATTTTGGCAGGGTGCAAGGGATTAATGAACATGATACTCTTATTTCTACGTGCGTTATGAGCAATACATTCAAGACATTATTTTATTTATTGTATTTATTTTTATATAGTAATATTGTTTCTTTGCAACTCCCTTTTTTAATTTAATTTGTTTCTTTTATTTCATTCTGTTTTATTTTAGTGTTTAAAATACATTTTGTGTTTTTATATCAAGAATCAAGGCGCAAAAAATTATTTCGGGATGAATTAAGTTCTATCTTTTCATTAAAAAAATAAGAAAGCAGTGGCGTTTTGAATCAAACAGTAATTCTGTACAAGAAATTAGAATAAACCAAGGAAATAACCGTGTTATGTGATGTATTACTGACTTTAGACAGTCTAAACCTAACAACCTGTCAGCTTTTCACCGCCTGAGGACGCAGATGTAGAGTTTGCTCGGCGATTTAACGGACAGCAGGCTTGCCGCGGGAGTCGGTGTTACGGCACACACTGATTACATTACTCGCCCACCGTCGTTGTGCTTTTAAACAAAGAATAGTTTCGCTTATCAGCGCCCACGTTCATCAAATATAAAAATGTAATTTGTAAACTACTAAGCGTGTTATCAATACTTAGTCGGACTATGGAGCTACAGTTATACCTTTTTTTTTTTTTTTTTTACACCAAAATTAGCGCGTATGTACGGGTTTTTTAAACGCGGGTAAACCTGCTACAAATAGCCGATTAACTCCTTTCACATTGCCAGGAGACGAGTTTGCCTTTCCTGTTTTTTCCTGATGTGTCGCGTTCGTGACGTAAAACAGGGTTAGTAAACAGAAAGCAGCACGCAGGCCAGCGACGACGTTACGGTGGTTGCTGTTTGTAGCCCACAGACTGTGTTTCTGTAACAGCGCCGAGCTGGGCAGGCGACAGGTGTGCTGACGGTGTTTGTGTGCTCCGAAAGACGTCACAGAATTTATTGATATAAATTCACAGCCGACGGACTGTTAGCCTAGCATGCTAATACTACATAAACACATGGACGAGACGTTTTATAGACACCCGCAGATAGAAACAGATGAAAGAGTCGCGCCGGAAAAGGAGCGAAAATTAGCGTTTCCACCCGGGTGTCATGTTTCCATCACTGCCGATCGAAGCCGATAAATACCGGTGTCTACTGCCGAGTCCTTTGACCCGGGAGGGAATGCTGATTGTACCGTGTCACACTGAAGACAAAAGCCAGATGTCAGCGGGTGTTAGCGGGTTTTTTCTCCAGTGTAAAAGGGGTATTCTAAACTAAGAGTGACAAGATGCAAGAGAGCCAATAAAAACAAATCGAATGGTCGAAGTTGTCATATTGACATTTAAGGTGTGTTGACTGATTCAAGACGTCAACTCCTGCATCGAGTAACATGGAAAAATAATTCCACCTTTTTTTAAAAGTTGTCGGTAGCCGCCGGTAGCCTTTTAGCAGCATTCTGTAGCTAGCTAACATTAACTAGTAGAGATGAAAAGGCAGCAAAACATCCTTTCATTCATCGTTCACTCTTCTGACGGTTTCTTTATTTCAGTTTTATTTATAGAGCGCCAATTCATAACAGAAGTTATCTCATTGCACTCTTCCTATAGAGCAGGTCTAGACCGAACTCTTTATATTTGTGATGCGCTTGTAAAGAAACATTACATTAAACTCGGCCAGCTTGTGTTGCATCCGCAACGCCTGCAGGACATGAAAGCTAGCTTAGCTCCGTTTTCATAGCCTAGCCTTTTAGCTGAGCCTGACCTCCGCATGCACTGCAGCTTCTCCTCAGAACGGACGTTTCGAATGCGGCTTCATTTGCTCGGCACAACTGAGTAAATCAAATCATTCAAAACACAAACTTGTGTTCATTCGCCTGTAAGTTATTGCTTAAATCCACAATTACAATCTACTACATGCATGGCATCGCCTAATACTAGATGTTTGACTGACTGCCTGCCGCGAGATATTCTCAGCGTGATGAAACTATTCATAAAGTCAGTCTAACATTTGATCGTGTGGTCAGTTATAGTTGACTAATGTATGGAAACTTTCCACCGAAGGAACAGCGGTTAGATAACCTTTGAAACGGGCCGCAACTTAACCGTGCGCGTGCACTCAAACTTTGCCTGAAGGTGGCAGCAGCAGCTGGAGGAAACACCTTCAAGCTCACCACAAGAGCGAGGGATATTGAGCGTCATCGACCAATATCTTGTAAAATGTCACGAGGAGGAGGTGAATTTCCATCGCTAACTATAACGTTAAGCCTCAGTGACACGTTTCCCGAGATGAATCGCGGTGACTGTGGTGTTTCAGTGCTGATGTGCCGTCATCGCAGGTAAGATATTTACGTTCTCTGTCCTAAGTCGTCTCTCTCCGTTTGAGCTTCGCAGTGATTCGTTGTTATGGAAATTGGGAAAACAGGAATCAATGGGGCAACTTTGTGGTGAGTAAAATTCTGGAGGAGCAGCAGCTTTCTTTGTCAGACATTTTTAGCCAACCGTTTGATGGATTGTTGAGGAAATGTTTTCAGACGTTCATGGTTCCCAGAGGATGAATCCTAACACCTTTCCTCTAGCGCCACCTTGAGCTTCACATTTGTGGTTTTCAGTGAAATATGTGGGATGGATTGTCATGAAACTTGGTTCAGACGTTTATGTCCCCCTCAGGATGAACTGTAATAACTTGGCTCGATCCTCGGGCCAATATTTATATTATTATGCTGATGTTAGCATTTAGCACTGCTGTGTCCAAGTTACAGCCTCACGTTAGCTGCTAGCATGGCGGTAGACTCTTAGTCTGGTTAGTTAATAAATCAACACAAAAAGCTAAATGTGACCGGTCAGTAATACAGGTGCAACTAGTTTGAGGTTTCATTTATCCAACAACGATTAATCGATTTGTCAATTGATACAAAGTTCATTTGCAACTATTTCGCTAATCATTGAAGTTATTTTTAAAGAAAAATGCTAAACGTTGGTGCTTGTGGCCCCTTTTTTAAATGTGAATATTTGCTTGTTTTGTGAGATAGTAGAATAAATATCATTGGGTTTTGGACTATTGGTTGGACAAGACATTTGAAGACTTTGGCTCTGGGCCAATCGATCAATTGAGAAAATAATCAGAAGATTAATTGATCATGTTGCAGCCCTAATACCATGTGCAACAGACTGCCTCTTGGTTCCTGGCGCAGTTTAGCACTTTATCGTCACCCAAGTCTTATTGACTATTAACCTTTTCTACATTGCGTGATGTTGTAATACCAGCACATTTAATATCTTCAGTTGTTTTAGGTTTTTATGCTTCCTTGCTGCAAAAGACTTTTCTCTTGTGGAACAATAAAGATCTGAACTGCAACGCGGATCATAAAAACCTTCAGTACCTTGTAAAACCTTCAGTTGCACACGGGCCGTAACTCAAATCATCAAAACCTCAGATTGAAAAACCTGTTTAATAACTGAAAATAAACGCTTAACACAGAAAATGGCTGAACCAACATACTGTAATTTGATGATGCACGCACACACACAACTGTATTTTTGTCGTTTAGGAGGACATTGCATTGACTTACATTCATTCCTTGGAGACTTAACCTAACTTAACTACTACATTTCTAATACCAATGTTTAACTTGAAGGTATCGCCTAACCCCTAACCTCTTGTGACTTGTTGTTTCTCAGTAATACACACAACATAACCACTACGTGCCTAACCTTAAACCAAGTCTTCAAACCTAAAATGTAATGATTTACGTTTGTTCCACAAAAAGGGAGTGTAAACAGATTTACGTCCACACAGACACGGTTAGAGTAGCCTACCTGTTCTGGTGTTTTCAGTCCATGAAGTGCCGTCAACCCTGCAGCTCATCATGAAGCAGCTTCAGGTCAACGGTCTGCTGGCCAATGGGAGAGCAGGGAGGAGGAGGTTAACAGCCAATGAGGTTTCAGCTCTGGTTAACTCAGTTTCTGCAGCGACCACAAAAAAATCGTTTAACTCCCCAGTCAAATTGAAGTTCATGTGCTCCTGCAGCTCTTTATCTGTGTGTGTGTGTGTGTGTGTGTGTGTGTGTGTGGTTCCTCGTTGCCATAAAAAGCATCTTAAGAGTCCCGTCACCCGAGAGCGGCCATGTTGTCCGTCTACTTTTGAGAGCTGAGATCCAAACTGTCTCAGTGTCCTAAAATAAAAACCTTGATTAAGGCTTGAATCTCATTTTGTGGTGAGAACTTTATTTAAAGGGGCAGTTCACCCCAAAATCAAAAACACACGTTTTCCTCTTACCTGTAGAGCTGTTTATCCACCTGGATTTTAGCATCCAGCAGTTTCATGTAGGAACTATCGGTAGAAAGAAAATAGTTCCTACATGAAGCTGCTCACAACAAACCTGAGGATTATCTCGAGTAACCGGGTCCTGATTTCTGCAGAGACGTCGCTGTTGAGCGCCATATAAGTCCCATTATATTAAAAAGATGCAGACATCTCTACGGCCGATATCTCCAAAACTCTGCAGCTCGCACCAAAACACTCTAGATGGATAAACGGCTCTACAGGTGAGAGGAAACGCGTGTGTTTTTGATTTTTTAGGGGCGAACTGTCCCTTTAAGTCCTAAAAGCCATTTCTTGGTTGAGAATAAGCTGGAGGGTCGTATGGCAGAGAAAAGATATCGATGTAGAAATCCATCTCAGCGTATCGGACATGCTTTACTGTCTGCACATTGACAGGTTACAGCATTAAGTAATATCAATAATACACTGTATCATTAATATAACACTCTGAAAGGAGAGTACATTTTGCTGAGTATCTTTAGACTGGCTAGTTTCTAGTCAGTAATAGGTGAACCTTTAACCCTCTGAGAGCAAAATTATAGCGACTATAAGTTTGATGTTTTTAGTGTTTGTAGATACGAGAGAGACCCAGAAGTGTTATCTTACTTAATAATACGCCTGCATGCTTCGACTCATAACCACAACTTATTTTAAAACGTTGATTTCTGTACAGATTAAACAAACTTAGATATAACATGTTAATCAGTGAGGATTTTGCAACCTTCAGACAGATACAGGCTAGCTGTTTCCAGTCTTTATGCTAAGCTAACCGGCTGCTGGCTGTAGCTTCATATTTAGCGTACGGACACGAGAGTGGCATCAATCTGAACAAAATTTCCAACTGCTGTATCGCTTTAAACCTGGCGATCTGGCTTTAATAATCTCTTTTTATATCAAAATATCAAACTGTTAGTTTTAAACGATTTATCTTGAGTTCACATCATCACATGTCCAAGTTCTGCAGCGATTCAGGACGAGGGGAAACTCGTCAGTCATTAACTGGACTTTAAGCTTTAGCGTCCAAACTAGGTCAGAGGTCATAAACCTGTTGACTAACCTGACAGCTCTTAATGTGAAAGAACCACACATGAAGGCAGAGTGTTAACTTTGTAATAAAGGACAGTTTATTATAAAGATTACAATCTGTTGCGTTGCAGAGCTCATCAGTTGTCATTGTGTGCTCTTTAGTTTTTAGAAAAGGGAAGAAAAAAAAACTACAAGTACACACACGCCACTCACTCCAGAAGAAACTACAAACATACTGTAAAAAGAGGAAGCTAGAAAGGAGGAGGAGGGTAACCATAAAACCATTATAACCAGGTGAATATCAGGAGGAAGAAGGTTTCACACGCAGGTTAGAAAGCCAGGATTCTCAGCCAATCAGCAAGAAGCTGAGGCGTTACCATGGTGAAGTCACGCTTTTTTTTTTTCTTTTCTCATGACACTATCAAGTATCCAGTGGCAGCCATTTTGTCTCTTTATTCCATCTTTTTATATGATTGTTCTGGTTCTTGCCTGTCGCCATGTTGGCCTTTTTTTTTTTTTAAATACTCAGACTGAACGGCCATTTTGTCTCCATCTTTCAGACTACGATTGCTTTCTAATCAGCAGCGGTGGAAGAAGTATTCAAATCATTAACAGCAAATACCACAGCATAAAAATACCCCATTAAAAGTAAGTATAAGTATTAGCAACGAAATGTACTTAATGTATCAAAAGTAAAAGTGCTCATAATGCAGAGTGGTTATTGTCAGTGTTATACTGTTATATTATTGATGTATTAACATGTAAGCTGTACTTTTAATGTTGTAGTTGGTGAAGGTGGAGCTAATTTTAACTACTTCATAAACTTTTGGTAGTTTAATCTAACAATGGATCATATGTCTTGTATGTAAAATCTTAATTTGAAAAGTAACTAGTAACTAAATATAAATGTAGTGAAGTAAAAAGTACAGTATTTGTCTCTGAAATGTAGTGGAGTAGAAGTATAAAGTAGCATAACATGGACATATTCAAGTAAAGCACCCCAAAATTGTACTTAAGTACAATACTTGAGTAAATGTACTTTCCACCACTGCTAATTAGCCACATTGGTTTTCTTGAGGGAGAATAGCTAGTGATTTGTAAGAATGTCATTTTCAGCCGTTGCGTTTGCTAGCATACATTTAGCTTAAATTAAGCCAAGAAGTTTGGTTGATATCGAGAACACACGTTGTTTAGGCAAAAGTGATTTTGAAGCTGAAAAAAACAACACTGCACCATGTAGTGTCCCAATAGAGGAAAATAATAGTCAGAGGCGAAAATGGTGGAGGTACACTGTGGCTTCCACTTGTTAGCAAAACGGTGGTGGTTAGCATTAGTAATCACTAGCAGTAAGCTTAAATAGCATTGTAGTTTTTTTGTGAAACTAATACTGTATGTGCTTGATGCAAGTTTATAGATTTGACTGTTTTTTTAAAGTAATCTTCAGCAAACAAACACTAAAACACTTATTGCCTGTTTTTTTATTTTTTATTTTTTTACGTTCTCTTGGCTTCCTTTTTAGCAGAAGTTTAGCTAGCTTCGTCTTCTTGATCTAGCTAGTTTAAGCAGCTAACTAGCGTACATGCTATGTCTGATCCTGTAGTAACTTGAGAGCACGTCAGCAGTTGCTCCAGAACATAAAATCACTTTTGAAGAAATAAACTAGCAGTTAATGTAGAACCAGATGTATTTTTCTATATCAGGACACCTGACACAGCGTTATTGTGGTTATATGACGGCTGCTTACCAAACATACGGGGATGTTGTGTTTGACGAATATAGATATATAGTGTATAGAGTTGGGTGAAGCTGCTGGTTCTGGAAATATTTTCCCCCACTCTGAATTCCCATTTCAAATTTTTCTTTTAATGATATCCTTAGTATTCTGCAACATAGAAACATGTAAGTCTCCTGGAAAGTTTATGTTATGCCCATCACTTTTAATTATTTAAATTCTGAAATATCACGTTTTTCTGTTAGTTTTGGCAAATCAAAGCTACAGCAAACTGAAAAGGCTTCGTTGTTGTGGTAGGAAAAAAAAAAACACAATTAATTTAAGCTGCAGATTGTATTTATAAGTTTTCTAAAAAGCGCAATCTTTAGCTTCTATCCATTTGTACTTTTTGACTTTCTGTCAAAGAATCAGATATTTTCCGGCACAGTTGTTCATCTTTTGCTCTGACGATTCAACCAGGAGAGTTTACGTGACCATCCAGGACTAGAAATCCTCAAACTGTCAGTCACCTAACATTGTCTATAAGAAAAATGAACGGAAATTTTACTTCAGAACCAGGGACACCCCCCCCCCGAAAAATCCTCCCTTTTCACAACGCTATTGAGTCTGCATGAAGTGCAAAGGCCGGCCGCCATATAGACAGTCTAGTTATGGAAGCAGAGATGTGCAAATCCAGGGAGTGAATGTGTTTCTTGAAACAAATGTTTTGACATGTTTCAAATGTGACAGACGTGTGTTGCCCCTAATAATAAACTATTTAGTGAGGATTAAAACAGCAGTGGGAGTAAAACTGAAGGGATCTGGACAATAGGGTTGCAGTTTGTAGGAATGGGTAAAAATAAATCGGGATTCAGGCAAGATGGCAAAACTAACTTCACTCGTGAGTCGCCCAAATCACTAGACCAAGCATGACAGACGAACGTGTGATTCATGGATCTGGAAGCAGGTCTCGGGACAGAACAAGAAACGTGTTTTCCGCTAAATAAACTTAGTTTGTGGTTATCTTGAAACTTCAGAAGGTCTTGAATCTGAACGACCCGTTAGCTGACACTGATTTGATATCGCTGACCTCACTTCATGTCACTGGTGAGATTTTAGCAGCGGGGTTTGCTGGTTATGTTTCTGATTGGCTGAGAAATCCTACAACAAGTGAACGCCCTCACGTCTATATTAGTGTACAGAGGGATTCCCAGTGGGGACCTGAGGTCAGAGGTTATGAGGTCACATGACCTGTCCATCACTGATTTTCATTGTTACACTGCAGAGAAAGCGACAGCCCACGTCTCATTCTGCGGATGACTCTGTACAGTAGACTTTAGTCCATTATAATATATGCTATACATACAGTATCTGATAAATGTGATATTCACTCAGTGTAAACAGCTGCACAGGCACTTTCTCTTTACCTGTGACTAAAAAGATGTTAGTGGTGTCCGCTGGTTTTCATTAGTCCGGTGTGGAAGGCTACTGAATCTAACCTCCGAGTAGCTAAAGGCATCGGTATGCTTTAAGCGAAGTCGGATCATTGAACAGTGTCTGAAACCTCCTCCGTCTACACCTGGGAGGCGCTGAACTTCTCTAAGTACTATTCTCGCATTTTTGGCGCCACCTTCGAGTGTGGTCATTTGGTAAATCTACACTTTTGCCTTGACTAGAAGTGGATGACCAGCACTTCGTACGAACTAGTTTGTTCCATGAGCACGTTTAATCAGCTGTATCAATTATTTTAGGGTGTTGACTAACTTAAAGAGCAACTTAAGAACCCCTTTTAGCTCGAATTCGCTCCCAGAGTACAGTGAGACGCCAGCTTGTCGCTCTCTACTTCCTTGATCTTCTCAGCCACGTTTTTCAGTCATCTGTCTCTGGTTTTAATCAATACACCATCTACACTGACGGCGTTACAACGCGTTTCACTCAGGCGTTAGGCCGACAGTAGTGCTGCGTGAAAAAAAAAAAAATGCTGGTGTCCAATGCAGAGGACTCCAAAAACAACACAAAAAAAACTCGGTTCGGCCGAACAAAATCTTGTAAGCGCACATTCCTGTTAGTTTAGAGGACGGTGTAATTCTGTTTCCTTGCTTCTGTCGCATTGAAAACTTTCACATGGAATTATAAACCACCTTTTTTAACGCAGTGCTGTTTTCAGTCTGAACGGCTGGTTACTGTGACCCAACTACTGCCGGCAGCACGCTCTCTTTTCAAATTACAACTCCAAATGGGAGTTAGCTACGTAACTAGGGTTCTAAGAGTTATGGATGACTGCACGGGACAGTATACAACACCTGCATTTCCACCATCGCAGGTGATCAGAAGTAGAAGAATTTAAATTTAAAATAAAACAGGGTTTGGTTCCGTAATCAGGTGCCACCCACTCAGCAAAAGCTGATTACAGCTCTTTGAGTTTGAGTTATTTGTAACTTTTAGTTACTTGCAAATATTGAAAGCTTAACCTAACTAGGTTCGATAAGGGATTAGAAAGGATTCAGATTCACACTGCTGGGATTTGATTTCTGATTTCTTGATGGGGGTGTTGCTCAGATCGGACTGTAATAACTACTCCTGCAATGAACACTAAAGACTAAATTGATAGTATGATTAAGTGACTGTAGATATAATTTATTAACTCAAACAAGTGGATTTAGTGTTAAATTTAAACTTAAACTCCTGGATTTTGTTACAGTGGCTCAGAATCTCCTTCCAGCTCACTGTTGACGTTTTGAAACTCAATTGTGAATCTTTTTGAGCCAAAGTAGCATTTAGTTTTAATGTGTAGCTGTTTACAAAGGCTGAATATCACATATGGCTAAAGACTTTATAGACTACGGTCTACCAAAATATTACTGTATACATTTTATTGTCTACTATACTTTATATATTACACTATAGCTACATTATTCTACCATAATATATATTATACAGACTATAAAGTCTACTGTAATGTGCTGTACATAGACACTACATTCTATACCTCTGTGCTCTGCCACGGGCAGGTAATACTTTTGCCCATAAAAGGGCACCACGAACTCGTACAACTTTGGCATTCATGATTGTGGCTCGGCTTTTATTCAGGTACTTAAGTCTGAGAAAAAGCTGGATAAACGCAGTAGATTTGTTGTTGTGGAAACAGGCACTGTTTGATTGTTGATTGTGCTTTAGAGGGAAATCAAGAGGAAAGACTTAACGTGTCGGGTAGATTATGTAGTTGTGTCAAATTAGTATAAGTTTACTGTGTGAAACTATTAAGAAAAGAGGGAAGTTGTAGCAGTAATGGTCTCCATTGAGATAACACTCAAAGCGCCGTTAAGCGCCAACAGTTCATGATACATCATTAACTCTGCTTCCCAGTTCCACTTTAAAGGAAACAAAATGAAAGAAATACACCTTCCAGTGACTCCAGAGATGTCTTATGTACGTGTTGCATCTTGTTTATTGTAGTGTTTATGTGTAGAAAGGCAATGAAATAAACATGAGACATTGTGGTTTTAGCAGCAGTTAGCGTTGTCCTCATGATGTGTTTGAGCTATGTCCTAACTCTGTCAACAAAACTTGGCTGGATAAATTGGTGAGTAGCTTGCTAGCTAACAAGATACAACATGTAAATAAGACAGCTTTGCTGTTGGAAGGTGTTTCTTTCACTTTTGATGACGCTAGGCTAGCAGTCCCCCCCCGCTTCCAGTCTTTGTGCTAAGCTAGGCTAAACACTGGAACTATCTCTGTACTGGACGCACAGATACAAGTCTTCTCATCCGTCTCTGGGTACGATGGCGAAAGGAGGGACAGTTTCTTTAAGAGTTGTGCCCATTAATGATGTTAATGGTGCGGTCAGACCAGATTTTGCAAGGTGAAATTTACTTGCATACTGTGGCGAAAAGCTAGCTTGATAGTAGTGTAGTATGGGCAGGGTTTTAAGCAAAGTGCATCAGCTAGCATGGCTGGCAGGCTAGCAATAGCATTCCACAAACTAAATCGTACAGCTTATTGTAGGGCTGGGCGATATATCAAATGAATAGGATTAATTATACGAAACGTCTACATCGTCAAAATCAAGTTCTTACAATGTAAAGACTAACCTAGAAAAAAATCTGGCTACACTTAGATGCTAACTAGCCAGCTGTCAAACAGCAGCAGATGAACGAGTGTGTAGGCTTCTCTGCTGAAACTGATTATTAATCCGGATGTAATGCTTTACTTAACTGAAGCATGGCGGACTGACAGCCCATATCTGTATGGAATAACCGATATTTACTAAATACGAATAACGATGACAGCCCTTCAGGTGCAGGTCTTTATAATTCTTGCTTAACTATCTTGCACACGAAGACCTAATTAATGTAATGTTTCAATCACGTTTTAATCTTTGTGCATTTTGAAGGTAAAACATTTTAATCGTGAGTGAAATAATAAAATCTTGGTCATATAGCCCAGCCCTACTTTGTTAATTGTTCTTGGACTTGCAGAAAAGTTTCTTCTCTGAAACGTGTAGCATTTCACTGTGCAATAATATAAAAAGGATATGAACAATATTATAAATTAGGTGTCAATTCCACCCTTTCTATCAAATTGGCTGGATACTGGAGAACCTTGCGATTTTACCGGTTTTACCAGGCTTTGTAAGGCAGGAGCAAATCCGTCTTATATGCTGCTTCATTGAAATGAATGGGGAACACATTTCAGCGTGACCGCACCTTAACTCCTAAACACAGATTTTTGTGACTTCATATGAACACACGGTAAAATGTAATTGGGTAACCCCGTTTATGGCCTGTTTTAAACTCCACGTATGGCAGGGAAGAAATCCCCAATATGGCAGGGAGGAAACTCCACATATGGCCTGTTCCTGGCGAGTTACCATTACTGCTGGATGGTTATGGCAGGTACAGCCACACTTGATTGATTAATTTAGTTTGAATCGCACACTAGAGTTAAGGGGGTTAAGCTAAGAGTTCCAGGTGTCAGTGTGAGGAAGGTATAGGAGGGGAAGGAGAAAGGTATTTTCTGTACAGATGGCTTTAAACAGATAGCACCATGTACAGTAAGCCCTCGATAAGCAGGTTAGAAACCAGAGAGGTTTACAGTTGGAGCTCTGCTGCAGCTCTCCCTGAAACACACATCACATCAGCACAAAGTCACACTCATTGACAAATCATCATGAATTCCAAAACATCACCAAAACGACCGTGAAATTCAACTCATTGTCAAATCATAAGGAACTCAAAATCATTTTCCAAACTATTAAACTCTAAGTCATCACCACCACATTGTTATTATTATTATCATTATCATTATTATTATTACTTGTTATTCATAAATTCTAAATGATCGGTATTAAGATATGAACTCAAAATAAACACAAATTCTTTATGAGTGATATTTGGAGAAAAAAAAAAAAGCCAAGTCACAAGAACTTTCTGTAAAAGGACGAAGAAATATCCTCAGCTAATCTCCTGATGTTAAGGTAGAGACTCCCAGTAGCTCGCTAATCGTCCAGCTTTGCTAGCAAAAGTCCAGCTAAACTGGTCTGGGGAAGCAGAATGGCACGATTTTAAAAAGAACCCGTCTCATTATATTTGTAATCAGTTTGTCGGATCAGCTCTTTGATCAATGTTCCTTCACCTGTTGAGATTAGCAGTAGAGCTGTGTTCAGCTCTAATTAGCTTAGTATGCTAACATAATGCTGTAGAACACTGTGTGGATGTTGTAAGCTAGCTTTAGCAGGGTCTCTTAACGCAAAGTCAAACTCAGATAATCCTCTGTATTTTCTGGTGATCCAGATCAGAACATACAGAAAACAAACATAGAGAGAAAGTTGTTATTTGTTTAACAGGCACGTAAGTCAGTATTTGAAAAAACTATTTCGCTAGCTAGCACAGAACGCGCAACTGTAGGTAAAATTTTAAGGTGCACACACTTAGCAAGTCGATGAGTGAAATGGTTGATTGAGGGGGAAAAAATATTGCTAACAATTTTAATAATTAAGTGTTGTCTCTTTTTTTTTTTTTTTATTTAGGCAAACATGCCAAAATTCACTGCTTGCAGCTTCTCAAATATGAAAATTAGCTTGTTTTCATAGTTTTTCTTCTATAACAGTGAAATTTATATATTTGGGTTTTGGACTGTTGATCAAAGTTTAATGAGTTAAGTTAAAGGTGGGGTATGTGATTTTGGAGAAATCCAATACCATGATATAGAGTGAACAACGACACAGCAAATAATATAACTAATGTTAGCTTAGCTAGGTTGTGGGTCCCTGCAGTCGCTGCTGCGAAGCTAACAGCCAGAGGAGACGGTTTCTCAGAGCCAGCAAACTCTCCTGCTACTATAGCTAACATCACAACAACAGCTTATCTTGGCAAACTAGAAAATAAGCTGAATGTCCGTGTGCAGGTCATTTAACGTTACCTGACGCACAAATCATGGCTGGAATAGTGTTGCGTGGCTCGGTCCGAGCCTCTTTGTTTGTTTCCCGTTTACAGAGCCAGGGCTGCGTACAAACACCAGATTTTATTTCAGCGCGGACAGTGAATTTGACAAAAAGATGTGTATTGGATTAGAATTGCATACCCCACCTTTTAATTTAAAGATAGAATTGGAGTAAGTAGTTAATATTTTATTTTATTTTGATGTAACTGCCAGCAATGGTGGCTTTGCAGCCATTTTGCCACCAGTTTGACACTTGGGGACGCTTATGTGAACATTTCTGTATTCTTGTAGATCAAAATGTACAAGAATTTGGCCGTCATTTTCCCTGTACAACAGACCCTTCCCAGAAACCGGCAAATGTTAGTCTTTAAATTTCTACTTTGAAACATTGTTGGATCTAAGGCAGCCTGAGACAAAAAGGTAATCAGCCAACTAAGATAATGCAGTGGATTATTTTTTAAATAGAGAAATTTGGTTGAGTTTTTATGGCATAAACACTAGGCACTAGATGTTAACAGTGCTCACATTAAATCTTGGAGGTCTAACACCACACTAAAGCTAATTACTGGACGCAGACCTTGGTGCTTCTGGGTTGATCAAAGAGCTGATAAGCCAAAATGTCACCGAGATCATTCAGAGAGAAGGGGCTCCACGTTGGTAAAAAGGTCTAAAGATTCAGTCACTGCTAAGATATCCTAGTCAAAGAGATGGCCTAGTGTCTGACCAGAGGTCAGGGGTAATGAGGTCACAGTTCAGGATGTCTAGAGGTTAGTTGTCAGAGGTGAGGGGTCAAGTGGAACCATCCAGCAGCTGTCTGAGTGCCCTCTCGATGTTGATTCGGTGTCCCAGTCTGGTGACGCCCAGCTCCACGTAGTCGTCTTTGGTGAGGGCGGGGAGATGGGAGCCTTCGATCTCGTGCTCCTGGAAGCGCTGGCGGTGTTCGGCCAGGCCCACGCTCTCCAGCCAGTCACCCACGTCATATTTATTCCACAGGCTGAGGGGCCGCTGCCTCCATGGCCGAAGGGCCAACAAGGGCCCACTGAGGACCGGGGAGGGGCAGGGAGAGGCATGGGGTGAAGGTGAGGGCGAACGGGACCTGGTTCGTGCGCTGGCACTTCGCATCACAAACCGAACCTCCTTTGGTTCTGAGGGGAGACTGAGACTGGACGACTTCAGGATGGTTAGACCGCGACCGGAGCTCAGATCTGGCCTTTCAGAGCAAGAGGAGGCAAGCCCTATTGACCGATCAGATGGGGAGGGAGAGGGGGAGGGGCTCCGGCGGGTGACAGGGTAACGGCTTCCTGGTCGGACTGTATAGCTGGCACCATATCCTCGCTGGGAGATAGTGTGGAGTTCACCAAGACTAGAGAACAACCTGCAACACAAACGGTATGTGAATGACATAAATATTACAGTATGTCTACATGGAGTTACTAATTGACCTTGCGCTAAGCCCCGCTCCCCTTAGTTACTGTTGCTACGCCTGTTAAGCTTTTTATTCTTGCAAGGCACATGCAGTTTACAATGATAACCATGGCAGACAACTCAAAATTCTTAGTAACTTTGGAAGCAACGGGTTTCTTGATTCCAAACAGAAGTAGACAAAAGCAGCTTCTCATTTCTGTTTTGCTGGCTGAAATTACTGTTGCTGGTAGATTTTATGAGCTATAGCTAGCTAGCTAGCTAATTAATGCTAATGTTAACTCCATGGGTTGGTTGAAACGCGGCCTCCAACTGATTTGTTTCACAGAACCCTGTGAAAAAGGTCTTAAATATGCCTTTGATGGTTACAAGCATAATATCAATGCTAAAAGACTGAGGCTAAAGCTAATATGTCCCGGGCAAAAAGTCATTATCCTCACCAGTTAATAATCCATGTAGCAGACATGGAAAAAAGGGGCAGCATTGTTTTTGTATAACAGCAAAGCTAGTTATACCTAGTGCGATACAACAGTATTATAAGAAAAAATGTCAGATCATTCTAACGAAACCCTGTGTGGATGCTTGGCTTACTATAGAACATACTCAGACGTTTGATTTGTGCTGGCTAATGATATGCTAACTCTTGGCCTTAGAAGTAACGCTAAGGTACTACTGTAAGTAGCAAGCTAGTTAGTCGGATATGCTAATGTTTGCAGCTTACATTAGAGCAAATCCAAACACTGTTTAACCTATTCCTTGAACTTTGGCTCTGGAAAGATCAACAAAAAAGACACCACTCCCCAAACTCTTTCTATATGAAGTTTTGCTATTACCACAGCACCATGCATACTTCATGTTGGGAAATACAAAGCTTGACAGGCCTTGTTACGGTTGCTAAGCTATGATTGGACAATCGCTTTTTTCGGTGAAGGTGTTTAGCAAATGGCCAATTCCAAGGTTTGCAAGACGGATGGGAGTAATTTCAGACATTTAGTAGTTAGTCATCTGCGAAGAAGGTGCATGTTAGTTAGCTGTTAGCGAATGAAAATCATCTGTTGGCGAGAACGAGAAATGTTTACCAGAGATAAAAACCTACGATTTACTCTCTCCACTGTCCACACATCTGGAACAACACAAACAGATTATGTTACCACACACACACATATAGTAGTACTATCAGGTCAGTAGTACTGCAGTATTTGCAGTTTGATGTACCTGGCACCTCCTACTGGTGACCTCCGGCCTGGATCGAGGGGACTCGGCTCCTCCCCCAGAGAGTGACTGTCTTTGTTGAGCAGCTGTAGCCGATTAGCAAGATCTAGACCAGACCCCGCCCTGCCGCTCAGCTCCAGTGCTGACGCCGACCGGCTGGTCAGATCCACGGCTGACCCTGACCCCTGACCTCCCAGTGCTGCTGGACGGCCTCCCCCTTCCTCCGGGCTGAGGCCCCGCCGCTCCTCGCCACGGTCGTCCCCACCCCCCCACAGCTTGGACCTCCTCTGGAACAGATAGCGTGGCTGACGGCCACTGGTGGGGGAGGAACAGAGTGGGGAGGAGGGGGAGGAGGAGGATGCAGCAGAAGGG
Organism: Siniperca scherzeri; assembly: GCA_027580175.1. Classification (NCBI taxonomy): domain Eukaryota; kingdom Metazoa; phylum Chordata; class Actinopteri; order Centrarchiformes; family Sinipercidae; genus Siniperca; species Siniperca scherzeri. The sequence goes on from CM050854.1 coordinate 22,037,833, forward strand.
AGGAGCTCACTGTCTGATGATTGCTTCAGCAGAGGGTCCCGGAGCGCAGAGCGGCCCCGACCGATTGGTGAACGAAGACGTGGCTTAAGAGCAATTGGGGAGGTGGTGGAGGGGGAGGATGGGGAAGGGTGAGCAGCAGGAGGGGAGGAGGGGGAGGCCGGAGCAGGAGGGGAGGCCAAGGTGATGGAGGAGGGAGCGAGCTGGGGGAGGAGGAGCTGTCATGGAGCCGTTCATCACCTCCTTCTTCCTCATCTCCTCGTCTGCCCAGGGAGTCAGGACCACTCTCTCCTCCCCCTCCCTCCCCTACTCGCCGTGGCAACAAGGTGAGGGAAGATGGGGGAGGAGGGGCAGGAGGACAGGCGAAGGCAGGGGGTGGAGCTACCAGGCCGATTCTACGGAGCTCCTCCCTAGTCTCCTCATCGCTGGACGACAACAACGCCGGTGGGAGTGTAACTGTGTAAGCCCCGCCCTCTTCCTCTGAGCTGCCCACTGTGAGGCTTCTGCGCCTGTCAATCAAAGCAGAGTGACCGTCACTGGCCAGTGATGGCGCGGGGGTGGGTCTCCAGCGCTCAGGGGAGGGGCCGGCAGGTGATGTCACTCCTCCCTCTGTTTCTGGACGCTCCACCTGTCCTTCAGGGAACAAAGGTGGGGTTATGCGTTTATGCCTCAGCTCGGGACTGGTCTGGGGAGTGGTGCGCTTGGTTCTCTGCTCGGGGCTCGTCTGAGGGGTGGTGCGTTTGGATCGTGGCTCGGGCTGCTGTGCGGGGTGGTGAGAGGGGTGCGTTTGTGTCTGCCCTCGGGGCTGGCAGCTGGGGTGGGGATGGGTGTGGTGGAGGCAGATGCGTGTTTAAGTCGAGGTTCAGGGCTCGGCGTGCGGGCAGTGAGCGCTCGTTCTCGTGCAGCAAGAGCCAGGGCGAGTGGAGATGACGGGTCTGAGGAGAGAAGAGAAGATTGTATTGTTGGAGCTGCTCTCGAGTGGGTTATCTATTACCTCTCCAACAGACAGTTTACCGTGGCTCGTGGTAATTTCACATCGTCTACTGCTCCTCTGAACTGTGCAGAATCAGAATCAGAAATACTTTATTGATCCCCGAAGGGAAACTCTTTGTTACAGCAGCTCGCCTTTACGTCAGTGCACACAGGAGGAAGTGCTAGCAAACGATATGATACACTATAAACACTATAAAACAGGTCAGAAATAAATTAACATGTCGGTATAAGTATAAGATAAACTAAGTGTCGAGTACCAAGTGGGTTTACTGGTTGATGGTGAAAGTACAGTATAAAATACAATGTAACTAAATATGTAATAAATAATAGTAATAAGCGGAGGTGCATGTACTGTCGAGAGTTATTGAGGTATATAGTATCAGTAACTATAAATAAGAAAAACTAACAAGGGAAAACTAATATTGCACGGGAGTAGTACACAGAATATTGCACAATTATTATTAATTATGGCGGAGATGTAATGCTCAATGTCCAGTTTAGTGACCTAGGGTCAAACAGACTGACACTTAGAGGGAGGAGTTAAAGAGTCTGATGGCCACAGGCAGGAATGACTTCCTGTGGCGCTCTGTGGTGCATTGTGGGGGGATGAGTCTTCCGCTGAAGGCGCTCCTTTGCTTGACCACCAGCAGTACCTAAAGGCTCTGTCCTGGGTCCCCTTCTGTTTTGTGGAGTACTTTGAGGGTAGGTCCGATTTTTATTTATATCTATGTGCTTCAACTTGGCCAAATCATATGTAATCAGAAATACTTTATTGATCCCCGAGGGGAAACACTTTGATCTCTGACTCTTTGAATCATAGCATTTCTTTTCACTGCCATGCCGATGACACGTAACTTTATGTATCTGTCAAATCAGGAACCAGCAGCATTATTGGGTTATTAAAATAATCAGAATGATAAATTTGATACCCTGGTACAAATCATCATTAAAAACCTAGTGATTCCAATCTTACTTGATGTTAATAAAGCGGTACCGTCCTGTTTTCATCGATCTCTGATTTGGATAAAGTTAATGCTTTAGTGTTTCCCAGAATTGACCATTGTGACTCATACAGAATACAGCCAGACTCTTAACAAGAGAGATAAGATTGTGCTGTCAGACTGACCTAGAGGTTTCCCTGTCAGCGGGTGGAGGAAGGTGTGAGGTGTTGGTGAGGGCGACAGGACCGGGGCTGGAGGTGGAAGCTCGCCGAGGTCGTCCATTGAATGGCTCTGAGTCAGGAGGGGCGGCACCTGGTTTTCTGACCCGGCTCCCTCCACAGACAGGAAGAGGGACGACCTGCGGCCCTGAACCCGAGCGCGCTCTGAAAGAACCTGCTGCTGGTACAGCTCCGCCCTACTGGGGCTGCTGGGTGGCTCTAATTTGGACGAATCATGGAGTCCTAGAAGAAGAAAAAACAAGGAGTCAGACTGATTAGAGTGACGAGTAGTAGTGTACGGCATATTTCTATCTCAATCCCAAGCACACAATGGCACATTTTGAGCACACTTTTGCAAGCACATACATTTTTTAATTTTTTTTTTTTAAATAATTATCAAGGAAAGAATAATTTTATTTTAGCAAACAAATTTGCTTGTTTGCTATTCACTAGGGAAGCAAGTACACCACAGCCATGCGTAAGTAGTTTGTACAGCTTTGGTAACCTTGATGAAATTCCAGTCGTGAGTCAGTCTGTACTTTTTTAGCTCACAAACAAGGTATCTTGGTAGGTCCTTAGCTTACTAAGCTAATTGTGTATAGCCCTGAGTTGAGTGTACTATGTATACAGCTCTCACTGACTTACTAATTACTATTAATCACCTTCTGGCATCCTGGCTATTGCTAATAGCTTAACACAATGTGTGCTTTTAAAATGCAATGTAGCACACTGTCCAACAAAACCCTGTCTTAGGTTCTTCTGATGGCAGTTTTCAAGTTAGCCAATTAATGTTAGCTTACTTAGCTACTGCATATCTGGCAGCGGTTAGCTAGCTGTCAACCAATACAGGTAGTTATTTAACAGAATTTAATAAAGGTTCCCGAAACTGTAACAAACGTGAGAGCGCGCAGAGCAGAGATATTGAGAGAGCAAATACGAAAATAAATGTATTGACCCCAGAATAGATTTGTTTGCTCAAATGACATTATTCTTTGCGTGATTTATAATTTCTCTTCAAAATATAATTAATGGGCTCAAAACTTCCCATCATGCTCTCAGGAAACTAGACACGAATAAAACTCCATAGAAATCAGAAAGACAACAGGTCTGAACAATCCTAACCCTGCTCCTCTACAGGAAGTTGTTTCAACAAAGGTGACTTCCTCCTCTGCGGCTTGAGGCGGAGCCTGCTGTCCCACGTTAGCATAAGGGTTTTCTATTGGTCGTCCCCGGCGGCGTGACAGCGGTGAGTGACCGAGGGCGGGGCTGGTGCTGTGGAGAGACAGCGTGGAGGTGTGTGTGGCGGTGTGAAGCGAGTGTGTGGCAGTGTGCGTGGCGGCGGCGGCGTGTGTGTCAGGTTGCAGCTGCGGCGGCGTGTCCTGCAGGATAATCATCGACCTCGCCTTCCTCTGCCGCTCGGCGTGGGCGTGGCTCCTCGTTGGCGAATCGGAGAGCTCCTGGAGCCTCGGCTCTGCCCCTGGCTTGAAGCTGGAGCGGGTTAGCCCCTCCCCTCTGGCCGGGGGAGGAGGAGGGAGGAAGGAGGGAGGAGGGCCAGAGTCGAGGAGGAAGAGCGGTGAGGGAGGAGGGGGTGGAGCTGTCTGTGGAGGAGGAGGGATGAAGCTGTCTGTCAGTGAGGAGCTCCGTGGAAACCGACTTTCATTGATCAGAGCCGAGATCCTGTCGTCCTCAGGTGTGCCTGCCGTGGTAACCATGGAGACGTTAAACTAAAGGTACCCAACAAATACCTCAAACTTTACCAGTATATAAATAAAACTGACTTAGCATAAATAATATATGTATGTATGTACAATACAGTTTGTGTGTGTGTGTTTGGCTTGAAACTAAACTTAAATTCAAACTGATGCACGTCTCTAAGTGTAACACTGCTTTATTAAAACTTTATAATTTAACTAAAAGACGGGCAAAAATGTAACCAAACAAAATAAATGATACAAGAATTTTCCCTGAATTAACCGTTAAATGCTAAATGTTATGATCACCATGGTAAAATCAATGTCGTTATCTTTCACTGATGTCAAGATACAAATGCAGTAATCACACATTAAAATGACTTAAAAGTATCTAGAATCAGTGGGGGAAGTACATTTACTCAAGTACTGAACTTAAGTAAAAGTACCTCAAAATTATACTTGAGTATTTCCATTTTATGCTACTAAATGCTTCTATTCCACTGCATTTATTTGATAACATTAGTTACTTTGCAGATTTTGATACAAAATATAAATCAACTTATAAATTCTGAAGTATTATTATAGATTTAAGCTACCCAGCTGTATCTGAAGTAATTAAAATGAGCTCCACATTTACCAGCTGCAACATTAAAGTGACGAACACGTTAATACTTCAATCCAACAATGTATTATTTTAAAAAGGGCCATTCTGCATAATGAGTACTTGTAACACAGTATTTCTACACGGCGGTATTGCTTCTTCTACCTACGTAAAATATCTGAGTACTTCTTCCACCGCTGTCTACAATAATATTTCTGTACAATATCACGTATCAATATCGTGTCTCACCAAAGCTCTTGGTTCTGGACATTCCTCGGGGTAACGCCATGGTGCTCTTCTCTGGAGGCGTGGGGGGCACCAGACCCTGACGCTCAAACAACGACTGCACACACACACACACACACACACATTTAGTCCACAATCTACAAAAAGCCTGAATCTAACTTATTACTGATTGTGAATTATTTTTCTGCTTATCTACACTGAAGATTAATAATAATGATCCCCTTCATAACGTCTGCGCTCTGTTAGCTGTTTGACCCAATGAGGAACTTGCTGACACTGATTATTCTTCTGTTGGGATTATATTATTATAATATATTGACACAAGGGGTTAACAGCAGTCCTGTTGTCGATGCTTAGTGTCGGTTTGACTTATAGTTCAGGCACCAGCGTCCTGTTTTCACACTTTTTACTTTGTGATACGAGCGAACCCAAATACTGGAGTTACATCCGGGTAACTTCTATTTTGCCTTATCGCGTGACTGAATACAACACCGAGGCCATGTTTACGTTCATTAATTCGCTGTGATCGTGGTGAGCAGAAGGTTTGCAGTGGAAATGGTTTCTGTTAGATCTGTGTTTCTGAAAAGCCTTTTTTTTTTTTTCTTCAACCTGCTTAACAACGTCTTCCCCCTCGACACAAGCCGACCAATCACAGTTCTTGTTGTCTCTGTAGCCTCCGACAGTAGTTCCCAACCTTTCTGGCTGGTGACCCCTTAAAAACAAAGCAACCCCTCGACACCAGCTGCGACTAGTTCAACCAGGGATCAACACCAGCTTTTAAAAGCGGTTGCCAGGCTGGCTTCAGCTTTTGCCGAAACTGAAAATATGGTTTCCATTTATAGTCGAGTAATTAAGATACTGTGCAGTTATACGTCAGCTTAATAATGTAAATGTGACATAAAATGTCACGTTTAAAAGCTTTAATACAGTAACTGAACAAAATTCTTTGTAGTTTAACTGATACTTTACAGAATTTGAATCTTAAGTGTTAACGTGTGCAGCTGTTGTCATGTTCTTCACAGATCCCTCAAAAATTAATCCAATTTGCACATTTGTTTGTGACGTTGACGGGTTAGTCGAACTTTTCACCCCAACAACTTCTTTGCTTCGCCATCGCCTCTAAAACAGATACACGTGCGGCGTTGTCTTGTTCCCACTGTAATAGCAAAATGTGTTTATTTTGGGGTGTACGTTTTGCTGTCCCTATTTTTTTACATGTTAAAAAGTGGTAGCCACTGATGGCAACTGTTACTGTCGAGCCCCGTCAACCAAAATATTTTCTGAGGCCCAAGAGGTAAAATTAGGCAGTAATTCACCAGGAAAAATGGCAAAAACTGGATGAACGTCTGAGGAAATATCGTAGAAAAGGTTTCAGTCGTAGTCATCTGGACGCTGTTTTCAGAATCAAGACGTTTCGGCTCCCATCCGGAAGTCATTCTCAATTGTGGAAATGGTCTGAGAACTCAGAAATTTAAGCTACTCTGTGTTGCTTAAGCCCCGCCCTCAGGAAGGAGTCTACCTGAGTATCTGTTGATTAGCTAGTTTCACCTGAAACTGACCTAATTGTTTCCATGATGGCCCAGTAATCAGTAATCAGGCCTATTGTTTTCTGGCTGCACCTCCCTCATCACTGTTAAGTACCTGATTAGCATGTGATTGGCGTGACCAAGGTGTTAATACACTGTGGTAAACTTTGGGCAGGTTGAATCTCAGACCACCGTTTCTGTTCAAAGAGGGGTTCTCTTTTTTCACAAAAATGGCTTCCTTGACACCCCGTTCAAACCAACTCTTCTCTCTACTTACAATCTTCACCTCGCTGTCTTCAAATGTGCGGTTTGTAGCTTTTAGATGCAAATGCACGGCGCTCTGTAATCCTGAGTTAGCGTGTCGTCTGTGCTGATAAAGTCTTTTGTGAAGTGGCTGTTTGGTCTCGCCTATGTACCGTTCTTTGCAGTTTTCCTCACTGCATTGAATGGAGTAAACAACATTGCTCTGTTTCTGTGTGGGCATCTTGTCCTTAGGGTGAACGAGTTTCTGTCTTAAAGTGTTGCCTGGTTTAAAGAAAACAGGAACATCAACAGGTGCCCACCGGCTCAGAGGGTAAGAAGAAAGAGGAAAGGCATGTCCAGAGTGCTCTCTCAGCCTGTGGTTATCCTACTTGTGCTATCAACAAAGTTAAAAGAGCCAAAAAACAGGACAAAAGTGGAACAGAACCAAGAAGGAACGGTGTCTCCATCCCTTATGTATCTGGACTGTCGGAAAAACTACAAAGGATCTTTAGACGGCACGATGTTCCTGTTTTCTTTAAACCAGGCAACACTTTAGGACAGAAACTCGTTCACACTAAGGACAAGATGCCCACACAAAAACAGAGCAATGTAGTTTATTCTATTCAATGCAGTGAGGAAAACTGCAAAGAACGGTACATAGGTGAGACCAAACAGCCACTTCACAAAAGACTTTATCAGCACAGACGACACGCTAACTCGGGATTACAGAGCGCCGTGCATTTGCATCTAAAAGCTACAAACCACACATTTGAAGACAGCCAATCACATGCTAATCAGGTACTTAACAGTGATGAGGGAGGTGCAGCCAGAAAACAATAGGCCTGATTACTGATTACTGGGCCATCTTGGAAACTATTAGGTCAGTTTCAGGTGAAACTAGCTAATCAACAGAAACTCAGGTAGACTCCTTCCTGAGGGCGGGGCTTAAGCAACACAGAGTATCTTAAATTTCTGAGTTCTCAGACCATTTTCACAATTGAGAATGACTTCCGGATGGGAGCCGAAACGTCTTGATTCTGAAAACAGCGTCCAGACGACTATGACTGAAACCTTTTCTACCATAGAACACTCCTGGACGAATGAGGGACTACACCGTCTTAGTCTGAGGAAATAATTAGCAATTTTGTGCAGCAGTAATATGTTTTTCTGGTTCCTCTCCTGTTCATCATCTCAGGACCCCTTAGATTTATCTTGCGACCCCTTGTGGGGTCCCGACCCCTAGGTAGGGAACCACTGGGAGAACCATATGCGTAGGGTTGAATGTAGAAACCCCCTAACAAAGAAGTATCCCTGTTAAGATCTTCAGAAGTCACGTCTCTATTGTCTTATGATGGGTTAGGACCATGTTTACGACTACATGAATTAATGTTCACGAATACTTACATTAATCTCGGCCTGTGTGATGCGTCGGCTGGTCGGTCTCTGTTTGACCGTCGCTGCTCTGAAGTCGTCTGATGGGCGGCCCCTCAGAACTACTTCCTGTTGACCCACGGCCAACATCTCATCCAGTTTCTCTGGAGGGAGGAGACATAATACAAACAAGATAAACAAAAATAACTAAACACAGCCTCATGACACCAAGGCACATCATGACATCACTAAAATCAAAACTTACAGCAACACCACGACATCAGTTAGCAGGGCCGTAGCAATACTGAGGTGTTTAACTAGCTGCTGATGGAAAGTAACCAGGTGCTAAATCTGGTACAAAGAGATCTTTAATATTTCTAATGTTGTTTTTTTGTCCGTGTCAGAATAAAGCCACCCACCAAACTCCATTCAGAAAAAGCCGCATTTCACGTTAAGTGTTCAAATATATTTTCTGTAAATCTTATCTCCCTGCATGATGGTCTGAATGTTTCAAATCCTGTGGAGAACACTAAAACCCTTTTTTTATTTAAATTTATGAAGTTTTTTGCCTCAGACAGTCAGATTTTAGGATAATTAGTCCAACGACTCTCAGAATCAGCCTAAACAAAACCCGGCGTGTAATACGAGACTGTAAACTCGAAAAACATTAAACCCCCAAATTCACAGAAATATTAAAGACGTGTCCTCTGCTACGGCCCTGGCTGTTACATCACTGCAACATCATGACATCACTGAAACACCATGACATCACTCCAGCAACAAACAAAAGCCACAACACCAACAACCATCACATCGATGTGACTCACCGATGCGTCTCCTCCTGGCTGCAGACAGAGCAAAGGTCAACAACACACACTCCTACAGTTTGACTTAACTCTGCACCGTGTGTGTGTGTGTGTGTGTGTGTGTGTGTGTGTGTGTTTGTTTTACCTATCTCCTCCAGGTCAGCGGTCATGGACTTGGATCGGAGTGTCAGCGAGGTGCTGGGGGCTCGTTTTGGAGGGGGCGGAGCTACAAGACAAGAACCAATCGGATCACAGTTGGAGAGTGAACAGAGACACAAACACTTAACTTTGTGTAGTTGGATCCTTTAGCGACACCCACTGCAGTAAAATAACTTCTTTTTGGTCTGTTTTTGTAATTTTGTGGCAGGGCAGAGCCAAATGTCCTCTGATAATGTTCTTTTTCTAGACTTGACTCAGGTTCAGTTTGTCATTTTGGTATTATTTATCAATTCATCTGCTCATTATTTTTTAAATTAATCTATAAAATACCAATCACAACTTCCCAGAGTCCAAGGTGATGTCTCCAAAAGTCCAAAACTCAAAGATTAAAATTATAGAAAACTGCAAAGAATCACAATTTTTGTGAATAAAATATCATCAGAATAGTTGTTTTTCAGTCAGTCGACAGATCGGCTAATTGTTCAGCTCTAATTATTATTGTATTTATATTATTTTTATATGAAAATTATTAATGTATATTGAAATTGGGAAATTTAAGTAAATCCTGTCTGTGTTAACGGGTGAAAGTTGGCATCAAATAAAAGAAATGATACAAGAGTTATTCCTAATAAATAAAACCGGCTGCTGCACCTTTCTTCCTGACCAGGTTGGATTCTGATTTTCTGGAAACGGATACGACCTTCATCAGCAGTTGACTTCCTCCCTGTCGGATCAGAGAGACGACCTGCCGGTGACCCACCTTCACCACGTCGGCACCGTTCACCTGGACGACAGACAGACAGACAGGTGAAGGTATGTCACAGAGCTGATCTGCAGCAGAGGTGCCACACATCAGAGGACGGTTGCTACCTCTATGAGGAAGTCTCCGGTCCGTAGCCCCGCCCTCCAGGCCACGCCCCCCTGGTCCACCGACTCCAGGTACTGCAGGGCGGGGAACGCCGGGGTGGGGGCAAACTCCTCGATGGGCGTCTCAGCTTGAAAAAGAGGCGGAAAACATGTTTTTCTTTGCTGTTCATTGCAACCTAATTTCATAATTGGCGAGGAATTAATTTTAAAGGCCACCCACACAGGTGACCGGACCTCATGTCAGGACTGTGCGGGCCTGTACAGACTGGCGGGACATAATATTTATTTTTACTACCCTTACCCTAACCCACCAAAATACTAAAATGCATGTAAACACACAGTGACATTTCCAGAAATCTACTTGGGCAGCGTTTGCTCCATAGTGCTGTTCGAGGAACGGTGGACAGAAATACAATTCGCCCACGACAAAAGAAAGTAACTAAGAAATACAGAAACAAGGTGCCCCCCAAAACCTGCTCAGACTTTTTTCCCTAGCAGCACAACTGTGTCGTTAGCTGGCTGCTAATGGCTGCTTGTACCGTTGGAGGTCCAGTGTGCAAACTACAGAACACCGCTCGCCTCACCCTCCCCTTCCAAGCGTGTAGGAGAAACTATGATGGCCGCGAGAACTCGGCCCTATCTAGAGCCGGTGTTTGGTTTGTCCGTTCTGGGCTACTGTAGAAACATGGCGGCCTCCGTGGAAGGGGACCCGCTCCCTCTGTAGATAAAAACATACTTATGAATATTATATTCCATTTCTGCCAATAGCTCCTCCTAAATGTTGCACACCGGACCTTTTTAAGTACAAGAACAGCACGGCAAATAAACACAAACGTACGTGCTCACTTAGTCGTGTAAAATACCCCCAAACCCCACTTACCGCTGTCCCCCGCTTTAATAAAAAGCGAAACTCGTACCCAGATGAGATTTAAAATGCTCTCACTTCGTCACAAAGCTACATGTAAATCAGGTTCAGTCCTCCTCCAACTCACAAAAACACCAGAAGAAGAATTTCAGTTTAACTATCCGTAACCTAACACAAACACATGGATGAATCACACTTAAATAAACTACGAGCAAGACAAAAGTTTAATCGTCGTCACTGCTCCCTCACAGATCAGATAAACGCCACAGCAGCTCGGTGCTTCTTCCCAACGATCGCACGTGTAGAAATGGCTGGAAGCGACTATTTCCACAGGTCGTTTACTCGCATAGTTGCAGTTGGGAGGAGTAAAGATTACGTCTCGGAGAGACGGATGCATTTACTAAACCTTTCGTCTCGAGTGCTTTTCGATGTTAGATGACCATCTGATCCGCCCAAGAAGCACGAGGCGACTCAAGAGGAGACTTTTTAGAAATCTCGATAAACAATCTTTTGTTCAATTCGGGTTTGGGGTGTTTTTTGTATTTGCTGCAGCTGAGGCTCATGGGAATCGTAGTATTTAGAGCCATCCACCAAACTCTAAAATGTCAGAACATTAACCCACAGGACTGTTGGGAAACACTGAGATCAATACTAGCAGAACCAGTGGATTCTCCCAGTTCATAACTCTATTGATTCCCAATTTAATTCCTACAAAAATTCACCTTCAGAGAGATAGCGTGTTGTAAAGGCATTGAAGGCTTACGAAACAATACAGCGAGGAGTTTTAAAGCTCACTGCTCTTCCTCTAAAGACTTCACTCTGTTTTAAATATCTTTTTTCTTTCCCAACACCTCCAAACACCCACCACTCCTCCATCCATCCGGTCTACCTTTAGCTCCTCTGAGGACGAAGCCGAATCCCTCGCTCTCTCTCTTCTGCAGCACGGCCGTCTTCTCCTCAATCACATAGTCACTAACGCACAGAAACATACGTTTATCACAACATTTTCAAGGTTGTTTTTGTAGTTTTAATAAATTGTAGAGTAAACACAAAGCGTGAAGTATTCAGATCCTTTACTTCAGTAAAAGTATTTAAGTATCATCAGCTAAATGTAGTTAAAGTGTGACAGTGAAAGTCGTCCCTGTGCAGTAAAACGCTTCCTGTCGGTGTTTTATTATATCTGATGTTTCTGGATTCATCTTCCTGCTGCGTTCATGTGCGTGTTGCATTTTACTGCTGCAGATGTTTCAGGTCGAGCTCATTTTAACTGCTTTATATCCTGTTGGGTAGTTTAACCTGCAGCAATGCATCATGGTCTATAAGGTCATCACGTGTTTGCGGCGTCGCTGTCCTGCGAGAACCACGTATCTCTAAAAAGTCTTCCTGAGCTCAGAGAAACAGCCTGTTTTCAGCTCTGTGACGACGCGTTTCCCAGCTGATCCGAGGGGGGGTTAAAGAGTTTATTCAGCTTCAGGAGGAGGAGAGTTTCCTCAGCACATGAAGGAAACTCTTCATCCTTCAGCTCGTCACAAACACCTGGAGATACGAGGTTTTCACCGGACAGGAGGTAACTAGTGACTAAAGCCGTCAGACAAATGTAGTGAAGTAAAAAGCACAATATTCCCTCTGAGATGAGGAGGAGTGGAAGCAGAAAGTAGCATAAAATGGACAAGTACCTTGAATTTGTACTTAAGAACGGTACTTGCACTCCGCACGTCTGATTCTGCGACCAGAGGGGATTAGTGAAACGTACTTCCTGAAGAGGTTAAATTGATGGCATTCCTATAAAGCTGCACGTCTGCGTATGTGTTTATACAGATTCCTTGTAGCGTTTCAGCTGTTTTCATGTGTTAATCTTTGCTTCATTTATGAGATTTCCTGTCATGTATCCATGTTGTTCATAAATGTCTGTCCTCTTCCTCACTTATATTCTCAGTGTTTCTACATAGTGCAAATCCACTGTTGTTATTTCTGTACGTAAAAGTATTCCTGGCAGACGGATCCCTCCTCTGCTACGCTTCCTTCTTTTTTATAAACAGTCAAAGGATGTTTTGGAGGAGTTTTTCCAAACGGAGGGTCTAAGAATAGAGGACGTCGCACAGACAAACCCCGTCAAATCTGTGATATTGGGTTATATAAATAAAACTGCCCTTTCTTGTAAAGTATTGTTTATATGTTAGTATGTTTTGTGCCAGATAAATAAAAGTTCCTTATTATTATTCAGAGTCGTTCTAGCTGTTTACTTAAGTGATTGTTGCGTAAACATAAATGATGTAATTTTAATTTATTTCTCTGTACATGACGCTGTTAAATACTAACACACTATTTATTAGATGTGACGATTGATAATTCTGCTTCTTTAAAATGATTTGTTTTTAATAAAGTTTTATCCATTAAAATGAAACATTTATCTAGTGTTTTACCTGTATTTGGTGTGAATGAATAACACTGTCGTCTTGGCAACATCAAGAGAAAATAATAATTATGACGCCACATTTTGTGTTTAAAAAAAAAAAGCAACCTTCTCGTCTGATATTTTGTACGCAACTTTATGTACCTTAACGTTTGTATTTTGATATTAAATTAACCAGCTAACTAGGTGTATTATCAGTTCATTACCTGTAAGAGGTGTAATGATGGTGCTTTACCTGTAGGAGGTGTAGTTGTCATAGGATCCTACAGTATAATGTCTGAACAGTCTCTTGGTGCGGTCCTCCCTCGTCTCTGAAACATACGTGGACATTTATCATATAAAGTATACAATTTACCGCCATCTTAAATGTCTATAAATGCCCGCAGGATGCAGTTCTTTACCCAGTCGTGGGTCGTATTGCCTCATCTGGACTTCTTCAACGCAGTCAGCAGGAAACCAGCCCGTTCTTCCTTTAACGCTTCCTTCCCAGAATCCTCCTTCACCTATAGACAGAACTGTAGATCCACAACACACACGGTCAGTCTCACTGCTGGAGTTAAACACCGGCTTCACTAAAGACAGACTACTCTCTGCGACCTTTGACCCTCTCTCCTCGGTGCAGCTGGATCTCTCCGGGCCCCTGGGGGACGTGGGACCGGGTGGCGATGAAGGTGCGTCCTGGTACGGCGCTGTACAGCCTCCTCTTCCTCATCTGGGGCGTCGGGGGAGGGGACGCGGGGGGGCTGGTCTCCACATGACCGCCGCTCGGACTGCAGACAGACCGGAGAGATGCCGGCAGGTTAGAGCGGTGGCTCTCAAACTGAGGGGCGGGCCCCCCTGGGGGAGCATAGGGCCACGGCAGGGGGGGCGTGGATGACCAGGGGAAGAATATGGAGTGAAGTTGAATGAACGTGATTCATGTAGGGAAATAAAAAAAGCAAAGAGTTTGCTGATGCTGTCGTGCTGACCTGAATCATTTCTTTATTTGTTGCTCCCCCAGTATTGTTAATGATAAGAAGGAACTTTTTTTTTGGGCCTCTGAAGGCGGACATGACAGAAACGGTTTGAGAGCCACCGGGTCACAGAAAGGACACCAGTTTAACTTTAAAGGCTGTCTTCATACTGACGCCGCCTACACCAGTACTGCCGTAATTCTAACTGTGTATAAATATATAATAAATAAACCTGTGTGTGTGTGTGTGTGTACCTGAGCCGGCGTGTGTGTCGTCGTAGCGAGTGTGTGTGCGTGTCATGATGTGTTTCCAGGCTTTGGAGGGAGGGGCCAGGAGAGGAAGCGGGGCTTTCCAGGGCGTTGTCACTGGCTGAGCGAATCAGAGAGCGTGGAGAAGACAGACCGTTTCCAGCCGGCGTCCTGGTCGCGGCGGCGGCGGCTCTGCGGCGCTTTGTGTACGATGGAGTTTCTCTGAAGGGAACTACTTGGGCACATATACGCATATATACACACACACACACACACACAGATTTAACTTACACCAGTTACTGTGATTTGTGCACTTATACGCACATATACACACGATTTAGATGTGTTTACACTCTCAGCCAACTCACCAACATCAGAGGTTTTGTGGATCTTAATGATTTCTGCAAGATCAAAGTTCCCAGCAATTATCGCCACCTACACACACACACACACACAAGAAGTGTTCATGCATTACCATAACAACAGCTGGATCAGACTTTATTGGATATATATCCATTAAAGGATAAGGCTGGCTTTATTCTGAATTTTTCTTGTCTATAAATCCCGTGAAAAGACAAAAACCAACATGTCAGTCCGTCTCTCGAGACTTTCTGACTTCCTGTCTGCGGCTCCGAGCCCATTGGTTCCAACTGAAGACGTAAATCTTTAAAAACACGTCACACATATACAGTTTCAGGAGGAAATGTTGCATCTGTTGGGGACTATTTCAGCGGCGGATGAATCCACATGTGGTGCTGTAGTGAGTGTTTGGGGCAGCAGGACGGTGTGTGTGGGACGGAGTCAGAATAAACTACAGTGTGTGTGTTCACGGTGATGAAGGAACATGTCACCCAGTGCAGCAGAGCGGCTCGCTGATGTGTTTTAATAGTTTCTGGACAACGATGGAGGAAGAAGATCCATCAGGCTGTGATTCACACACACACACACACACACACCTGTCAGCAGATACGTTCACTGCTGGATTTGTCGACTATTAGATAAATGTAGAATATCACCAGACTTACTTTAAATAAATAGGACTCCTTTGGGGACATTAACTTGAATCTGATCAACTCCGCAAAAACTGAGTAAAGTCCTAGTTCACGCGTTTTCTCATGAGGACATCCAAAAATACACGAGCACAGCTCTGTTTTTACCGTGAACGTATTATGAGGACAGGATTATGCAAATTTTTATTAGCACATGGATTGTGTCAATTTAATAGTAATTAAACCTTTGAATTTTACTGAACCCTGAAGTCCCTGAAGATTATGCAGTTTTAGTTATGAAGTTATTAGTGTTATATATTATTTATAGTATAATTTTGAAGTATCTATATATTTTGGGACTTAATGTGCTCGGTAGAATTCTTATTTATGTCACATATCGACTCTCGCACCACCGCAGTGTTTGGTCCAAAACTAAAAGGGCAAAAACACACCAGAGCTCGTTTGAACCACATCGAACCGGTTAGAAAGCAGTCTGGTCATTGTAGTTTTGTTAGTATTTTACCTGAAAGGCAGTCTGGTTGTTGTAGTTTTTGACGTCTTTGTTTGCTCCTCTGAACAGCAGCACTCTGGCACAGCTGTCCTGCAAAACCAGCAGCGAGTATTTTATTAACTTCAAAATAAACGTGTTAATAAAAACACATCGCGTGCAGTACGACAATAACAACAGGACTCGGGAGAAAAATATATTTTTTAAGACCAAAACTTGAGTGTTTTTTGTTTGTTACCTGGTTGTAGAGAGCGCAGAGGTGCAGTGCAGTGTTTCCCGATGCATTCTGGGAACTCATGTCAGCACCGTAGAACAGCAGGTGCTCCAAATGCTGCACGTTACCATAGCGACATGCCTGAACACACACACACAAAATCATAATTATAGGGTACGTAATTTAACTGATTGCGTGTGTGTGTGTGAGTGTGTGTGTGTGTGTGTCACCTGGTGGATTTCCTGCCACCCGTTCTCATCAGTCATCCCTGCAACCATGACAACAAGAATTCTTTCAGCGTTGAAGTGTTTTTTCTCACAAAAGACACAAACAAAATTAATAAATAATAAAAGTAATGTTTAAAGGTTAACTGTGATGTCATCACACACACACACACACACACACACAGAGGTGTTGGTGTATTATAAAAACAGCAGCTGGATGAGACTCTGGATTGACCCTGTGAGCCTCCGTACCGATGGTGGCGTGGTCCTGCAGCAGCAGCTCACAGCAGTAGGGGGCGCCGCCCACCATGGCAGAGTGATACAGCGGAGTCAGACCTCTGCTGTCCTTGTAGTCCGGAGACGCTCCGAGGTCCAGCAGAGTCTGAGGACCACAAGCGGGACAGGAATTTAAGGATGACACGTCTCGGAAATAGAGATGCCAAAAAAACTTGTAGTCCAAAGATGGCCGCCGCCTCCTGATCTCAGCACCAGGAAATGGCTGACATGTTTTCATGAGACCGTCTGCCCGAATTAATAAGACAAAACCTTCCACTTTGGAGATGTGGTCACATGCAGCAGTGCAAATTAAAGAATAAGCTCCATGGGTCATGAACAGAGAAACACTGTACGTTATACCAATTAACTGTGGCCAGGCAGTCCATGGCGGACCCCCACCCAGGGGTCCACCATGGACCCCCTGCTGCTGACAGTAAAACACGGGGCAAACACAGTGAAAGGCTACAACAGAGCAGCGGCGCTTTCTTACAGTGAGAGAAGCGCTGTTCCTGCACAGGACGGCCCGATGCAGAGCGGTGATACCGTCTCTGGTCCTGAAGTCCAGGTGAGCTCCTCCACTGCGAAGGACTTTAATCAAGTCGCAGCTCTCCTCCAGCTGGACCGCCAGGGTCAGAGGACACTCTGAGACACAAGCAACCAAAGTTATTATCGCTGCCAAATGCTGGAAAATAAATACGTGGGACTGAGGACACAGAGTTCATGTCTTCGTGTTGTTTCTGTGAATGTGGGGGTTTTAATTAAACGGTTAAATAAATATGAATAAAAGTTTCTTGTTTCTCAGTATTTTTATATGAATGCTGGACAGAATCTAACGTGGGCCGGGGTCAGGCACAGAAATAGTTAACAATGCTGACGTCTCAGAAAACCCACACATTTTCACTGCGATATTTATTTCTACGAGTGTGTTTAATAAAGATACAACGCGGAAATCAGTATGTTTCAAAGTTGTATTTTTATAACTTTTGATGGCGCTAGGCTAGCAGTTTCCTCCTGCTTCCAGTCTTTGTGCTAAGCTAGGCTAAAAACATGTCTGACATATAACTAAGAAGACAGAAACGAGAGGATTTCCCAAACTGTCTTGACCATTTAGTGTGTATTCATTTAAACATAATATGTTTATATATATATTAGCTGAGTGTTGTGTGAGTGTTTAGATGCTGCTGTGTGTGTTCGTGCTCACCCCCAGTGTCAGAGTCATGGAAGTTGGGGTCCAGGCCCTTTTCCAACCATTTGGAAACCTTCTCCACATTCTTCTGGTGAACATGTTCCATAAAGCGCTTCAGGTTGGCCTGAAAAACACATCGACATTATGCATTTATCTGAAGAAACAGCACAAATCCTCCAACAAACTCTCTTTAGTAGAGAAGTGAACCGAGATTTGAGTTTTTTTGTATTCGGTATATTTATTACTATTAGAAATGAGACACATTGGTTAGTGTATATATACATTATTATTATTATTCTTATTATTCACCATCATTTTGTGCCACAGAATGAAACACTGCATGTGTGTGCGTTTGTTTGTGTACCTTGGTGTGCAGCTTGGCCAGCTGTTTATCGTCCACGTAGCTCTGCGTGTAAATTCTCCTCTTGTAACGAAACTGTAAAATAAGACGTGAAAGGTTAGCGCTACTTTGTGCTGCCAAAGGTGATTACACAAACACACGAGCGGTCGAACGTTGCATCTGTCACATTAAATACCATACAAAGACCCAAACCAGCAGTGAATGTATCTGCTAACAAGTGTCGTGTGTGAATCGCAGCCTGATGGATCTAACTCCTCTGAGCCGCAGAGCGCCGTCGTCGTCCAGAAACTATTAAAAACACACCAGTGAGCCGCTCCGCTGCACGGGGCGACACGTTCCTATTGAATCCTAAAGTGTTCAATGTTAAAATCGATTTAAAAAAAAAAGACATTATGAAATCAACAAAATGTATAATATAACCATAAAACTATGAAATAATACATTTCAAACTCAGCTCATTATTATTTTATCCTGCTTTTCTTCACAATGATAACTTTATTTTTTTATAGCAGCTTTAAAAAAACAGCGTTTACACAAAGAGCTTTGACAGCAACGGGATATCCGCATAACAGCAGAAATGCCAAACAGAGACAAAGACAACTTAAAAACATGACAAAGGAAATAAAAAACAATTGGAAACAATAAAAGCAATAAGGACACGAATAAAAGGACGACATCACATAAAAGCAAGTCTATAAAGTTGTGATTTAAAGAAGGCAGCGAGCCTCATCTCCTCAGGCAGGTCGCTCCACAGTCGAGGGGCCCGTTAGATTCGAGGGCCCCACCTGAGGACCCAGGGCTGCGAGCTGGCTCACGTGGCGTCAACGTTTCCATTATGTAGCTTGGGGCCAGACCTGCACGCAAGTGCAATATACTCTGTTTTTAATATTCCCTATTTATGGATATTTATTCATACTTATATTACTGCTGCGCAATATCCACCGTCTAATAATCTGGTTAATCTGCTGCGCTTAACTTAACGACAGTACTCATTATTGCACTATTACTACCTTAGCTTTTATACTTTATATCCACTTTGTACTTAAGTTATCTTGCCTGTATTATAGTGTATTATATATATATTTTTTTTTGTTTAGTACTTCTGTTCCTGTGCGCACTGACGTGACAGTGAGCAGCTGTAACGAAAGAGTTTCCCCCTCGGGGATCAATAAAGTGTTTCTGATTGTGATTCTTTAAAAGTGATCAGTAAAATCTTAAAATCAATTCTAAAAACGAACAGGGAGCCAGCGGAGAGGAGCCAGGACTGGTGTCGTCTGTTAAAACCAGTGAGAAGAATAAAGTTTACTGAATTTCACTTCAACAGTTTCTATTTCAAAATGTTGAAATATTTTTTTTTTTTTTACTTTTATTTCATGATGCCACTTTTCATCTTTAAATGTTTGCTTGACAATCAAGACATACAGGACAGAGCCGGTTAATGTACGATGATGTTAAAGATGGTCACGGGGAAAAATGGCGTTGTGAAATAAAACAGACTTTTAAAAAGAACAATTTGATATAAAAACTCCTAGGTTTTAAAATGTATAGGATTATTTCACAGTTTTAGATTTTATATATATATATATATATATATAAACAAATGTGGATTAATCCGCCGCTGAAAATAGTCCCCAACAGATGCACTATTTCCTGCTGTTTGTTTGATAAAAACTACAGCGAGCAGCTGTTTGAGGAAACTACCGAGCCTTTTTTTAAACAGGAAACTACATATTCGTCTTTGTCTTCAGCGGGAACCAATGGGCTCGGAGCTGAGAGCCGCAGACAGGAAGTCAGAAAGTACCGAGAGAAGGACTGACACTTTGTCGGTCTTTTCGTGGGATTTGTTGAAAGAAATAGAAATAAAATGACATACTGTACCTCCAGGTATGGGATGGGCGTGATGGGAGGGAGAGGATACTCCTTCAGCAGCCGCTCTTCGTCCAGAAACTTTCCGGCTCGGCCGTTGAACGCCGGCTGGAAGAGACCATAGTTCAAAACATCCGACAGAGACTGAGTCAACGTCACCAGAACCCTCTGCTTACTGGTCCAAACTGGTAACTCTGGGTCCAACCGCAAACACTTCTGAGAGAGCCAGAGACAGAGAAACAGACAGACAGAGAAAGAGACAGACACAGACAGACAGACACACAGGTTTGTCCTGCTGATTCATTCATGTAGTTGTTTTATCCTCTACTCATATATAGTTATATACATTATGTATAAAACTATATATAGTTATATATATACTGTATATATATATATATATATGTGTGTGTTACCGTCTGCTGCAGGTCCGGGATGCCAATGCGGACGACAATGCTGTTTCCAGGGTGTGTGTCATCCGCGTCGTCGTCCCTGGCAACAGCAGAGCCTGTCGGGTTGCCGTTAGTAACCGCCTGTTGCCGCGGGCGATCATGTTTGGTGTCAGCAGCCGGACTCAGAGGCATGTGGCTGAAACACACACACACACACACAGAGCTGTGATTACGGTCTGCAACGCAGTAGAAATAATAATTAAAGACTTAATTTTTATTGACTCTCGTCACACAAATGAAATGTAACGTAATCTGCGATCATTAGCATGTCCGGCTAACTAGCTTACTACCTACAGTAGCAACAACGCGTTACGTCCAAGGCCAATAGAGAGCAGAAATTAAGAAAGTAGTAGAAGTAAGAAAACCTCATTCAAGATCACACTGACATTTGTAACAACACTTAACGATAAAAATCCAGCCTCGAAACAGAGCCTTTCTCAACAGTATGCTGTGGCTTCGTACGTTCTGCCATTAACGAACACCATTTCCCATAAGCCTTTGGTGCTGCTTAGCTAATAATAGTGTCAATTTTCCTTTTTGTACTTACGAAACCAGGACTAACTAGCTCTGCACTGCAATGCAATGCTGTCTCTATATTTGCACGTCTTCGACATGGATCATCGGCTGGTGAGGATGCTGACTTTCTGACTGCTACCTGTTAGCTTTAGCCTCAGTCTGTTAGCGTGACGCATGTAGCCACCGTGTGCATATTTAAGATCCCTTTTACGGGGTTCTCCTTTTAAAACGAGCCAGCTGCAGACAGCAAGCATGAAATTTTAGAGAAATATTAAAAAGGTCCTCAGAGAATGAATCCTAATAATTTTGTTGATCACCTGACTTTTCATCTAGCGCCACCAGAAGGTCAAAACTTCAGTTTGTCCAATATTTTTGACCAAAAACCTGCAAAACTAATGACATTCCCATCAGCCTCAGCTGTACTTTGTGCTAATTATCAAATGTTAGCATGCTACCACGCTAAACTAAGATTGGGAACATGGTAAACATTACCTGCTAAACTAAAATGCTAGCAGTGTCACTGTGAGCATATTAACATGACAACCACTTCTGCTAAGGATTAAAAACAAACTTTGGGCCGCAACTTTTATCCGTCTTACAATTTGGTTTTCTTTACAATTAGCATCACTAGCTAGCATGGCTGTAGACCCGTAGTCTTGTTTATTTTGCCACGGGCCACATGTGATAAAACAGTAACACCTCTTAAACAAACTTTTTTTATTGAATTAAGAGGTATCCTTGCATTATAATAACGTTGACAGCTGGATACGATTTGGACTTTGTGTCAGAGAGACACAGAGATATCAGCTTGAATCTGTCAGCCTCCCACAGACATTTCTCACAGCAGACATTTTGCATTTTCAAAGGTGTAAGTAATGACAGTGATAATGGCTGCTCTCCATTTGCAAAATGTAACACAGCCATGTTAATGTAATTAATTACCCCAGTGATTTTCTTGCTATACGACGAGTCAAAACCGATCACTGTGAGAAAAGTCTACTGACAACTCGACTCTTTCCGATCAAGACTCATTGTCCAAACTGTCTGGTCTCTGTTTCGTCTGTTGGACTCTTCTCCGATTGTAGGACGACATCTTATTCAGATTGTCTGCTGACTCTGATCTGACCTCCACCTTCTCCAACGCTATTAATGGCCTCGGGATGTTACATCACATCCTGTTTTTCACCCTGAGCAAAATGTGCACAGACACACACACACACACACACACACAGATAACCCATAACACAGAGAAGTGTCCGATTGTTCTGGAGAACAGTTGAACCACCAACTTTACAGCGAGTTTAGGGACTGTATGGAAATTATTAGAGGGAAGCGGTCAGAGAAGGGGAGGGTTTTATATTTCTTCATTAAAAAAATAGAGATTGGCTGGAATATTTTTGTTACAACGATGCAGCATTTTGTTAAGTTTGCCGTAATCTGAATTTGGAAAACAATTCCAATTGCCCTCCGAATGTACGATTTGGTCGCTATGTGGAAATGATTGTTATGTTAGCATATTAAAGAAATAGTTCAAACATTTCGGGAAATCCGCTTTTTTGCTTTTTCTTCCAGAGTTGGATGAGAAAATCGATACCACCCTCATGTTTCTACCTGAATAAAGAAGCTAGAGCAAGCGGCTGGTTAGCTTAGCTTAGCATAAAGACTGGAAACAGGGGGAAACTGCTAGCCTGGCTCGGTCTGAGGTTTAAAAGTTCTGCATACTAGCATCTCTAAATTACACTAATTAGCACGTTGTATCTAGTTTCTTTAATCTGTACATAAACAGAAATGTACCAATTAATAGCCCGGGCTTTTATTTGCTTCAATCACTGAACTCAACCTGCCTATATTTGGGACAGGCATCTAAATGGGACGGGCCTTTAATTCCTTTCACTCAAAACTCTTGCTTGCCTGCAAAAATGGGAAATGTGGTAAATAATCAAGGAATGGACACATATTCAGACTTTATGACCGCTTTAAAGTCACCGCTTTTTTCGTCTCTTTTGTTTGCCATGCCGGTAAAGCTGAACGACTTATTCTTTGCTGCTCACGGTTTCCGTGAAATGAGCTGAACGATTTAATTGTGGAGAATCTAACCGATCTAACGATGTGTAGCATGTATATATTGACAAAAGTTTAAACACTTATGTTTGTATGCGCGATCTAAGCAGCTTAGAACTGGCTCAAGCGGGCGACCTGGTGGGCTTTAACAGGTTTTATACATCCAAAGAACTTCTGTAAAAACAAGACCCGCTTTTATTCGTCAAAACGTGTTGCCACACCCGGCTAGTAAAAGGGACTCTGCGTTTAATTGGGGTTTTGGCTTTTAACTTACGGTACTAATTAATTAAAAAGGTGCAGGTAGGTGTATTTTCTAAACTTTTGACAGAGCAACTAGCTTTTTTTCAGTGCTTCCAGTCTTTATGCTAAGCTAATCGCCACCTGCATGAATCATGAAAAATTTAACTGAAGGGCAATCCAGGGTTTTGCAGAATCGTCCAATATTTCTGTTCTCGTCTCGCTAATGGCTGGCTATATCGCAGCACAGTCAAGACGACAGTTTTAGCCACAACACGTGAAATACTTCTCTTGCGATGTTAAAACAAATTCACTACAGTTTACAATGGATCTTTTGACACCGGCCACGCGGGAAATGGGATCGCCGAACTGCCCGCCAAAATTTCGGATGCGGACATCCGTCCCATCATCCATCAGTCAGATTGTTTATCACAATTAATCAGGCGTCATGACACCCCTAAAACTGTACGTCAAGTAACAGCAATGCTGTTATAAAAATATAGATTATAGCAGCTTTAACAATGATGGGGCTGGAGAGGTGGGCTTTTTAAATAAGTCAGATATAAAGTTCAGACCTCATGCGCACCCCAGTAATTTTTGTACAGTCCCTTACCACCAACACCACCACTTCGACCTCTTCTACCCCTGGAACCACTATATCCTGCTGATGTTATTTTCTAATTCAATACAAGACCTTATTACGTGTTTAATTATTATTTGTATTAATCATCATTGCCGCTAATTAGCAACTCGACTGCCCATAAAGCAGAGCAGGACTGAAGTCAAAACTTAATGGCTGCTTCCATTACAGCCCGAAGATAAAAGAAGAGAGGCAGGCTGAGAGAGAGGATGAGTTGTGAGTTGTCATAGAAACTGGAATAGCAGGGAATCCTGTGCTAACCTCACAGTGTCACTCTGTGTGTGTTAAAAAAAGCCCCCTGATCTACATGCTCGCTGTTGCCATGGCAACGCGGCTGAACAAATTTTCGCAGTTCCCGTTTAAAAAAAAAAAAAAAAACTACCAGCCTACCTGCCGGCTCTCTCTGTGTCTTTTCTGTGTCTGTCCTGTCAGCCTCGCTCGGGCCCTCGCAGCAGTAAACTGTGCCCGCACTGTACTGCTCACACATCGTTGGGTATTGACTTCCAATATCAGATCAATTGATCGGAGGAAAAGCAAGATGGGTTGCAGTTCGAGTTCGGACGCAGCTCAGATGCGGAGAGTGTCTCAAATGTTTGGAGAGGGACTTGCCTGCGCTGCACGGACCCACTCATGTTTAAAAAGGACCAGACTGCTGTTATTTTTTTGCATATTTTAGCACAAATCCTGCGTAATGTTTGTCACTGCTGGCTATTTTCCAAAATATCATCAAAATTAAAACCCTTCTCCGGTACACCACTCTGCTTTATTCACCAAACATTTCCGGCTATCTTGCCTCCATTGATCTGTCATGTGATTGATATATCACCATGTATACAAAACTCTACAGTCATCGTTTTCTTCACAAATCTCATCGAGTATAATATCACAATCAACTTTTCACATTATTCCCTAACAAATACAATTTTTCATCTTAACCCATCATTGGGTGAAAAGGTTGAATATCAAACTTTCAATGCAAGGAAATCAATTCTTTCTTTCATTATCCACAGTGAAGGGAAAAAGTATTCAGATCTTATTATCTACTTATGTAAAAGTGCCATAAAAATATTCCATTACAAGTAAAGGTATTGCATTCAAATTCCTACTAAAAGTACTTAAGCATTATCATTAAAATGTAATTAAAGTATTAAAAGTAAAATTACTCGTTCTTTGTTACCTCTTTGAGCCTCAGACAATTATTTAAATACAAATATTAAATTTTATAAGCTTATCAAACTTCCTTTAATGTAAACTCTTCAACTGAAAAGTAACTAGTAACTACAACTAGTCAGATAAATGTAGAAGAAAATGGAAATACTAAAGTACAAGTACCACAAAATTGTACTTAAGTACAGTACTTGAGTAAATGTACTTCGTTACTTTCCACCACTGATTATTTAGATTAGTTTTTCAAAAGACTATTTAAATCACCTTCATCACTTAAAAGGTCCAGTGTGCAACGTTTAGGAGGAGCTGTTGGCAGAAATGGAATATAATATTTATAAGTATGTTTTCATTTGTGTTTAATCGCCTGAAAATACGAATCGTTGTGTTTTTCGTCACCTTAGAATGAGCCGTTTATATCTACAGAGGGAGCGGGTCCCCTTCCACGGAGGCCGCCATGTTTCTACAGTAGCCCAGAATGGACAAACCAAACTCTGGCTCTAGAAAGGGACGTTTGCGTAGTTTCGCGGCCACCGTAGTTTCTCCCACGCTTGGAAGGGGAGGGTGAGGCGAGCGGTGTTCACGTGGTTACTGCATATTCACTGCTAGACGCCACGAAATCCTCCACACGGGACCTTTAACGAATAACCCGAACTAATGTCAGAGTGCATCTACGTTTGAACATCCATCCAAGAACTGCTAACTAATCTCCGATGTCTGAGCGTCCTCGAAGGCACCAACAGAGAGAGTTTTCAAAACAGTCCCTGCGCTCAGCCGCATATAACCCACGACGACAATTTAATTCGGCCATAAAAGTCAATATCCCAAACAAGTCTCGAGTTGATTTTCACAGCAGGCTGAAACGAACTAAAGCCACTGACTGTAATCAAGCAGTGCTGGCAGGACTCAGAGAAAGCAGCTCACTGAAATGAATCACTTCCTTTCATTCACTAAAGTAAAAGGCTGGTAATTGCAGCGATATTTAGCGCTAACATCTCACCCTGTGGGGGAATCCTCGGCACACTGGATGACATGTCAATCTTTGAAATGTCAGGGGACCAGAGGAAAAGAAATTACAGACTCATTCACTCCTTTTCCACCACCGCTCGCTGCTGTTCAGGGTCACGGCAGAGTATCCCAGCATGCACTGGGTGGAGGTCACGGACAGGTCAACTACAAACATTCACATTAACATTAAAACATCAACAGTTGCTGTGTTTCTATAATAGCAAGGCTTTCAATGTTATTTTTCTTTCACGTTGAGTCACACGGTGCCTCATTAAGGCTTAACTCCCACACCCATCTACCTACACATTGTACCTGCTAAACATCAGCATGTTAGCATTGTAACTGTGAGCATCTTAGCACGCTGGTGTTAGCATTTAGCTCAAACCACGGCTGCAAAACCAAAAATACATATTTGTCCTCTTACCTGTAGTGCTATTTATCCATCTAGATTGTTTTGGTGAGTTGCCAGGTCATGATTTCTGTTTTTCAGCGCCATCTAGTCCCATTATATTCGAGAGAAGGTAGACATCTCTACGGCCGACATCTCCAAAACTCAGCAGCTCACACCAAAACAATCTAGATGGATAAACAGAACTACAGGTGAGAGGAAACATGTATTTTTGATTTTGGGGTGAACTGTACAGCCTTAACAGAGCAGCTAGCATGGCTGCAGACTTGGTAAAATACACTCAGTTGCCAATTTATTAGGTACACCTAGTGTTTCTGATATTTTGTCGACCATGTTTATGTCAATGAGGGTAGAACAAACTACATCCTCCAACACGATCACACAGTTAAACAAAAACTGAACATTATTCCCTTCATGAAGGGAGGATTGTTGTATTAGACTGCGTTAGTTTGAGCCAGCTGTACCTAATAAACTCGTTTTTTAATGTATAACTTGTGTGTTTAAAAATGTGTCTTTTATATTATTACCTTTAGTTGCCCAGTGGTTAATATGCAGATCACGAACTGCAACTTCAGCAGTACGAATCTGGCTGTTGCATCTCTCTCCCCGTCATTTCCTGTAATGTTTCTACTGTTCAGCAGCATCTAATAAAAGGCATAACATGCCCAAATAATGATAATAAAAGAAGTTGAACTCAAATAATGTTTCAATGAAGTACGGGTGTATTGTGACCCCGGCCGAACGTTTTATCAGTTGTTTGCTTTTGTTCATGTTCTGTAACAGAAACAAAAGCTGTGAGCCGAAACACGTCGCTTTATCATTTGTTCCCAGAGTGTTGATGAACTCCCTGTTTTGACAGATTTACAGTAAACGCTGAGCGCAAACAACAGATTAGCAGGTTATGTAATATTACTATACTGTATCTCTGCTTATTGAAATAACACCGGTGCGGTCTCAGATCCGGAGCTTGTATAAATGTACAAATGACTCCTTTCTGTCCATTTCCTGCCTCGACAACTCCCTCTGCAATCAGCTCAGAGATGCTGGGTTTGATTTTCAGCCTTCGACCGTTTCTCTCCACTTCAAATCCACCAATCAGAGGCTCTGAATCACCTTCCATTTAAAACTCTGAAACAAAACCTTTCCTGTTGTGAGGGGGAAGATGGTCGACTGGGCTTCTGGGAAACACTAAACTCCACAGGTCAACACCCTGACAGAAACTCATCGCTGACTAATGTTAATGTTTTCTTTGGCCTTGATGGATCTGACGAGCAGGTCCAGCTCCCCGAAACCTCCCTCTTACTCTGCAAAAGCACCGCAAAACCGACAAAGCACTTTCGAACAACCCTACAGCTGTCGAGAGTTTTCTGCTTCTTGTGTGGGTTTCTCTTAATCTTCACCTGTTCTGAGGGTTTGAACTGAGACGCTCTTATTTGTCGTAACAAAAGAAACCGCAGAAATGGGAAAAAAAAAAAAAAAACTTCAAACTGTTTTTCAGTTTTTAGGGCTTTTCGTGTATCAGTGCCGGGAATAAAAGCTCATAAAATCAGAGCTTTTTACTGCCGTTTGATGGATTAACCTTCAAAATGAAGGTAAAGACAAAAGGCGAGTCAACTCTCCGACAGCTGTGACACACACTGTTGTGAAAGAGCTTGATTACACGGGAGTTTCTAAATGATGACTTAACCCCTCGCCCACCAGGACGCCCCACTCTCTTCCATTCTTTCCTCCATTTTCAGGCCCACCCCTTTCTTGACCTTCCCTTCTTCCTCTTTTCATTGCCTTTTTCCCCTCTCGTTCTTTCCCTCTTCCTTTCTTTCAATCTAGTCACTACACTCTTTCTGACAGTCCTACCTTCACACCTCAGAAGGCAAAACGTTTCTATTAGCAATCATGCCATATTTTTATGACGGGAAATGCACCGTCTCTAGTTATCGTTATGCCCGCTGTTGTAAATGTGAATGGGCCCTTCAGGTAATACTCAGTGGGAGCGGGAGCAGCTTATGTTTTGCTCACAGCGGTTGTTTTCCTCCATTGTTCTCTGCAGAGAGCTCTGTTATGTAACGTCTCCTCGGGTCCTGAAGGTTTCCTTCAGGACTGATCTGATTCAGGATGTTCAGCGCTCGTCCGATTTTGGCTCGAGATCGCGGCCTCGTGGAACGGTGAAGTTCTTGTTCAACTTCAGCTTCATCCTGAAATAACTCTGGGTCACCATTTTGATCATTTCCCGTTTTTGTCCCGAGCAGAGCCGCTGTCCTCCCACACAGCTCGTACAATACAGCAGCTAAAGTTCTTCATCTGGAAATAAGACTCCGAATTCAAAATGCTTCGGTTTCACCAAACCAGACGATGTTTGCGCACACGGCTCTGAGAGGCCGACCGTGTCTCCTGATGGGAAGCTGTTTTAGCTTTAAATCAGTTTTTTTTTTTTAAATATATGAATTATTCTGTTTTAAACTGGTCAAAAAAAAAAACTCTTGATATCAAGAATTTACCCACGTTTACTCATCAAAAATTTGATTTGCAACAACTGGGGTTCTCATAGTGAAGTGCAGCTTAAATGCAATTTCCTATATCAACAATTTAAAGAATTCAACTGACCATTCACTAAACCCCAAACAGCGACTGTCCAATCACAGCAACCTTAATTAGGCACTCCATATGTGGGGCACATGGAGCTGTAGCAAGAGAGATATTCAGCATTTTAAGAGTTTCGAGGGTCATATTTTTATTAACTGCCCGTCCAAACCCAAAAACACAAGCACAAAAATGATTCAACTGTGTGTTTGTCTGCTCTAACATACCTAAGCTGGTAACGTTAGCATGTTAGCAGGCTAACTACTAACCTGCAGTAGTAAACTTGTTTTACTTCCAAAACCAAGTCTTAGCATATCATTAGCCAACTACATTATTTTGTTAGGTCAGGTTATGTTAGACTTGCTAACTTGTATCAGAGTTTAGGCTAACGTTAGCGGCTCTGTCCTGCTCTTTATTGGATTTGTGGAAGCTTACTCGAGATAACTATGCCAAGCTAATCCGTTCATCTTCATCCTTAGATCCTTTTCGAACAATATTGCTTATGTATTACTGTAGTAAATACTAATGCTAGTGCTAACTAGCTACCCTGCAATACAAGAATATAAAATATTATTAATATTATAATATTTATTATTATATAAAAATATTTCTATGTCTTCTACATGGATCCTCAACTGGTGAGGATGATGACATTTTGCCTGGGAGCTGTTAGCTTTAGCTTCAGTCTGTTTTGTATCATTACACAGTTCTGAGTTAGCACGATATCATGGATAGTAGCCATCAAATCTACATTTAAGACCCTTTTGCAGCTTTCTTATTTTTTTCAAGTCAGTCAAAGTCATAAAAAGGTGAGTTTTCAACCAACTCACAGAGGTATTGTTAACTAGCTAACAAAATCAGCCAGCGACAGTTGTTATTTCAGCAAAATCAACAGTCGGCGACTAAAAATGAGAAGCTGCTTTTGTCTACTTCTGCGTAAAGTCAAGTTACAAGACTCACTGTTTAAAAAATGACCACGGATTTCAATATTAAATCTTTAATATTCACTATTAAATGTGTACTCATTCCATTTACAGGGCCTCGAAAGAGTCCTGTATTGTTACTTTTCGTCACTACCTCCCCGAGGCGGGAGTGGGTAATTTGCGCGCCTGCTGCCTTCCTTGGATGTGGTGGCCGTTTCTCAGGCTCCCTCTAAATTGTGCATGTACTGTATGCACGCGGCGAATAAGACCGTGAGCCCCGGGTACAGCTAGTAAGTGGAAATTGAGTTAGGATTTTATTTTTTTTACATCAGAAATTCCATCAGCCATTGATATTCTAGCAAAAATCGACAATTTACATTTTAATATATTAGTATAATTTTTATTTTTTTACTATAATTTTTCTTGACGGCAGGAGAAATGATGAAAAGCTAAGATGTCCTCCTGCATAATTCAGAAAGACTGAGTGTTCCTTTATAGTGAGAAGAGCGTCTGTGTTACCAGCTGACAATGATCACAGTCTGGCTGTTGTACACTCGAGGTGATCAGGATGAAAAATCAGCTTCACGTCCTGAAATGCAAATTCTGTCACAGACAGACACAAAGTGATAGAAATGTCCTCACTAAGCAGGAGGATGAAAGAAGAGGATCAGAAACATGAAGGGGTTCGATGGTGGAAAGAGAGCATGTGGAGTTTTTAACTATTTGGGGGGGTTTCTCCAATTTCCACCTCATGACAACAAAACTATAAATTAATCTGGTAGGTAAAAAAAAGTAAACAAGATGCCATTACTGCGGTGGTGTCTCACTTAAACCTGCACAAAATACAGCAGTCATATGTAATCTAGACTTCTAAGCTTTAACTTTTCCATAAAATTCATCTTTTCGCTTTAGGAAGAACAAACTCTGCGCTCCATTAAGTGATTTCTGTTTAGTTCATCGCCGTGACATCCTCATACTCCGTCAAAAAAACCCTAATCTACGCTTAGGATATGTCAGGAGGAACGGCTAAGTTGTTACCCAAAAGGTTAATGCCACATTCACAACATACAGCACGTAACGGAAGGTAGAGATGGGAAAGATTCCCATGTTTACGACTTGCAAGTGTCCATTTCATCTGACATCGCGAGGCGGTCGTGTGATTGCAAAGTTGGTCATGTGAGGGTTAAAAAATACTGCGCATTACAACGCAGCACTGTATCCACTAAATATGGGTTTAAAACATATTTGTGTCGAATCTTTTTATTAAAAGTTTCCCAGCTGGATGTCGGCGTGAACACTATTTGCAAGTTGGAAACTTCGACATAAAAGGTTAGAGAAGCGAGCTTGTGACCCTCACTCCCACCACTGAGGTGCCCTTGAGCAAGGCCCTTAACCCCAGCTGCCCCAGTGGAGCTGCTCAGGGGCCAGCAGATCAGACTGTGGTTGTACTGGGCAGCGTGTGAATGTGATCAGGGCGTTCCTGAAAAGGAGAGCGCTGCTCTCAGTGAAACGCCCCTGAATAAATAAAGGTGAAATATATTTATGATAATTATATATCAGAATCAGAAATACTTTATTGATCCTTTATTGAACTCTTTGTTACAGCAGCTCGCCTTTACGTCAGAGCACACAGGAGAAAGTGCTAGCAAAAAATATAATATAATACACTATAAAACACTATAAAACTGTAAAACAGGTCAGAAAATACATTAAGTACCAGGTGGGTTTACCGGTTGATGATGATAATACAATGTAATAATATAAGTAATAGTGCACGTACAGTCGAGTTAAGTGTAGCTTATTGAGATTATTAAGATGTTGCACAGCAGTAATGGAGGTATGAATAATATCAATGTCAATAAATAGGAAAAACTAAATATTGCACAGGAGTATTAACACAGAATATTGCACAAATTCGGGACATCTCAGACTCAGTTTGACAGGCTCAGCTCAACAGTTTTGGTAAACATGCTCAAATTTGGCATTTCAAAAGTTAGTGTGTTAGGGAATGCAGAAGTATTAATATCTTGTACTTGAGTAAAAGTAGAAATATCACTCTGTATTGCCAAATTCGAGTGGTTCTACGCTAACAAACTGGTTTATTAACGTGAAAATTACAGTTGTATTTCCCCACACCTGTCAGGGACGATGCAAAATGGCGATGACTCATAAATGTCCAAAATCTTGTGTACTATAGAGTAAACTATTGAGCGTATATCATTTAGACCTTATGCGTTTCCACAAGCAAGTGCTCAGACTCCGTTATTTTGTCTTTAAACTTCCTGTCTACGCAGGAAGTGGGAATGTGCCGTGTTGTGTGGTTTGACCTTAAATATCTGAGTTATAATCTAACGCACAGCGTGAAGGACTGACAGAGCTGGAAGAACATGAGAGACTTTCTTCGACACCAGCCTGACAAACATCGACTAAACTTTGGTAAACATCAGATGGTATTAGATCAGAACGTCTCCCACACAGCGCTCTGTTACAATAGTCATGATGACTGGTCAGATCGTGTTGGTATTTGTGTTTATAACAATATGATATCATAACAGAAGTCGTCCGATTGTGGCGATCAAAACATGTGTTAATACAATATTTCTTCATCCAAACACAGAGTCACGGTGGAGACTCTGGTTAGTTACGCACAGTCCAGTTTTCCATTACATGGACTTACATTAAATATTATAAAACATTATATTATACAGCTGGATGAAGAGCTCGGCTTCCGGACCAACAAAGTAAAAATCAGCAGGTTTAGAGATTGTTTGTGGAGAATAAATGAATGATAAGTTAGCATCAGAACTTTTTCGCCATAGAAACAGCAAACTAATGTACTGTTGCTAAGCTATTTGAGCTAGTTGTAAGCTAGTTAATATCGCAGGTAACTTTGCTCCAAAGGTGGTCTTTTCAATGTGATATCTGCTGGATGTGGTGTTTGTCCCAACTTTGATATTGTAAAGTAAGCAGCGAGACCTTTGGCTCGTCAGCAGCAGCGGCGACCAGAAGTTAAGAGACAAAACTGGAAATGGAACAAACAAAAAATGGGCGGGTCGCATGCGGTCAGTGAATGAGGGGGTTTCGGACGCAGCCTGGCTTTACAGGCGCTATCCTATTTAATTTGACTGGTTCTATGACTTGACTTGTCTGGATCCAACCCAGTTTAGTTCCAGTTAGGTGAACCCCAACACTTCCAGTAATAAAGATAAGCAGTTACACCATCACACTTACCTATCGTCAGCAGTCCCATCAAACTTTTCCACTGGCCTTTACCGATCTTTACTGGTCTCTTCTGGTCTGTCCTGGCCTGGTCTGATCCGCTCTACAGAGTCTAACTGGCTTACTGGTCTGGTACTGGTTTGGCCTGAGATGCCAGGTTCTTGTGTCTCTGATTGGTTGGACCTCAGCAGAATGGCTTTTGGAGAAGTTTCTGGTGGACTGTTGTAATCCTGTGAGTAGTTATAGTGGTAGCAGAATTGAGTACTTTAGTAGTTTCCGAAGACGTTGTAGTTCCTCTTGTGGAATGAGCCGAATCCGCAGTAGATGAAGTAGTTTTACAGTAAATGGTAAAGCAGTTTCTGTAGTATAACTGTAGTTGTTGTGTAGTAATCCTGCAGTAGAATGAGAGGTCTCAGAGTTTCAAATTGTATTCTGGGAGCTGCCCTGCCCATCCTGTAGAAGGGGAGGAAAAGAGGGAGGAAGAGGGAGAGGAAGATAGGAAGGAGGCGGGTAGGAGGTAAAGGAGAGGGAGGCCAGGATATGAAGGAGGGGGAGGAAAGGATGGAGGAGGGGGAGAAGAAGAAGAAAAAAAAAAAACATGTCAGAAGAGGAGTGGAGGCAATACAGAGACGACGGAGCGTGCTGTCTTGCAGTTTAAATCAGAAGTGGGTCAGACACAGTTGGATTTTGTGGAGGCCATTTCAGGTTGAGTCAGTTACACAATATGAAGCTGTTGTATCTGTTGTTAGCATGGCAACAAGGACAACCGAAATAGCCGTAAAACCTTGTTTCGAACTGCCGCTATGCTGGTATTATTATGTAAAGTGCTAAATATTGATCTATGTTTCTGTTTCTATTCTCAGACCAGTACAAAAAATTGAAAAGTGATGGTGGGACTCAGTGCAACAGTCTAGGAATTGCCTTGGTTAGCAGTTAGCATTTATGAATCTTGACCAAATCACTGTCATGTCAGGAAACAGACAAAGATATTGTGACTCAGTGATTACAACTGTATTGTGTTTTTGGCTGTGATGAGAGGCAACATAAGAGATCACACAGCAGAGCTTTACTCTGCTGAAACCAAGTGCAGAAAGTTACCATGTTTGTCAAAATGCTTCATCCATCCAATCCTATCAAACGTTGGCACTGATGAACCAATACCGCTTGATGTTTTTCTGCTGTTTGGGAGCAGCCCCAGAAGAAACTATGGCCGAAGGAACCCTGACATGTAAAAATCATTTAAAATGTATCCTGTGTAAGTGCACAGTCAGTCCAGAAAATGGCACTGCGAGATTCATCCTTGCATCCTCGCTAAATAGATTACGGGAAGTTTTGGTGATCTAGTGCAGTGGCTCTCGAACCTTTTCACATCGAGGACACCTAAACTGACACAAATTAGACCACAGACTCCCATTTGACAAGATTTTGTCCCAGGGTCCCCCATCTGATTGCTTTTAGATGTTTTATTACAGAAAGGTTATGAAACCCAAAAGAGTTCATTGTGTTACTTATGGATGTAATTATAGTGAAAACAAATCATTCCCCTTTTTGCTGGGGACCCCCTGGGACCCCCTAAAGGACCCCTGGGGGTCCCCGTACCCCACTTTGAGAACTACTGATCTAGTGGCGACATGCAGGGCTAGTTGGCAAATTATCCGGTAAAATGGTATCTAGCTGGTAACATGTTAGCATTATCCAGCCACAACAGCCTACCAAGCTAGGTGCCAGTTAGCTCGCTTGCTAACCGGCCAAAAAGTTAACACATTTTAATCTAAGAGACATGTCTGTACCATCGACTACTGTGACACGATTGGCAACTATGCCCCAACTTCTTTTGTGGAGCAACAAAGTTGCTTTTAGGACGGTTTGCTATTGGAAATTCATGTGTCAAAGTTCACCTAAGCTGAAATCTGTGCTGATTTAATTCGCCTACATGAGTGAAACCACTGATTGCAGTGATTCTACTGAAATTCTATTGAAAGACGGTTGCATGATGGCTTAAAAAATACTATGAAGTGACAATATACCGCTACATTCATTAAAGCTGGGTTTAACTGCCTTGAATGAAAGACTTTGATGTTAGGCGTCCTTGTTTTGTTTGGTTTTCAGGCACTTCCATATTATTTAGCACCACATCGGTATCATATATCGTAGCTTTTCAGACAAATCCAAGTTAACGTGAACACTATTTACAAGTATCTGATTACGGTAACTCTGATATGACATGCGGCATACGGCAGAAGCTATTAGTAGCCTCTTTGTAGACAGGTGTTAGCCTTTAGTCATCTTAATAGTCACTGTTTAGCTAACTGTTTAGCTTACTGGTAGTCAGCTAGTAGCATACCTGTCACAGAGCTAGTAGCCTGTCAGGTGTTTTGTAGCCTGTTAGTTGAATGCTAATAGTGGTAGGCAACTAGTATTTGGAGCTGTCACTGTGGACAGCTGTTAGCTATTAGCAGCCTGTCAGTAGACTCCTGACTAATAGTCAGTTAGCTGCATACTGTTGTCAGCTAGCAACCACTTAGTAACCAGCTGCTAACCTTTGGTAGGCCATTATCAGACTACTAACAGCTAACATCACTCTAGCTAGCTGTCTTTGTTGACACACTGTCATGTTAGAGCTGTTAGCTATTAGCAGCCTGTTAGCTTACTGGTAGTCAGTTAGTGGCATAATGTTGGCAGTATGTTAGGAACCAGCTGTTGACCTTTGGTAGCCTGTTAGCAGAGGGCTGTTGGCTTACTGTTTAGTCAGCCAGTAGCATACTGGTAGCCAGCTGGTAGCCTGCTAATAGCTAACAGCATGCTAGCCAGCTGGTGTGTGTGTGGGTTGGAGGACCCAGGATGTTTCCATGGCAACACAGACAGCAGGAGGACATGTTGGAAACTAGAAAACAATAAAAGAAAAAAAAAAAAAAAAAAGACTTGACAAAGATTAGAAGTACTTCCTGTCAGTCACACTTCCTGTTTCCCGTCTGGGTTGCCAGGGAAACGGATGTTTGGCAGGAAAAAGCTGAGAAGCTGGACAGCACTGATAACACACACACACACACACACACACACAAAGACAGTGTGTGTGTGTGTGTGTGTCTTGTATTAGACGTATCCAGATTGTCTGTAGATCCAGTTGCAACTAATGTTAGTGTTAAAGTGACTCATAATAATTCGGGACTTTTACTGTTAACTAGCGATGACTTCAGTTTTTTGGTACTGAATAAAGTTATTTCCCAGCACTTTCGATCATGCAGTGAAGCATGAGGAAGCATTTGACTACATTTGCATCCACCATGTTCACACTTGCACTTCTTTTCGCATGCGTCACTCTGAATCTGAACGACCTGATCCGAAAACACGAACTGGATTTGAAGCCGTCCAGTTGTGGTCAGATCACAAATGTGCTTTTCATTGTCAGGTGTGAATAGGATGTGTGTGTGTGTGTGTGTGTCCTGAAAATGTAGCTCCCTTGGCCATTACCATGGTAACCAATGGCAGGAGCTGATAATATACACTGTATTATCATCTCTCTCTCTCTGACACACACACACACACACACTTTTTATCTTGTCAAGTTTCTCACATCACTGGGAAGCTAAAAACTGATGCGGATCCGTTCGGTTTCCTTCTCTCCGCATTAGAACAAAATCCCGAGGCCCTGTAAGCGCCCCCTAGAGGCTGACACGTTCATTACAGCCAACTGAACTGAACTGACGATTAAGGTTGCAGTTTGATAATCCAGTATCGAATCCCCTCATCAGATCCGAATCGTTTAGAATCACTCAATTAATGAAAGTTAGGTTGAGCTTTCAACCTGTGCAAGTATCTTAAACCTGCAATAACAGATTTTTGGCCACTTGGGGGCAGCGGAAACAAGCATCATCTTTTAAGTTGATACGTTGAACGTGTTAGCAAAGAGTTGTTACGGAGCAACATGATCATCAGGAGGCGTGTTTGTGTCACCCGATGAATCCAATATTCACTCGTCTTTTAGCTCTGGGTTTGGTCTCCAGCAGCTGCTGAGGGAAACATCTGGCTCTTTAGCAGCTAGATGCTCCGCTACGTTCAGCAGCTGCTCTCTGACTGCGTCCGTCTGCTGTTTGCAGGTCATGTACAGCTGCTTTTTACAGCTTTTTCTCTGAAAACGATGCTAGCGGTGAGAGGGAACCAGAGCAGTGAAGTCGCAGATAAACAACGAGCTGAAACTCTCTTTAAAGCCGAGCGGAGCTGCAGGTTCAGCTGATCATTCTCTGTAGCTTCATCACTACAAGCCTTTCACATCGTCACATTGTTTTCACACTATCATTATTATAAAAATATCAACTATAGCCAGTTTAAGGTATAAATAACTAAAACTTAAAGATTAATTTTAGGTCTGTAATGACCTTTTGTTGGCTGAGAAGCCAGAAACAAAAAGATCCCAGTGCAGAACTACTAAGTTTATTACACGTTTATTAAAAGTCCATTTTGGTGCCCACGAACGATTTCCGACATAGCAACAATCACTAAGGGAGGGGTGGTGCTTAGGATCGATCAATTAGGATTGGGAAAACCCATCGAACACTGACGGGCAAAGTGAATTTCAAGTTAAAAAAAAAAATAAATAAACTGTTGGAGAGCTGCTTGCAGTGGTCACTGCTCGCCACGGAAACAGGACACCAGCGAGTGTTGTTACACACCCCTCAGGCACATCTTCACACCATCTCCAAGGTGTGTTTGTAGTTTGTAACATAGAGCATAAACGTAGGCGCTTGGCAGCCGAGGCAGTAGAGCGAAAAGATGGAAAAAGAATGAGGCATGAGCACAGCGTTGTGGTCTGAACACAGGCTGCATTCTGGGAAATGTAGTCCTGCAACTGCAACTGCAAGGCTTGTCTCATTTTTCCTCTGTGGGAATGGCATTTTAACCTCTGACCATCGACGCCGAGGTAAAGTCACTCAGGACGAGCCCGCTGTCACAGTGCTGGGCTTAACACGTTGCCATGACAACCACAAGATGTTAAAGAGTGCTGCAGAAGAAGAAGAAGAAGAAGAAGAAAATCCACTTCCTGATTGAAGTGTTTGATTTTTTAAATTATTTTTTTTTTTTTTGGAGCAGATCATCTCTTTAGATAGACGGTCTGAGACTACGGCCTACACACTCTCTGCTGCGCTTACATAACACACACACACACACACACACACACACACACACACACACACACAGGACGGTAAAGTGATGCTGGAGGAAACAGAAAAAGGAAATAAAAAGACGACCCAGAGAGAGAGAGATGGAAAGAAAAGGAAGAGGAGGAAAGTAAAATAAATCAAAGAAAGACATGACATGAGGGTAAGAAAAAAATGTAAGGAGTTTTAGGAATAAGGAAAGGAAATAATGTGAGGAGAGAAGGAAAGTAATAAAGGGGGTAGCAACAAGGATAGAAGGGATGGATGGAAGAGAGGAGAGTAGGGAAGGAGAGATGTAGAGGAGATGAAGAAAAGGACAGAAATGGTTTCCAGAAGAGAAGATGGGAGGAAGTACAGGGAAGGAAGAGAGGAGGCAAGGAAAGGAAGCAAATGAGGGAAGGAGACGACGGGACAGAAAGAAAAAATTAAAAAGATAAGATGAAGGAAATGACAGAAGAGGAGAGTAGGCAAGGAAAAAGGGAAGGAATGCAGATAGGAGGGAAGGAAAGGATGAGGAGGCAAGGCAAGGAAGGAAATGAGAGATGAGGGAAAGAGATGAAGAGAAAAGGAAAGGAAGCGATAAGAGTTGGCAAGGAAAGGAAAGGACGAAAGGAAGCGAGGTAAGGCAAGGAAGCAAATGAGGACAGAAGGTAAAAAAACTAAAAAGCTGAGATGAAGGAAAGGATAGAAGAAATGAACGAGGAAGAAGAGGAAAAGAAGAGAGAAGGAGAGGAGGCAAGGAAAGGAAAAGACAGAAGGAATGCAAATAGGAGAGAAGGAGGTAAAGTGTAAAGAAAACGTAGTCACGACTTTTAAAGTTACAGACTGGCAGCAAGTGACCGACACACACACACACACACACACACAGCCGAACATATCACCGAAACAACATTAGCCAAACACACATGCATTTCCTTTAACACACACACACACACACACACACACACACACACACACACACACAGGGCTGCAGAGAGAGCGAGAGAGAGAGAGACTCACCCAGAAGATCACCGACTCGTTCTCCATGATGATAAACTGAAAAGAAAAGGAAGGACTGATGGAAAGAGAGGAAGAGAGAGGTGGAGGAAAGAGATGATGGAGGATGGAAAAAAGAAGAGGAAGAAGAAGAAGAAAAAGAAGAGGAGGTGTAACTGGAGACGAAAAGAGAGAGAGAGAGAGAGAGAGAAGAAGAAGAGAGAGGGAGAGAGAGGCAGGATGAGTGGAAGGCTGGTCGGCTCAGCCCACACACTGTTAGCATGACACACACACACTCCGAGTATACGAGTGTGTGTGCGTGCACGTGTGAGTGTGCACGTTGTCTCCCACTCCAATGCGTGGGTTAGAAAACACACCTCTCCCTCTCTCGACCGAGCGAGAGAGGGAGAGAGAGAGAGAGAGAGAGAGAGAGGGAGAGGGGTAAGCGGCGTGGGTGTGGAGGAGCGGCCCCGTTGTCATGGCAACGATGCGATGGCAAAAAAAATAAAATAAATAAAAAAATAGGATTCAGATTCAGCATCATCATTTGCCAATGATGACGAGCCCTGGTGCATGATGGATGATGGGGACGACCCAGCTATTAAATCTATTTTTTTCCACCAATGTTTGCTTTAATGACATTTTTCTATAAGTGGGACCGACCAATCAGAGCACACGTGGCAGGAGTCACGTGACCACCCCCCCCAGCAGGAGATGAAGAGGGTGTTTCCCACATGTGAACCTTGAGTGAGTCCGTCAGAGACGTTGGAAGATCACTGACGGATGAATCTGTCGTCAGCTCCGCTCCACTCACAGGACTGTTTCTACGTGTTAACGAAGGGCTGACGGCTGAAATCCACATGCGACAGTTCTGAAGGTGCCATTTAAAAAAATAAATAAATAAATAAAAGCCCCCTTTTAGCGAAGCACTTAATTATGTAAATATGACGATATTGATGGTCGGTTTCGTGTTCGAATCAACCTTGAGTCAGTTTTCAGTCACAGTAAGGACGGAAATCTTACTGATAACATTTCCAGTCTGATCTCCGCCAGGTGTGTCTGGGGGCGTGTGGGCGGGGAACAGTCAGTGTTTCCAGCGTGGATGCATGAGGGTGGGTGGTAGGTAGGTAGGTAGGTAGGTAGGTATGCAATGTTTTTAATGAAGTCATCTTGTTTAGCATAGTCTCAGTTTTCTTTAACACAGAATAGTGTAACGGTGTTATAACCGAGCGTCCTGGGCTCGTCTAACTGTATAAACTTAATGAGGAAACAATAAACAGGCCGATAACTCCAAACTTCTGAATTCAAACGTTATTTATTTAGTCGTGGAAAAAGGTTTCAGTCGTAGTCGTCTGGACGCTGTTTTCAGAATCGAGACGTTTCGGCTCCCATCCGGAAGTCATTCTCAATTGTGAAAGAAATGGGACGGGAACTCAGAAATTTAAGCTACTCTGTGTTACGTAAGCCCCGCCCTCAGGAAGGAATCTACCTGAGTATCTGTTGATTAGCTAGTTTCACCTGAAACTGACCTAATAGTTTCCATGATGGCTCAGTAATCAGTAATCAGGCCTGTTGTTTTCTGGCTGCACCTCCCTCATCACTGTTAAGTACCTGATTAGCATGTGATTGACCACGGTGTTAATACACTGTGATAGACTTTGGGCAAGTTGAATCTCAGACCACCGTTTCTGTTCAAAGAGGGGTTTTCTTTTTTCACAAAAATGGCTTCTACGATGGAGCACTCCTGGACGAATGAGGGACTACACCGTATTGTTATTTATTTAAACCCCTCCCTCCCTCCCTCCCTCTCCACTCCCAAACAAAGAAGAGTTGAATACCGAAGGCGAAGGGAACAAAGATAACGAAAACGGGGATTTATCGTGCCTAACTTCAGTGGATCATAACATATCGGGTATATTTTCAAAAATTGTAAAACACCGCACAGAAAAATGTTAGGCTGATGGGTCCTGTAGTATGTGAGATTAGCTGTGGACAGATAAACACACGACCAAATGCACGATCCCCGCCAGATCGTGCATCGTGCAATCTACGAAATGATGAAACAAACCGTCATCAGATAATTACTTTTTCTGAAGCTTGTGTTGGAACACTTCTGCAGTTATTTATGTGGCTTGAAAGGTTCAGCCGGATGTCACTGCGTCTGTCTGTATATATATATATATATATATATATATATATATGAAACAAACAATAGACTCTGAGGGAGTGATCACACTTGATGGATGAAGCATCAGCAGAAAATAAACCTCTAATCTCTGGCTTCCCTCCTCTACAGATCTGCTGCTCACTGAAAGAAACAGTGAGAACAGATGGAGCCTAAATGTTATCAATGGAGAGAAAAAGCCGACTGGTGTGTGTGTGTGTGTGTGATGCATTTAAGCAAATCCAACTCGAGTATCAAAAACACTTTCATACAGGGAAAAGTTCAACCTTTTAAACCCATTTTTGAGGTTTTACTTATGCACTCTGCTATACATCAGACCTGGAATATATTGTAATGCTTTTTTTTTTAAATTTATTAATGACCACAACGACCGTAAAGATGGCGTCTAATCTATCAATTCACCTATTTCGTGTTCAGATGTAAGCTTACATTAAAAAGGTCTACTTATACCACGGACCTGGCTGATTTAATTTACTTTAAGTAAGTTTCCACCCAAACGCAGCGCCAACCCGTAACCACATTTTCAGAATACTGGCAAAAGAAAATGCGCGTTTTTAATGCGCGTTTCCATCCGCTACTGTTACGTTTAATAATAAAGCTGGCTGGTGGAGATAAACAGCTGGTGGAGCTAATTCTCCAGTCGCCGCCATTAAACAGAAGAAGAGGACACAACGAGACGATGGGAAACATGACGTTTCTGTTAATGTTTCATTAATGCGAGGAAGGTTACCGCCTCCTCATCGCTCCACACAGATCTGATGCTTTCGGCTCTTCGCTTTAACTCACGTGCGTCATGTACGCCATCATTTATTCACTCAGTCTGTTTCTATATCTGCGCATTTTATCAATACGCCAACTTTTCCACCTCAGCTAAGTGTAAAAACGTTTTGGTTTTTTTTTTTGCTATATTTTGAGAGTTTTTTTCCACATTTTTTCACGTTTCCACTCGTTTTTTTATTGAAAAATGTTTAAATGCCCTTAAACAGGTGGATGGAGACGCACCTTGTGACGCAGGTGTTTGCAGTTATAAATTTATGCACTCTAGACAAAAGACAGCGACAGTGAGGCTTAGCTAAAGAGCTTGGAGTTATTTGTGTAACCAAGAACAAAAACTAGAAGAAAAGCTTCTCAGAAAAAACCCCCACAAACCTAATTGCAAACTTTGCATCCGCAGTATCCGTTACGATCGTGGGACGCACAACTTGTCGGGTGTTTTACCTGAGAGAGTGCTGCAGGTGAGCTAACCTGTAACAGACAGACGCAGCAGATTAAATCTTTTCTTCACTTTGGGGGATTTTTCAGCACTGTTGGATGAAAGTTTCCCACTGAGCTGAAAATCTGTATTTTGGGATTTACATTTTAATTTCAGGCTGAACGCCGGACTGCCTAGTTACCATAGCAACCGCCCACCTGCGGGAGATTAAAACCTGTTTAACATGTGTATCCGAGGTGCGTTCAGGTGTCGGAGCTCCACGGTGTGCACGGCGATGTCTAAGCTATTAAAAATCCCCAGGAACAAGCTCCGAACACGGGGTCACGGGGAACCGAACCCCATCTGCTCGACACTGATAAAAACCTTTATTCAGCTTGCTTCTACTGACTAACCAAACTCCAGTAAGTTTACTATCTATTAAATATATTTCATCTTTAAAGAGAGAGATTTATATAGAGGACCAAAGGTGACAAAACTCTTAGAAAATAAATACACGATTGAATGAGTTTGGCTTTCTTAATTTATTCATCCAGTTTCCTTTACACAAGCGAAACCTAACCCGCCCTTAATGTGTATTTCTACTTTTCTTGGCATTTTTTAAACACTAGAACGGCCACGACGGCCATTTTGAAATTTATTTATATGTGCAATAACTTTGTTGAATAAAAAAAAAATAATACAATCTTGCTGGTACCTGACTTTTCCTAAAAGTATTTGTATTTTTTATTTACAATAGGTTTTATATAAATTAAACAAAAGGCAAAGAAAATATAGATCGTTTTTACCTATTTCGGCCACACACGGTCACATTGACCGCAGTGACTTTCGCGCTATTCTGTTGTTCTATCGTGGCCCGACAGCAAACACGAAGCTCACGGCCTTCTTGTGTGTGTGTTTGACGATGGCGTGCTGAAACACATCAGGTGACAGCTCATGACCTGACAACTTTGGCTGGCTGCGGATGTCAATTCAAAACCCGTGCTGAACGGTGAACGGGGCTCCGTTTCTGGGGAAAAGAGGAGCCGCGGAGCCACCCTCTCTCCCGAAAACTGGGGGGAGCCATTCCTGGCGGAGGGAAGAAATATTACCACGGATGATTTCTTCACTTCTCTGAAACTTGCCCGGGCCTGGTCGCCCCCCCTCCTCCGCAAAAGAGCAAGCGGAGCTGTTCAGCACAAAAGGCGTTAAATGTGTAGATGCGACGCTCACCATCACTCAGGGAAAGCCGAGGAAGAATGTATGTTTGCTGAGCTCCGTGCGCACAAGCGTGGGCATCACCGACGGGCCGAAGGCAAAGCGGGAGTCGGTGGCACTGGTGTGAATATAGCGTCTGCAATAATTACGGTTTACTATATGCGATGATATGAATATTGATAAATGTATAATTAAACTTTTTTTAAATGTATATTTTGGTGTTATTTGTTTTTTTAAAAGATATCCTAACACATTAAATGCATTAATCTCCCATTTGGGTAATTTATCATTAGAGATTATAGACAATTCTAGTAAGTTTGGAAGTCTGGCACTTCTGGTGTGAAGCTGCAATAAATTTAACCAGACTAAGAGTCTACAGTCATGCTAGCGGCTGTACTACAGTGGTGCTTTGTGCTAAATGCTAATGTTAGCATGCTAACATGCTCATGTTAAGCTGGTATGTTTATCATGTTCACCTTCTCAGTTTAGCGTGTTAGCATGCTAACATTAGCTAATTAGCAGTAAACAGAGTGCAGCTGAGGCTGATGGGAGCGTCAGCAGCTCTGCAGGTGTTCGGACACGTTAACATGTCGACCTGATGGTGGCGCTGGATGGAAAGTCAGAGGATCCGCAGAGTTATTACAGTTCATCCTGAGGGGAGCGTGAACGATGAAGCACGTTTCATCGCAGT
Organism: Siniperca scherzeri; assembly: GCA_027580175.1. Lineage (NCBI taxonomy): Eukaryota > Metazoa > Chordata > Actinopteri > Centrarchiformes > Sinipercidae > Siniperca > Siniperca scherzeri. Next base: position 22,082,212 of record CM050854.1, read on the forward strand.
CCAACAGCTGCTGAGATGTTTCAGTCTGAACCAAAGTGGAGGACCGACCAAAAAGCAGCTAAAGAGCGAGATATTTTTCTCAGGAGTTGGTGGAGACCAAAAACAGAGCTAAAAGGAGAGTGGATATTGGACTTTATCACAAACAACCAGTGACTCCAGTGGGATAATCATGTTTGCTGGTTCTGCTTGACGCCATGTTTTCTGCCCCCTAGTGGCAAAGAACTGGTCAACGCAGCATTTAAGGCAAAAGAGTTTCCCCTCGGGGATCAATAAAGTATTTCTGTCTTTTTTTTTTTTTTTTTAAAATCGGTGCCAAGTCAGTAACATCTGTTTGAACTTTAGTTGTCAAGGTAAACAAATATTGCAGCTGTCAGCCGTTTAAATCCACTCACACATAAAACAGCTGTTTGAACACCGAGTTAATTTATTTTTCAAAATGTCTCCTGTCATCAATTTATCACATTCAAAACATACAGAGAACATTAATGAAATATTTCATAGAAACTAAATACAAAGTTAACAGATCACTTATATAATCTATTATAATCGGTACTCCGATTACTGTAATCTGATTACAGTGTAATTACTACACATTATTCTGGTTACAGGGTTTTCTGACGACGAGTCTAAATACTCACTGTTTTCACGATACTGAAGAGTTTAGTCTGCTATTTTGGTATTTTCATTGTTTTACTCTGACTACTACATTCTGCTCTCTGTTCCAGATGTGCGTTTGTTTTAAATCTCTTTGTGTCCCTTCAGTAACAGGTCCATGTACGCTCCAGTCACCAGACTCTCCTTTGAAACACCCAGCTTCTCCATCAGATCCTCAGCCACCTTAAAAAAAACAAACAAAACAAAACACAAAACTGATCAAAACAAACTATTTTAGAACTTAAAAGTTTTACCCAAGACCCACGGTGGTGCATATACCTCAGAGTTATACAGGTTAAATTAATAGTTGTACATTATAATTATAATAATTATCTTTTTAACTGCAGCACATAGTCCATAGGTGTCAAACTCTGGCCCGCGGGACAAATTTGGCCCGCAGTGTAATTATATTTGGCCCGCGAGGCAATACCAAACGACTACTAGAGCTGGCCCGCCGGTGTTATACAGCGCTAATACTACAAATCCCATAATGCTCTGCTGTTGTTTTGGCGCGTCAATCATGACAGGACCCAGAAACGCCCTCTCCTCTGCGACAGCAGTCATAGCGACCTCGTGCTACAACTGTCGCCGCGCTACCCCTTCCCAAAAATGGCGGAAAGAAAAAAGGCAGGAAACAGGAGCTTTTTTTTTTGGACAGGCGGGCGGCAGAAAATCTGTTTACATGTGTTAAAGACACACCTGTTAAAAAAATACATAAAAATAATATCAAAAATAAATATATTTTACGTTGAAATTTGGCTCAAAGCAAACGGTAATAAGCGTTGCTTGTTCCATATTCAATGTTTAAGCAAAACTTGTTTATTATATATTAAAAGGTTCATTTGTTCAATGTCGGCCCGCGACTTTGTTCAAGTTTTAAATTTAGAGTTTGACAGCCCTGACATAGTCGGTATCTTCCCAGCTCCACGTATTATTACAGGTTGTCATTTTAACTTTTAGGGTATATTTAGCTAATTTTAAGTGTAGCTTTTCCATCATATCCATTTCTTTCATGCATCCAAAACTCAAGCGGACATCTGTAAATTATGAAAATAACCAATCTGGATTAATTTAATCCTCGCTTTTTAATGGAGTAGTCATTTATTAACCTCAGTTATTAGGCTGCTGGAGGGAAAGTTACACGCTAATGTTAGCAAAACATGCTTTTTATGGGATGTCGGACTGATCGACATCCCACTGAGCAACGCCGCTAGTGGCTAAACAGTTCAAACCTACCTGCTGTCCCTCTTCAACAGTCTGCTCTGGACGCATCACCACCTGAACAAACAAACAAACAAACAAACAGGTTATTCGGCCGATGAGTTTACATTTACTGCGTCTGCATCGATTGTGATTTCATTTCCTCGCACCTGTTTGTCTTTCAGGAGTCAACTTTCTCACTGATTTCCAGTTCAGTAACCTGCTCGTCGCTGCGCTGTCTGCTCCGCCGGGAAATCACGCTTCCAGTACAATATTTTCAAATACCGTAACGACTGTAATAAAATGTTGTACATCAACCGCGCGGACACGCGATGCTTTGAACAAGAGACGGGCAGCTGATGCCGAAGCTCGCTGCTGTTTCAAATACATTGTGCCAAATGAAGAAAATCACCTGACCGATGACGTCCGAAGCTTCAAACGTCTCTGCTGCTTCAGAAAGATTCATTCAGCCTGACAGTTCAGAAGGTTTTACAGCTGAAACACGCGATCGGCACGTTAGTGGGATAAGAAGATGTAACATTAGAAAGACATAAATCGTAAGTATCCTGATACCAAGTAATGAGGTCACGAAAGGCTACTTAAATGATATCACTCTCCAATCACATCGCGACTATGAAAAATCACATAAATATCAACCACGAAGTTTAAAAAACACGAGCCAGCAGTGGCACTCGGACTAAAACTACACCAAAAAGGTACTTTAGTGTTTGTGTCAGCAAAGATATTTCACATCCAGGCTTTTTGGACAACGCATAATTATTTTACCGTAACATATTGCACAGTAGCATCTATATTTAATGCAGCACTTCTGAACAAAAGTATAAAGATTTAATAATAATAATAACAACAACAACACGCAGGCTCCTTGGACTTTTATTGCTCAAATATGAGACTAAAAGTATTAATATCAAGGTGGTGCTCCGGTGCTGAAGGGCTGCTGTAAGTTTTACAAACCACCAGGTGTCGCTGTGTTTGCTGAGTTCGAAGCCCCGAAGCAGCTTCACAAGGCTTCATCACGACTTTAAACCAGCTGTGGAGGTGATATCATTACTCGGTGACACCACACGGAGCAACAAGGTAGGAGATAAAAGCTAATTAAATCAGGTTGTGCTCGCAGCGCACAGGGTTAAAGACGCCGGCCGTGTGTTTGCAGTATGGAGGACTTTTGTTGATGTCTTCCCTGCTTTCCTGCGAGCTCTCTGCTGTATTTAATCTAATAATAAAAAAGGTTTAATATTCCCCAAGATTTGGATATTTTCCTTTAAAATATTAGAGAGTGTCATCGTGGTCCTGTGTTTGCTTCTCCAACAGTTATCAGATATATTTTCTGACAATTATGAAGATAATATTTCATTATTGGAAGATCGTTCCTCATAACTGCATGACTCAGATGTTACAATAATGATAGAGAGAAGTAATAATTGTGAGAAAACAGTACTATGAACATGACTTTCTGCTTTTGATTATGTGCTTTCATAAAAACAATATTTAAGCTTAATATATATAAATAAATGTAATACAAGTTATAATATTTAACCTTGTAAAAACACTGTTTCCTGCCAGTCTCTGAGGGTTAAACGTAAACGACTATTTTCATTGTCAATTTATCCGTCTTCAATTAATTGTTTGGTCTGTAAAATGTCAGAAAATTGGATCACATTTAAGAAGCTGAAACCCGAGAATGTCTGGCTTGATTTTTGCTTTACGAAGGACGATTATCAAAAATGTCTTTCCATCGACTGATCGATTAATCATTTCAAATCAAGTCCCTAAACTGTGTGTGTGTGTGTGTGTGTGTGTGTGTGTGTGTGTGTGTTGACCTCCAGCTCCATGTAGTTTCCCAGTCCCTCCACTGCGTCCAGGTGAACTCTGGTCTGACCAATCAGAAACAGTCGTCGCTCCTTCCGCACTTCACCTTTAACCTCGAGGGCGTCTGACAGCACGGCCTGAACACACACACACACACAGTTATTAACCTGAAATATATATATATATATATATATATATATATATATATATATATATATATATATATATATATATATATATATATATATATATATATATAAGTATAATATAAATTATATAAGTATATATTTGCAGAAACACAGGTTGGTGTTTTACCCGGAGACTGGACGGGTCGTTGGTTGGACTGATGGAGTAACGGGACAGTTTGGGTCCATCGGTGTCCGGACGCTCGTAGAAGATCAGCTGACCTGACCCGTTCTAACAAACAAACAAACAAACAAACAACCAGTGAGTCGGTTTCATAGCGGGGAACAAGATGAGGTTTATTCAGGCAACATTACTTTGTTGGGTTTTTTTTTTTTTAATCTATTTTGATTTTTTAACTTCTTTTATATCTAATGCAATTTTAATTTATTTGTTTTTTCAATCTTTTGTATCTTGTGAAATTTCAATTTTTTAATGTTCATTTTATTTATTTTTAAGTTTTTTTCTCTTTATTTTTTAAATCAAATTAAATGAATAATGTCTTGATTTTTATCTTTTCTTATATGACCTATATCATCTTTTGTTTATTTATTTATTTGTTTGTTTTCCCATTTTATTTATTCATTTTCACGATCATTTCTTGTGAGTGTTGTTCTCGGGTATTTTTTTGCATATTGTCTTTTTAGAATCACGTTTGCATTGATCACTATTGATTGTCTGAACCTGTTTAACACTTATTACAACACAAGCTGTTGTTTTCAAGTATATTAAGCCTTTAGCCCATCGTGCCTTTTAAAGAACCTGATGAAGCAACAACTTCTTCTTCTTCTCCTTTCGGCTGTTCCCTTTCAGGGGTCGCCACAGCGAATCGTGTGCCTCCGTCTAACCCTGTCCTCTGCGTCCTCTTCACTCACACCAGTTAGCTTCATGTCCTCTCTCACTGCATCCATAAACCTCCTCTCTGGTCTTCCTCTAGACCTCCTGCCTGGCAGCTCCAGCCTCAGCATCCTTCTGCCAATATATTCACAGTCTCTCCTCTGAACACGTCCAAACCGCCTCGATCTGGCCTCTCTGACTTTATCTCCGAAACATCTAACACGAGCCGTCCCTCTGATGTCCTCGTCCCTGATCCTGTCCGTCCTCGTCCCTCTGATGTCCTCGTTCCTGATCCTGTCCGTCCTCGTCCCTCCCAAAGAGAACCTCAGCATCTTCAGCTCTGCTGCCTCCAGCTCTGCCTCTCGTCTTTCCTTCAGCGCCGCTGTCTCTAAGCTGTACGACATCGCTGGTCTCGCCGCCGTCTCCAACACCTTTCCTTTCATTCTTGCTGAGACTCTTTTATCACACAACACACCCGACGCTTTTCTCCACCCGCTCCAACCTGCTCGCACTCGCCTCTTCACCTCTTTTCCTGACGAAGCAACATGTGATGCGCTTATTAGTGTTAATTAAAGATCACTGATTGTATATTTTTATGGGCTGAATGTGCCGTCACACAAACACCTCAGTTGCTTGTCAGTTTAGTCAGTGTTATGCTCCCAGTGGCCACCGGGTGGAGCCCACAGTTCAGTCTCTGGTGCTGATGGTGGAGCTCCACTGACTTCCTGTTAGACACACACACACACACACACACACACACACACAGCGTACTGTACGTACCATGAAGTCTCGCAGCTTCAGTCGTCCTTGGCTACAGTTGAAGAACGTGTCGTGCTGTCTGATGATCGTGCCCTCTGATTGGCTGAGCTGGGCGGCCTTCTCGGCGAACCGGGCCGGGTCGCTCACTTTGGCTTTAATCTCCACGTTGGACGGCATGACTCTACTGAGCATGTGCAGAACAGAGAGAGAGCAGGTAGTCAGACAGGTGTTTGAAAGTGTATTAAAATAAACTGAACTCTGGGACCGTCAACGGTCCCGGTTAACTGCTGATTCCCTGCTGTCTTGTAATCAATCAATCAATCAATCAATCAATCAATATATTGGTCTGCTTAGGAAAGGTAAAATGAGAAAATATAACCAGATGAATTAAAGGTCAGGGCAGAGACTTTAGGAAAAGTGAGGAGGTGAAAAACCAGTTAAACGGAGTAAAAGAAAGAACATTTTTATTTACTTTATCAACTGATGGGACATAAAGAAAACCTTTGTTTTCACGCAGAAGTTAATTAACCCCTTAATATTTTATGTATGAGCAGACTGAGGAAGATCAACAATATTAGTGGTTGAAAGTAACTTAAGTACATTTACCCAGTAACTGTACTTTAGTACAGATTTGAGGTACTTTTCCTTGAGTATCTCCAGTTTCTGCAACATGATACTCAACAATTACAGTACTTTTTACTCCACTGCATTTATTTAAGTTAGAAATTACTTTTCAGAGTCAGATTAAAAGCTAAAAAAAATATAGAATTAACAAATAAAAGTATGATGTATTATTTATGTTAGAATAAGACAAGAATTTATTGATCACAACCTCCCCAGCAGTAATTAAAGTAATTAAATGAGCTCCACCTTCACCAGCTTCAACATTAAAGTGATGAACACATTAATGCATCAATAATTACAATCCAATATAATATTATTCTGAAAAGAGCCATTCTGTAAAATGAGTATTTTTACTTTTGGTGCTTCAAGTATATTTTTTCATGCTAATACTTAAGTAAAGGGTATTTCTACACTGTGGTATTACTACTTTTACTCAAGTAAAATATCTTTGTGCTTCTTCCACCACTGCTTATCCTTAAACTTACTTGCATAAAGAGTAATTAGCAGAAACATTATCATGTAACAGTAAATGTGCCACACTGTTAGCTAGCTACATCACTAGCTAACAGTCAACTCCACAGCATCACATTCAAGCTAACGCTAGCCAGCTTGTCCGCTACCTAGCTAGCAGCTAACTCCAGCTGCTAACAGCGTATTAAACATGGCCGACAGCTAACTATAAGCACAAACAGCAGAACACATGAATAAAAACTACCCATGTAAGGACTTAACTTTGTTGTCTTACCTGTTCTCGGTGTTTCGGTTGCTGCCTGTACTTGATTTTACCGCGAAACACTCCCTCCGGGGCGGAGCGCCAGCAGCGGTCTGAGAGCAGCTGACTACACCCAGAGGGAGCCGAGAGAAGCCGCCAAACTGACCGCGGAGCAGCGCTGAAAGACGGGAGCGCCACATCTACGAAGGGGTCCCTCCTCCTCGTGGATGTATGAGGGGGGGATCAGGAGGGAATCACTGCGCCTGCGCAGAAGACACACAGCACAAATGAAACGAAGACGTCTCACTCCGCTTCATTTCTGCTGTACAAGAGTAACAGCCGCCATCATGGCTGAATTTTAAAGGAGTACTCCACCTAAAATCTATCTATTGAGCATCAAACACTCGCACCCGATAGATTTGAAGGGTGGTTTTGAAAAATATGTAGCTTGCGCCATCACGGGCATGACAGTTACGGCAATTCAAATCGTGACCCAGTAAAAATATCGTCAATATATCCACAGAAACTTCTCAAAAACTCCTGCAGAATTATCCAGGCCTACTTCTCCTCCATTGATCCATATGGTCATTACATACCAAACACTTTTCTACAAAAGAGCCATGTGTTTCTTACATTATCACCTCGCCAGAGCTCCAAATCTCTGTGGAAAGTAGTGCATTTAGTGTTTTAGTGGCAAAATGAAGATTGATTAAGCTACAGGTAGAGGTGCACACAGGCTCAAAATGTTGCAACCAATCCAAAACAGACCCATGGAAAATGTACCTGTACTGTGTAGGCTACCTGACAGGTGGACACGTTCTAAAGGCGTGGGGTGAATGCGAGATGTTTCGCTTTGTGTTGATGCGGGAAGTGTTTATGATGTAGATTGTATGTGTTTGGAAAAAAGGAAAATATACACGTACTTTTCATGCATACATTTATTTTACAAAGAGACCTGATCCAAAATGGACCCAAGGACAGTCAGACCCGGTGCCAAATACAATAAATGATAATTATACCGGATTCAAAGCGGAAATTGTCATGCAGGATTTTTAATGCAAGATAAAAATGTACTTGCGTAAAACAAAAAAAAGACCACATCCTAAAAGCTCTAAAGCTCACTGATTAACATATTCTGTCTCATTTTTTTAACATCCGCACACAAACACTAACGAGAAAATGACAAAATCCGTACTTTGAGCACCGACATGAGAAGAAAATGTCAAATTATTCCTTTAAAGCCAGTTTTCAGTCTCAAGCTGCGGTTCCTTTAACCGCCACTAGATGCCGCTCAACCAAACTTTGACTGTATTGAAGTGAATAGAAAAACCTCTCGACTTCTCTTTGGAAACACAAAGTCAACACATTTCTTCTTTATTCTGCTAATGCAGAAACTTCATACCTTCGTGTTTTTAAAGCTCGTGTTGTTCTTTTCTTTGTGAATCACGAAAACTGCACCTTAAAATAAAATTACTGATTCAGGTGGCAGATTCGATAGCTGCCTCTCTGCGTCTGTGATTGGCTGGTCACTACTGACACTTACTAGTATGACATCATGACAGCATTTCTGTTTATACATGTTTACCTCCACTGCTGTCTATGCCAACACACACACACACACACACACACACAGCTGAAACATGACTGCATTTAGCTCGCAATACGACCTTTATGTGTGTGTGTGTGTGGGTTTGTGTCTGCTGCCTGGCATTACTGGGCAACTGGACAGCATCATGGTGAGAGAAAGAGGGAGCGAGAGAGCATCAGAGAGAGAGACGGAGAGAGAGATGGGTGGGTGGTGGGTGGGAGGGAGCAGAGGTCGGTTGGCATTGGTAAAACAAATCAGGAAAGAAGAAGCCTGATGGAAAGCACCGCTGAGGAAAAACAAAGACGTCTGTGCGTTTTTTCTGTGAGTAAAATGCTTTGGAAATAACAACAATCACGATTTAGATCCATAACAACATCCATGATGTTACTGGTGTTAATTATCCAGGCTGCTAACTAACCGGAGAGCAGAGTAAAGAGAGACTTGTCTGTCTGTCTGTCTGTCAGCTTGTCTCAGGATGACCGTCACATATTCCAGTAAAGTGGCGAACGCCACCTTCTTCAGTTTCCACCGGCTGCTGCTGCGTTGGAAGGGAAGCATCTACAAGCTGCTGTACCGAGAGTTCGTCGTGTTCGCTCTGCTCTACACCGTGCTCAGCATCGTATACAGGTCACACACACACACACACACACACACACACACACACACAGTGACGGTATGTTTGCAGAGTGTATTATTAGTCGGATGTTTCCTTTAAAACGTGTACTTTTTAAAGCGTAAGTCTTGTGATATTTTTCTTCTTGTCAACAAAACCAGCAGCGAACGTATCTGCTAACAGGTGTGTGTGTGTGTGTGTGTGTGTGAATCGCAGCCTGATGGATCTGCTTCCTGCATCGTCGTCCAGAAACTATTAAAACACATCAGCGAGCCGCTCTGCTGCACTGGGCGACATGTTCCTTCATCACCATGAACACACACACTGTAGTTTATTCTGACTCCGTCACACACACACACCGTCCTGCTGCCCCAAACACTCACTACAGCGCCACACGTGGATTCATCCGCCGCTGGAAATAGTCCCCAGCAGATGCACCGTTTCCTCCCGTTAGTCTGATAAAAAACTACAGCGAGCGGCTGCTTTGGGGCTTTAAGGTTGTTTAAAGGTGTTAAAATCATCTAAATCCGCTCTGTCTGACAGTAGCCTCAGTTTGTGCAGGTCTTCAGTGAAGGTGGATGATGTTTACACTGAGTGGAACATTTAAACCTAAAACTCCATGTTTTTTTTTTTTTATGGCTGCATCATTTCACCAAATGGAAATATTATTTACATTTCCTCAAAAATCATCCTGACATGTTTGTTTATCTTTTGTAAACTTTGGAATCTCCACTACAGCTGAATATTACATTTGAAAAAGGTTTGGCTGTGCAGCGAGAGTTTGTAATGAGGTAAACTGCTGTTTTAAAAAAAAAAAGAAACTATATATTTGTGTTTTTAAAGATTTACGTCTTCAGTAGGAACCAACGGGCTCGGAGCTGAGAGCCGCAGACAGGAAGTCAGACAGGAAACTGTGTGATCATGGCTTAAAGGTCCAGTGTGGAGGATTTAGTGACATCTAGCGGTGAAATTGCAGTTTGCAACCATTTGAACACCGCTCGCCTCGCCCTCCCCTTCTAAGGGTGTAGGAGAAACTACGGTGGCCGCGAAACTCGCAAAAAAACACGAACAGCCCTCTCTAGAGCCAGAGTTTGGTTTGTCCGTTCTGGGCTACTGTAGAAACATGGCGGCCCCCGTGGAAGGGGACCCGCTCCCTCTGTAGATATAAACGGCTGATTCTAAGGTAACGAAAAACACAACGATTCTTATTTTCAGGTGATTAAACACTGATAAAAACATACTTATAAATATTATATTTCTGCCAGTAGCTCCTCCTAAACGTTGCGCACTGGACCTTTAATAAATCGCGTTATATTTATAACAGCATTTTCTCAACATCAGTTTGTTAAGATATTCAGATAAGAACTGAAAATCGCCTCGTAAAACTGTGTAACTCGTGACTTTTTTGATTTTTTTTAACAAAATCGAACATTTTTCAAAGAAAATCTAAAAGTATTCAGGATCTCAGGTTGCGACAGAGTTTGATCACATTTAAAATGATCGTTCATTTAGATACGTGAACTGAGAATCGTGGTGCATCTACAGTTTATAAGAATTTGGTCATGTCCGATGGTCTTTGACCGAAATGTTGTTTTCAATAAACGTGATACTGACAGTGTGCAACTTTCCTCTGTCACAATGGAAAGACCATAAACCAGATTACGGACTTATCGTCACATCCAAGCTGCAACCACACGTCTCTCTGAAGGCAGCCAGGCACCAAAGCACATCCTCCTTTAAGCTCTTCCTCTTTTTAATAGATCAATGATTCTGAAAAACACCACTTGGAGTCATATTACAACAAGCGAAAGTGACTATTCAGAGTTTAACTTATTGTAGAAAAAACTTGAAAGTGGGTGTTTTCCAATTCACTTCAATGCGGTCAGAGTTTTGTTTTGGAGCTGCATCTAGTGGCCATTTAAAGGAACTGTACCAAGCCTCCGATTGGCTGGAGAGGAGCCATAATTGGTCGGTTTGTCGTCAGTTACTGGTTGTGACGTCTGTGTCCTCTGTGCTGCAGGCTCGTCCTCTCCGAGCAACAGAAGAGATTGTTCGAGAAACTTTCCATATACTGTGATAAATACGCAGAGCAGATCCCCGTCACCTTCGTCCTGGGTACGTCTCACTGTTTACTGTCTGTTTACTCTAACCAAATGTGTTTTAGTTGCCTAACCATTAACCATATCCTCACCATAGTTTAGTTGCCATGACCACGATCTTTCCCTAACCATGCCTAACCATGCAGGACTAAAAACGATTAAAGGTTTCAAAGGTTTGTTTGTCATATGTAATATGTGCGTGAAATGTGGCGTGCTCCTACGTTGTGCTAAACGATTAGCGTGAAAAAAGGGATTAGAAAAAGGAAATGTAAAGGATAAAACATCGAGATAAATAAATTCTATATTCCTACATGTTACAGAAAGAGAGCACATGCTCGGGGGGGAACCATGAAAACAAAATCATCACCTACTTTGTCCAAAAAAATGCAGAAAAAATGCAGGAGGCAGCCTAGTGTTTCATTATTTTCTATATGGGGACAGCTGGTTGTGCATATGGCTTTTATATCACGGCCGTGCACAAAACGCTGTGTTTAAATGGTTCTCCATTTCTAGCTAATGGTGTTGGTGCTAATGGCGTCGCTCTGTGGATGGCGATGTCAGTCATTTCACCACTTTGGTCCAGAGTTAAATATCTCAACAACAACTACTATTTGATGGTTTGCCATGAGACGTGCTTCGTCGTTCACGCTCCCCTCAGGATGAACTGCGATAACTCTGCCGATCCTCTGACTTTCCATCCAGCGCCACCATCAGGTTGACGCGTTAACGCGTCCGACACTTTGGTTTCTGACCGAACACCTGCAGAGCTGCCGGCGCTCCCATCAGCCTCAGCTGCGCTCTGGGTTTACGGCTAATTAACAAATGTCAGCATGCTAACATGCAAACCCAACATGGTGAACATTACCATCAGCATGTTAGCATGCATTAGCATTTAGCTCAGAGCACTGCTGTGCACAAGTACAGCCTCACAGAGCTGCTAGCACGGCTGACTCTTGTTTAAAGTGTGTTTTATAGTGAGTTTAATTCATGGTCGGGTTAGTTTTACAGCTCAGTTAACTAGAAACGCAATGTGGATCATCAATGCTGTTGCTATGGTTACCCGCGCTTTAATATACTGCACCTTGAGGCTAAAGCACTAAAGATTAATCTATATTTCACTAAATTTTGTTTGAGATGTCCCCATGTATGATTTTAACAGACACCTGCCGGCCAATCAGAAACCAGTGTTGTTTGCTGCAGCTGCACAAGTTTTGCGTATTGATCTGTATCGTATCTGTTTTGATGTTTCATTTACATGAGACCAGTTTGACTCCACTTTACTGACTAAAGCCCAAAAGATTATCTCCAGATTCTTTACAACTGAAACGCTGAAAGATAACGCGACCAATGTCTGTCTCATTATCGCTCCGGATTTCGCTCCCTTGATGGACTCCCAGTGGTTCACAGATTACAGACCTGTCACATTCAGGTCAAAGAACACACTCGATACGTGTTATTATTAATAATCACAGGAGGAGCCGGGCTAATATTAGCCCTCTGAGAACAGGGCTTAACACACAGCCACACTGACTGACGCATGAGTGTTGTGTTAAGTACAATTTTGAGTTACTTTACTTGAGTATTTCCATTTTATGCTACTTTATACTTCTACTGCACTACATTTCTGAAGCCAATATTGTACTTTTGTACTCCACTGCATTTATTTAACACACAAAATATACACTGACTAATAAATTATGTATGTATTATTATGGATTAAGCCACCCAGCAGTGTATGAAGTAGTTGCATCATTAGTTAATGCAGCACTAATTAGAATCCAGTGATATAATATATATTATTATAATGAGTGCTTTTACTTTTACTACTTTAAGTATATTATGATGCTCAGACTTATGTGCTTTCACTTAAGTAAGACTTTTACCTTTAACATTATTTCTACACTGCTGCATTTCTACAGTACTTCTCCCACCACCGTTGGTGACTAACGACTAAACTGAAATAAAATAGTCGCTCACTAAAAAACTGAAAATATGGCTATAACTGGTTCCTGTCTGAGCAGACAGACAGGCAGACAGACAGGCAGGCAGACAGACAGGGTGTTTGGTTGCCTCATTAGCAGGCTGCTAATGGAAACAGATCATTAAAGAGCAGAGAAAGGCTAAAAGCAGGATGAGTGTGTATCTGATTCACACTCAGAGAACACACAGTATCTGCAGTTTACGTTCCCGGGGAGCTACGTAGCATTTTTATCAGCCTTCAAACCCCCGTGTTTCCTACGTCCAACGCTTCCTCAACATAAAAACTCCACACTTTTACTCATACGAGTTGATAAATACAGGTCTATTATTATTTAATTTGCTCGTCCATGATATGTAAATTCATTTGGCTATGCTCAACACACGCTAAACAGAGACTAAATGCACGCTCGACACATTAAAGGCACACTGATGCTAAACATGCTACACTGTGAGATAGCTAAACCCGCCTAGCAGCAGTTACGTTGTTATATTTGTGAGATTTGGAGGTGCTGGTGGGCCGATTCTTTGGTACATTTGGACAGAGCCAGGCTAGCTGTTTACCCCTGCTTCGTACATTAAAAACACCAAACACACACTAAAAACAAGGAATCTGGGGTGAAGCTGCTGATAGAGCTTTATTTGTCTGAATTAAAAATGAATTTAGGGAAAATACACACTGTTGATCGGTGCGTCTTTGTGCTTTAGGCTTTTACGTGACTCTGGTGGTGAATCGATGGTGGAACCAGTTTGTTAACCTGCCCTGGCCGGACCGACTGATGTTCCTCATCTCCAGGTTCGTTCAAGCTATCAGAAAGTATACGCTCATTCTGCCTGCACGGCTTTTAACGTCTGTGTTGAATTTGGTTGATGGGAAACTTTCTCGGTCAGGTGATTTTGCACCCGTGTTGTTTTTTTTGCGACCTTATTGACCTGGTTTTTGCAGCGGTGGGTGACCTTTGAACGTTCTTCCCGTAAACAAATTTTACGAGCCGTTCACACGCTGAAATGTTCGGGTTAGTCGGGATGGCGATCCAGGATCGTGATGGTCCTGAATCACAGGCTGCTTACCTGAACGATGAACACAACGCCAACACATCAGCATCAAGCAGCGGTGGAAAGTAACTAAGTACATTTACTCAAGTACATTTACTCAAGTACATTTACTCAAGTACATTTACTCAAGTACATTTACTCAAGTACATTTACTCAAGTACATTTACTCAAGTACATTTACTCAAGTACATTTACTCAAGTACATTTAAGTACAATTTTGACGTAGTATATCCAATTTATGCTACTTTTAAACTTCTACTCCGCACTACATTTATTTGACAGCTATAGTTTGATTTTACATACAAAACGTATGATCAACTTCAGTTATCGTTACAGATTAAGCGCCCGCAGACCCTCACGGGTGTTTTCAGTTATGTTGCTGATTAGACCAATCAGGTCGAAGCTCTGCTGGGCTTTACATGAGGTCATCATGTACTTATAAGAATTATAACGTTGTAAATTGCCCCGCAACAAAACTAACAGGAGAGCCCCGATAATAACAAATGATTTATCTTGTGTGCACAAGTTAAAGAAACATATCATCTTTCGGGACCTTCCATAATTTAACACTCTGAAAGTGGCCATTTTGCATAGTGAGTACTTCTACTTTTGATGCTTAAAGTACATTTTGCTGGTAATATTTACTTTTACTCAAGTAGAATTGTGAGTGCAGGACTTTTACTTGCAACAGAGTATTTTTACACTGTGGTATTGTTACTTTTACTTCAACGTAAACGATCTGAGTACGTCTTCACCGCTGGCATTACGTGTTTTAGAGAGGCTCCCGCCACCTTTTAAATTCAGATAATCACTCAGGTTTTAGGGACATTAAACCAAGACAGATGGTGGTTAGTTCATGGTGTTGGTAGGTAGTTCAGGGGGGGTGCACATGCAGAGTACACCGTGTGATTTCTAAGTGTTTCCTCTGCCTCCTCCAGCTGTGTTCAGGGTAAAGATGAATATGGCCGCCTGCTGCGCAGGACGCTAGTACGTTACGTTAACCTGACATCGCTGCTCATCTTCCGCTCCGTCAGCACCGCCGTCTGCAAACGCTTCCCGACCATGGAGCACGTGGTCGAGGCAGGTGAGAGTCTGAGTGTTTAGGTGCGTGAACAGTTTTGTGTTTCGGGTTTTTGATGTATAAAACATATTGTGCAGCCCAAGTAGCCTGCACAGCATGTGTGCAATGCGTACAGTGTTTATATGTTTGTGTGTCCATGTGTGTGACTGAACTGTCCATGCTGTGTCAGTGCGTCAAAACGGAAATGACAGAAGTCAGACGGAGTTCAGCTCCCTTCCCGGCTGTTCCTCTTCCTTCCTGTAATCGTGATCGGACCCCAGGGATTGGCTCATTATCGGCCAGTTAGAGCAGGACTCTAATTGAGCTGCAGGAGAGCAGAGCTGTCTGATCCTTCATGCTTTGTTAGGAGTTAAAGCCCTCAGACTGCGACACAACATAATCCCAGTGTCCGTCTGTAGGCATGTAAGGTTTCTATAAAGCCGATGTGATAAAAGCGAGATGACAGATCAGTTTCAGAGCCAAGAAAAATTTGATTTGATAGATAGATTTGGGAATTTTAGCACTACAAGACTCCTACTTCCTTTGCAATGAGATCCATTTTCTTTGTTTTATCTTTTTGTACGGCATCGGTGGAAAAGTCCAATAAATTTCTGCTGATAGTCAATCCCCCAAGAAGACGATTTCTAATGTTTTTGGTGAACAGCTGACATTCATTAGAGCCAAATTTGGGTCAAAACGTCCCCCCTGTGCACATGAATATTAAGTCCAGTGGAGCCAAATATGATTCTGTCATTTTGTGACGAAACTACACATCCGGAGACAACAAACCCAGCTGCCTCATGAGACGCTGGACTGCTTTAGAAATATTTTTAATGTAATGTATTTATGTCTGTGAAGATCCTCAGTCATCCAGGTCATGGTATTTCCAGAAGGGCTAAGTCACATGAGACCTCAAAGACTTAGGACTCTTGGCTTAGCACTTCTGGGCATCCCAGGTACAGGTCCCAGAGATCTGTTCGAAATGACGTGTTTTGACGAAAACACCTTGAGCCGCCTGACACGGCGATACTAAAATCTGTTTGTCTGCCCCACCTGTAGGTTTTATGACTCCAGAGGAGAGGAAGGTGTTTGAGAACGTCCGTTCTCCTCATCTGAAGTACTGGATTCCTGTTGTCTGGTTCTCCAACTTGGCGTCTAAAGCTCGACAGGAAGGACGCATCCAAGACAGCATCGACCTGCAGAACATTCTCAACGTGAGACACAGATCACACCAACATGAAAGACAAAACAAAACAATTTGAGATGAAGTAAATGTTGCAGAAAAACAAACGTAGCATGTGTTTTCAATGCTAGCTAGCTAGCTAACATATTTGATGGAAGAAAAACTGAAGCTAACATAAAAAGCTAACGAGGCTGTGTTAGCAAACAAGTATATTTTTGATGACTCATCTTGAACTCAGGGTGGTTACATTAACATATCCAATCAAATGTGATTTGGGGTGCTAGCTAACCCCCCCATCATATAAAACCACACTTGACCGTTAGCTAGTGTGGGTAGCTAGCAGAGCAATATTACAGCAGCAGGTATGTGTTTGGATTTCTGCTGGCGAAAACCTTTTTTTACATTTCCAAATAATGTGATTGAGAATTTATTCATTTAAAACTCTTGTCCTCTTGAAATAAAAACGCGGGTGAGCGTAGTGTGGCTGGAGGTGAACAGTCGTACACCTCCATATTGCGCTGTATTCGCTAAGCCACACCCACTTTTGAGTGCTCCAATCACGTGTGATGGATTTGATTTAAATCCCTATCCTAACTAAATGCAGTGATGCAATGTAACTAAGTACATTTACTCAAATACTGTACTTAAGTACAAATTTCCAGGTACTTTACTTGAGTATTTTAATCTCATGCCACTTTCTACTTCTACTCCACCACATCTCAAGACGGAAATCTTGTACTTTTACTTCACTACATTTATCTGACAGCTTTAGTTACTTTACAAATTAAGGTTTTTGCACAGAACATATGAAGAGTTTATAAAATATGATGTTTTGTTATAAATTAAACTCCCCCAACAGTTTATACAAATACAGCTGAAATTATCAGTTGATTAATCAATTAGTCGATTAACAGAAAAAAAGTCATTTTCCGTGTATTTTTCGGACTGGCGGAAAGTTTGTCTCAAAACTACAAATCCACAAGCGTAGAACTGAGATCCACAAATGCGTTTTCGAATCACAAATAAAAACTTAATTTAATGTATTCACAGGTATATATTTTTTTATTTGTGGAATTTGATCCGTTTTATATTTGCAAAATATTCTTGTGAGTTTACAAATCTTCTTTTTTTTTTTTTGTATTTGTGGAAGGTGTTTTATATTTACAGATTACACGTTTTAACGTGGATTGTCGAACTGTTCACACAAATAACACTGAGGCAAATCTGTCTTCATACACTGGCGAGACATTAGTGCAAACATGAAGCATGGACGTGTTCCATTAGGTTACAGATGTCAAAGACAAAAGGGCACTTAAGCAGCCACACACATATCCAGCATCCAGCAAAGCCACTTGAGAGTCTAAAACCCTGTTAGTATGTGACCGCGTAAACCAGACACGTAGGTAATGTGACACTCAGCTCACTCCCCGAAGGGTGGGTGGGGTTGTTGTTCTTCCAATCAGCCTGTTGAGTTACAGAAATGTGGGTTTGGCGACTGCTGCCAAACTGGCAACCCTATTGAATCTGTGCCTCTGTGTCTGCTTTCAGGAGATGAATCTGTTCAGGACTTGGTGCGCGACTCTTTTCGGCTACGACTGGGTCGGCATCCCGCTGGTTTATACGCAGGCCTGTCTCTCTGTTCTTACACCTGTCACCATAACATGTTTAAAACGGATGTAGCTCATCTAATCACATCAGTAATCATCTTCCATCATTACTGTAACCCAATCAGTGCTCTGAACCTCCCACAGAGAGAGAGAGAGGGGTATACAGTGCAGTCTCTATCTCTCTCTCTCTCTCTCTCTCTACAGGTCGTCACTCTTGCTGTTTACACCTTTTTCTTCGCTTGTCTGATTGGTCGTCAGTTCCTCGACCCCGCCCAGCGTTACCAAGGACACGACCTCGACTTCTACGTCCCCGTCTTCACCCTGCTGCAGTTCTTCTTCTACTCCGGCTGGCTGAAGGTGCAGATAACTTTCCCATACAGGAAAAAGCTGGCTTAATGTCAACAAATCCCACGAAATCCAAAAAACGTGTCAGTCCGTCTCTCAGTACTTTCTGACTTCCTGTCTGTGGCTCTCAGCTCCGAGCCCATTGGTTCCTACTGAAGACGTAAATCTTTAAAAACAGCTCACAAGTATATTTGTTGGGGACTATTTTCAGCCGTGGAAAAGACTCACGTAGTTTGCTTGAATGAAACGTAGCTATGCAATAAATTTACCATAACTGCTGCCATTGTGCACGAGCTGATTTTCGATACTTGAAGAAAAGAAGCTAACAACAAAATGGAGTATATCACACATTTGACAATGTTTTCCTCCTTACTGAGACATAAACAGACGTGTGGGTGACCTGTTTTTCTTCTCTAACCTTGTCCTCTTATATTAATAACACACCATATGAGGTTATTAATAACTTACTTAGTGGATGTGACCCAGAGTGGCAGAAAAGAGCCTCCCAAGTAGTGGGACTAAAGGTTTAAAGTTTGTCCTGTGTGTAGCGCTTGAAGAAAGGCGCTGAGGTCATTATATTAAAATGGTTGATCCTCTGAGAAACATGAATGGGCCTAATGTAGCTGAGGTGGACGACCACAAGCAGCCAAATGACATCTCAAATGTGTAAATATCCTTAAAAGCGCAAACAGGGAAGGTTTTCAGAACAATCTCAACTTGTGCGTGAAGTCATGTCTTTACAGTGTGACTGAATTCCAGATATGTTTTGTGCCTTGTTGTCAGGTAGCGGAGCAGCTAATCAACCCGTTTGGAGAGGACGATGACGACTTTGAAGCTAACTGGATCATCGACAGGAACCTTCAGGTTGGGAGCCGATCACAGCGCTCAGAGAGAGGCTCGAACCCTCTGATATGTTCAGGTTCTGAACCATGTGGTCCGGTCGTAGAAAAAGGTTTCAGTCGTAGTCGTCTGGACACTGTTTTCAGAATCAAGACGTTTCGGCTCCCATCCGGAAGTCATTCTCAATTGTGAAAAAAATGGGACGGGAACTAGAAATTTAAGCTACTCTGTGTTACATAAGCCCCGCCCTCAGGAAGGAGTCTACCTGAGTATCTGTTGATTAGCTAGTTTCACCTGAAACTGACCTAATAGTTTCCATGATGGCCCAGTAATCAGTAATCAGGCCTATTGTTTTCTGGCTGCACCTCCCTCATCACTGTTAAGTACCTGATTAGCATGTGATCGGCTTGACCACGGTGATAATACACTGTGATAGACTTTGGGTAGATTAAATCTCAGACCACCATTTCTGTTCAAAGAGGGGTTTTCTTTTTTCACAAAAATGGCTTCCTTGACACCCCGTTCAAACCAACTCTTCTCTCTACTTAGACTCTTCACCTCGCTGTCTTCAAATGTGTGGTTTGTAGCTTTTAGATGCAAATGCACGGCGCTCTGTAATCCTGAGTTAGCGTGTCGTCTGTGCTGATAAAGTCTTTTGTGAAGTGGCTGTTTGGTCTCACCTATGTACCGTTCTTTGCAGTTTTCCTCACTGCACTGAATGGAGTAAACTACATCGCTCTGTTTCTGTGTGGGCATCTTGTCCTTAGGGTGAACGAGTTTCTGTCCTAAAGTGTTGCCTGGTTTAAAGAAAACAGGAACATCGTGCTGTCTAAAGATCCTTTGTAGTTTTTCCGACAGTCCAGATACATAAGGAATGGAGACACCGTTCCGTCTTGGTTCTGTTCCACTTTTGTCCTGTTTTTTGGCTCTTTTAACTTTGTTGAGAGCCAGAGTAGGATAACCACAGGCTGAGAGTGCACTCTGGACATGCCTTTCCTCTGTCTTCTTACCCTCTGAGCCGGTGGGCACTTTTTTTCACAATTAAGAATGACTTCCGGATGGGAGCCGAAACGTCTTGATTCTGAAAACAGCGTCCACACGGCTACGACTGAAACCTTTTCTACGATAGAACACTCCTGGACGAATGAGGGACTACACCGCCATGTGGTCCGGTAGTAGAGACCCATTTGTCTTGACAGAAAGAACCTTCTAGGAGAAAATACATGTGTTTCGGGGGCTAGTGGAACAGCACTGCCCCTATTACCTTCCAGTCACCTGTGGCAGGTATTAGCTACTTTACTAGGGCAAGCAATAATATGAGTCTCTAAGTGTTTAATTACACGGAGCTTGCATTGAACGTTTCTCAAAAACAGAAACCACGCTAAAATCCTTTCATTGCCGTCACTTCCTGTTTACCTGTCCCTCCAGGTGTCTCTGCTGGCTGTAGATGAGATGCATATGAACCTGCCTCATATGACCAAAGACATGTACTGGAACGACAGCGAGGCGCGGCCGCCCTACACGCTGGCTGCTGCCGACTACTGCATCCCTTCATTCCTCGGCTCCACCACCGACATGGGGTCAGTATTTAAATTATTTGATAGTGTTTAAATCTTAAGTCATGGATCTTTTTTGCTTTTATTTATATGTTTTTATTGTAAAGCACTGTGTAACTTTGTTTTGGAAGGTGCTATATAAATAAAGTTATTATTATTATTATTAACATACACACACACATATTTTACATATTACACGCTGGCAGCCGAGCAAGCTGATTGGTTGAGGCCAATTATGTAACCCTCTTTTGTTGTTATGTCAACTTTTACGCAGGGAGCTAGTCGGTGTTTTCACTTCTGTTTTGATTTGAATGTTTGGAAGAAACTTTTTGACAGTACACAAGAACTGTTAACTGTTGTATAAAGCTATTATCCTCTAGTAAGTGTTGTGTTACTCCGCAGGGTAGTTTTCAGCCCAAACAGTGTAGCTCAGTGGCTCAGTAACGTTATATTGTCGTATTCTGACTGGCTGTTCGAGAATTAGTTGGGTTTAGAGTTTTAGTCCATCAGCAAAATGAGAAACTGTTGTCCAATATCTCTCCCAGACTCTCTGACATCCTGCAGTTTGATGAGGCTGACGTTAGCGACGGTCGACCACGGCAACAGGACTCTGTTTTGGCTTGGCGCCAAGAGTCGGTAATGTTTTTTATTACCTCTGTCAAAAATGTTTTTAGCCCTGTATGATTGTTTGTGAGTCAGTGAGCAGGAAATATAATATATCAAATATAATGGGAAATTTCATTAAACCATGTAACCAAGCGCCACTTTATACTCGATTTATAAAGCACTTAACATTTTGGCTTGTAACTCCAGAACCTTATGGTGTAGAAACAAAATTATTATTTTTTTTCCTGGATTCAGTACTTTGGAGTCTGCAGTAAAGGGTATTCTCCTTTCTGCCTAAAACAGATTTTATGTAATTTCTTTGCAATAGTTTGTGTAGTTTGTAATTTGTAATTCTCCTACAGCTTTCACTCATTCTTTAACAAATTTAATGCACAAAATATTTGGATGAGCCCAAAATTATGAATATATATATATAAATAAAAATATATGTAGTTTAATGTGCCATATATTAATTTTTTCTTATAATTGCTGGTTAAATTCTGCAGTATAAGACTATTTGACAAATACTGCCAGAACCCCTAAATGAATTGTACAAATGCAACCAAATTTAAATGACTGATTTATACAGATTAAACATTTCTAAACATGGTCATGAAATAATAATTGAAAGAATTTCAGGTATGTGCTATCTGAGTTCTGAATGGAAGAAGACCTTCCAGGGGAAGAGAGTATACAGATTGTATGTATACAGGATATTAATTTCTACATGTTTGCAGGTTCTGGGTCGAGTCCGCCGGCTGCTGAGTGTTCAGGAGCCTCCTGAGCTTCGACCTCCTCGACTCATCTTCAAACGACACAGCAGTGACGCAACAGGAAGCTTCTTCCCGGACTTCAGGTTTGCTCCATTTAAAGTACTAAAGGTACCCATGTTGGCCGATTTCAAATGCAGCCGGTATGTTATTGGGACACCACAAAAGAACAAATAAACGGGAGTGTTGTCCAATGGAGAGACAGCATGATACAATAAGTAAAAACATAAATGCTTGCTCATGGTGGGATTTGTTGGGTCTCTGTAAATAATATTATAAAGAGTACAGTTTAGACCTGCTCTGTAGGAAAAGTGCAGTGAGATAACTTCTTTTATGAATTGGCGCTATATAAGTAAAATTGAACTGAATTGAATTGAAGCAAGGCGACTCAGTGGTTAGCACTGTCTGTGTCTGACTGTATTAACAGTTGGTCTTTCTGACATCCATTTTCCCGTCCATCAATCCATCCAGGGTCCATCCAAGTCCAGATGACATGGGTCCACCCTCCTCCTTGGTCATGCCCCCCTCTGCCATGGACACCCTGTCTACCTTACGGGAGGTCAGCAGCAACCCTCCATCCCCTGAAAGCTCACCCTCTGCTGTTTTCCCCCAGCTTGTCGTCAGCCCGCCATTGTCCAGTGACGTCTGTCACAACATGGATTCTTCTGGCAATGGTGAAGTGACAAAACCTCAGAATGGACTGGATCCCTCCCCCACTGAGGAGGCACCGGGCTTGGACACCCCGTGGTAATTCATTGGTTTTCTTCTCAAAGTGTCATAACTCCCGACTTTCCACTCCTTGTTTGCCAAACTCTGTCCATAATTAAACCATTACGCTGTGGAGACAATGGGCTTACAAAAATGACTAACAACCACAGGCGGCCTTAGCTTTGGTAATATACTTCTCCTTTAAAATTTGTAATCCTACCCTTCCATTGCTTTAAATTCCCCTTGTGGTCTGACTCATTCTTTATATTTCCAGGACCGGCTCCATCTGTTATTCCCCCACCCAGCTGGGACCCAAGGCATTCCGCTGGACGACACAAAACTTCCAGAATTGCCCACCGACCCGGCCACGGGGGCGTCAGTTTTCCCTCCAGTTCTCCAGGCAGTCGTCGAAGGGGTCGGTCCGCAGCCTGCCGAGCCCCAAGGCTCTGGGAAGGCGGAGGCGAGGCCTGGCTCGATTCCAATCCCGACGATCACCTGGTCCACCTACCAACACTCTGCAGCTCCCTGACCCTGAGTACGACCACGACTTCCAGGGAATGGCCGGGACTGAGGACGATGACAAGGAAGGAACCAACAACAGCGAAGAGAGAGAAGAGAAGAGAGAGCGAAAAGACTCCCAAACACAGAGCTTGGACAAAAAATGAGAACCACTCACACAGTAACACAATACTGCCCAATCAGACAGAGCCACTCTCCAAGCTGGTAACGATATTACCCAACAAGAGAAGTCATAACTTTAACTGAGAGGAAAGTTGACTTAAACCAACAAATCCTTAGAAAGCTCCAGCCTGTTATGGGATGTTTTGAAGCCTGGAGTTACCGCTTGTTGCCTTGTCAATGGAGACAAACCCTAATCCTAACCCTAAAATAGCACACTCAAGAACACAAAAGATACAAAAGAAAACTAATACTGGTAATCAACTTTTAAGCTAAAAAAAAAAAATGGGCAAAGATGGGAAGAGCAAGCAACAACCACCACGGCTGAGCGGGATAGGCTGAAACACCTGCCATTCAAGAAACATGCCTTTTTGATGCCTTAATATTTTCTGGATATGAAATGGAAGAATAACTTGCATGCACATTAGAAGAAGTGAAATTAACTATCAAGAGCTGAACCTGTTATTTCTAGAGAAAGGTTGGGGGGTTTCCCCACTCACTTCTATACAATCAGCATTTTCTTGAATGTCATCTGGTGGCCATTAGAAGAACCGCAGCTGAACGCACTTCAGCTTTGGCTCCAACGCGCAACTGTGGTGACTGCTGGTGAGATAAAGCACTCAGGATTACTGACTGGACTTTAAAGGTTTCTAAAAGAAAATCTTTTCTAGCACCAAATCTTCTGTCTTGTCATGTGATAACAGTTATGTTTGTCTGTTTTTGTAAATGTAACTGAAGTAATGAATATACAGTATCTGTTGCTGCTGCTGAAGATCCAAAAACTGTACTTTTTAAAATAAAGCGTTGTGGCTGACTTGTCAGTGTGTCACCAAAAATGGTAAATGGTGTCACCAAGGCCATACTCGAACAGTTCAGCCAATGATTTGTTCGTCCTTGATGATGTACTTTGGGGGATGGTCTAGATGGTCTATGATTGGGTAATATTGATGGACTGCTGACTGAAGATTCTCACAAAAGTTGCAAAATAGATAAGAGAGAATGATGGATAGCTTAAGCACAATGCTGCTAGCTAGTTGCAAACAAGTGCCATTTGTGTTGGTGCCTTTGCAAGAATTACAAAATGCTGTTAAGGTCTTTGTATGGTATTTATTGATCATACAGTCGGCAGGTATTAATAACCGATGGGTTAGTCTTCGGTTGGGTGCCTAGCAAGGGCAAAGCCGACCTGGTCCTGTCCTCTGTCGAAGATGCTGTAGAACTCTGTTAGAAATACATCTCCCAGAATCCACAGGGGGCCTTTGGGGGAAACAATGTCCACGGACTGGAAACCACTAAAACACAGCTCCCTGTCGCCAAGCATCTCCTGGAGATAGAGAGAGAGACACAGAGAGGGCTTTTGAACAGACATTTCAGTACCATAATGTGTATTTATGTTAAAGTTCAAGTTTATTTGTCATGTCAGCCATAAAAAATATAGCTGAATTAATTATCATTTCTCTCAGGACCAAGATATAAAAACAGACAAAACACAAAAACATCTAAAGTGCATGGGTCCATCAAACAAATGACCAAAAAAAAGTAAATTCTGAATGTTAGCTGTATTTATAGAAGGAAATGTTACGATTCAAAACATTTGACTGTGACATCCTTCACTACAACAACCAGTGTCCCTCAATCCCTCATTCATCAGCATACCTTGAACCAGAGAGGAAAACTAAGTTGCGGTATAGAGTTTGGCTGGGGTAAAAACCTGCACAGTCTTGGCCTTCGATGGCACATGGTTTGAGGCGTCTTCTCTACACCTTCCCAAAACACTGAAAACCTTCTTGGAACATCCCTAGGACCCTCTGACTCCTGTGAAACACCTGGATACCATGCAGTTCTTGGATTTCCCTGAAACTCTCTAGATGGAATATCTCAAACTATGTACCAAAAGTGTCTATAGGACAACAAAGCATTACACCAGCAGTTTTATTTTATTAGCATTACACTGAACCAGAGAGGAGAAACTAATCCGTGGTATAAAGTTTGGCTGGTCTGAAAATCTTCAAACTGTGCCTTCTGTGGCACATGGTTGGAGATATCTGCTAGACCTCCCTAAAACTCCGAAAACCTTCTTGAAAACTCCCTAGAACCCTTTGGGCCTCCTGAAAAACCGAGGAACCTTTTGGCACCCTTGGACCTTTAGTCTCCACTGAACTCTTGAACACCTCTGAAACCCCTAAAAAACAATAACTTTAGAATACCCCAAAACCTTCGAGACCACACTCCTTGATCCCTACCCTACACACTAATAATGTAATCCTTACTAATATTTCACTTAGTAATGTTATTTTTTAATAACAACTACAGACAGTTGCTAAACAAATTCTGTCAGCCATTTGGAAAGACAAGCTAAAGAAGACAAAGTACGGACAGAATGACAAACTTTCCTCACCTTCCTAACGTAGTGCTCAGCAGTCAGTGTGTACTCTGTTCCTCCAAGGACGAATGTCACATGAGGCAAACTGGACAACCTGACACAGTCGATAAGGAACTGAAACACATTCACAGGTAAAGGTCAAATGAGATTTTATTTCATCAAATTTCACCAAAAGTAGTATTCAGTTTTGTTTATATACTATGTTCTATTTTTCTTAAGTTTTAAGTATTCTCCAGAAATGTCTAATTTACTATTAGACATAAGATTCAGATTATACAATTAGATTTTCTTGTTTAACCTCTCCTATGTTTGTGGGCGTGGCTCCAATCAGCTGCTGAAGGATGAGGATATCATTGGTCGGTCCGGCGATGAGGGAGGTTCCAGTATCGACGATCGCTTGGCAACCATGAGGACAGAACGAACTCACACCCTGCACTGCCACACTGAAACGTTCACAGAGATCATCATTTCGCATCATTTTGTGAGTGGTGTGCTAATTCTTGTTTTTCTATGATCATTGGGACTAAATCTCCTCACAAGGAGAGGTAAGAATCCTTCCAAGTGAGAACATTTTGCTGTTTCACCTTATTTGAAGAGTAACTGCACCTTGTCTGCTTGGACTGGCATCTAGTGGTTGCAGCATGTATTGCACAGCACGCCAGCACAATGTACTAATTGTGACCACACAACTGTGATGTTGGACATGGTCAAGAACCATTACTGTTATTCGCCAAAGTTGCCACCAAAATCAAGAAAAACATTTTGAAAATTAGCCCTTGCTGTTATTACAGGGTCAGGACTTTTATTTGGGTTCAAGATTACAACTACAATTAATTAATTAATTACTCTGAGAATGACAATATTAAAAACATGTGGAAAACCTGTCCATCTTAATCTGCCAGTAATCCTTAGTGGTCACAGGAAGCCAGTTGATCGGTCCTATGTACAACGCATCGTCTCTTCCGCCTAGCAACAGTTCGCCTTCTGGGTTTCTGCTACTGGTTCTCCTGCAAGGACAAAAATCACATTCCAATCAACAAACTGCATTTAATACTGTCTTCTGGACCCTCCTGGGACCATCTAACCCCTGTGAAATCCTTGAAACTCCTGCAACTCTTGGATTTCCCTGGATCCCTTGCAACCAAATATCTTAAACCATGTCCCAAGAGCCAGCAGGTTATCAATCCAACAAAACATTCTACCAACAAATTGAATTAATTAGCATTCATTGAACCAGAGAGGAAAAACTAATCTGTGGTATAGAGTTTTGCTGGAGTCTAAAGGTCTCTGCCTCTAGAAGTGGTCTGAAAGGTAGGTTAGACTCTAGACCACCACCTTCTAACAGTCCTTGATCCCTGGTAACTCTCGCGATCCTTCAAGAACCCTGGGACCTAGGACCCTAGATCTCTTGGATTCCTCTCTGGAACTTCCTGGAAACCCTTAGATTACCTTGAAACTCTACTGCAACTCTTGGGGTCCCTTGGAACCTGTGGACCCACCAGAAACCCTTTTGAACACCCTGGGCCATCCTAAAACACCGGGGAACCCTCTAAAGCCCCTGGCCCGCCTTGGAATCCCCTGGATCCATCTGACTAAAACATTTGGACTACCCTAAAGCATTTAGACACCCTCTGAAGCCATAGGAACTCAAATGGACCCCCCAAAACAGCAAAAGAATGCTTGAAACCTTTGTAACCCCCTGAATCCTCCTTAAATCCTTGGAGATCCCTGGAACCCCTTGGACTCTCCTGAAACACAGGGAAACCTCCTGCACCACTTGAAACCCTTTGGAACTTCCTGGAAATCCTGGGCCCTTTCCAAACCTCTCCTAAAACCCTTGAACACCCAAAAACTCTGTGGATCTTTCAACTTGTTTAAGGATTCCTGGAAGAACTTGGGACTCCAGTTTGAATACCACAAGCAAGTGTGACTTAAAAGTTTCTTTATCAAAATGATAAAAACCTGTACAGGTAAGAACAACAAGGAACTCCCCTCACTTCAATGTGCCCCTGAGCAAGGCAATGAACCCCTAAACTGGTTGTTCTGGTGAGCTCCCAGTGTGAATGCTTGAAAATAGACAAACTTGTGAGTCATGCCATTAGTCTTAAAGACCGGTGAGGTTGCACCTGCTGAGGTAGAAGGAGAAGACTGGCTCCTGCACTGTCTTCTGCGCCATCATGTTGTCGAAAACAGGGTTTCCAAGTATCTCTGCCAGGGATGGGTAACCCATCCCCAGAACACCGTCAAACCTCGCCATTACAAACGCAGCACCAGGCTCGTAGACTGACTCCCCAAACTCCTGGTTCAGGGCGGTCAGATCCCCGATCTGGAACAGGAGACAAATGATTACAGAATATTATAAAATAGAGTACATCTTCAGCTTCTCCAGCTACATGGGGTCAAAACAAATCTTCAAATCCTCCTTCCTTGACGAGATTTTGTTCTTTTGTTACATCAGTCTCCTTTTTGCCCACAAACCCTCACACTTTTGAGGTTGTTTCTCGAAGTTGGTTTGGTATGATCTTAATAAATGGGACTAATAATTGTTTTTGTTACAAATTGCCAAATTTTGGGGGGGATATTTTTATAGTTCCATGACTCCAGAATCTGTATTTTTGTCTGGAAATTTGAAGCACATGAGTATTTTTATTTTGTTCAAAACACATCATCCTGTTTTTTGTTAAAGATGATGGGTTTTTTTGGACATTTTCACCTTTATTGGACAGTCGGTAGTGAAGAGGCAGACAGGAAACAAGGCAAGACAGAGGGGTAAAACAACACAGGTCCCCAGCCAGAATCGAACCGTGGACGTTACAGTTATGTGGCATGCAGTGTAACCATTCGGCTACCAGGGTGCTCCTTAAAATAACGTTCAAATGTTTTAAAGTAACTTTTTGTTTTCACAGCTGTCAATGAGGGAGCTTTTACTGGCAACTTTGACATGCTCCCATGCAAATATATTTAAACATTTTTTATAATTTGTTTATTTGTTAAGGCTCTAAACTGTATCTTTACTTTTGAATCCAATTCCAGTGTCTTAAACCTTCTCTCCTAAATTGCTCCATGCTGAAATTAAGGAGTCAATAACTCCTCCAGCCGTCTCTTAAAAGGAAGCTTTGTGACCAAAGGTGGTGATATTTCCGGCTACGAGAACAGATGTTTAGATCATCAGGCTCACTGACAAATGAGTCATTTTCGCCTTTACCGGACAGCTGATGAGACATTAAACAAGAGTGGATAGAGAAGGGTGTGACGTGAAACTAAGGCCCCGACTGAAATTGAACCTTGTGAATATCTGGTATGTGTCTTAACTATTCGGACACCAGTGTAAACCAAAGTACACTGGCGAATACAGTCTTTCTTGTAATTGTAATGTTGTAACATTCACGTGAACCTTCAATGTGTCTCTGGCCATGATTCCCAGCAGGTGTCCTGATCCGTAGTGAATCCCAAACATCCGACCATCATGACGGAAAGAAGTTGACTCAAACGCCCTGAAACGCTTGTGCAATGCTGTGAACACACACACACACAAAGAAAGACCTTGAACTTCTTATCACAGTCAGTAACACACTAAACTAATGCTGTCATGTTGTCCTGACCTACAACTATTATAAAATACCAATATGAACTCAAACACTTGTGAGTAGTGTAGTGTGTGTGTGTGTGTGTGTGCGTGTGTGTGTGTAGTGTTGTGTAGTACCACAGGCTTGGCTGACGCAGTAGGATGATGGCACCCAGAGGTCGGATGAGCCGGTGTCAAAAACCACAGAAAAGTTCTGCTCCGGAGTCCCCAAAGAGATTTCACCATAATACTGAGCCTGGCACACAACAGAGTCACACAGTGTAAGTCTACAGCAGTGAGGCAGTGATAAAAAAAACAAACAAACATGGCGTTATGTGAAATGGTTGCTGGTTTGATGCCTGACTTAAAGGTTGTATTGATAACATTTTCATGTAAACAAATATATAAAAAAAAACAAAAAACATTCACGGAGCTTTTAGAAAGGTGCGGAATAAAAGTATTGTTGACGGGTCCAAAATGAATGTTTTGTTTATCTCTGTGTGAGATGTCTGACGTTTGGTTCCTGCTTCTAACAAGGCTTGTGAGCCAATAGTATAACGACGTTGGCATCACGAGGTAGTTAGTGTGGAGAAAACCAAGTTCGTATCTCTGCAGACTTTGAGAGGGCGTGGTAACTGTCTATAATTTTTCAGTTTGCCCAATCAGGGGCTTTTTTATTTTAAATTTTTAAACTGACTAGAAATAATGAGGACATCAGAGGGACAGCTCGTGTTAGATGTTTCGGAGATAAAGTCAGAGAGGCCAGATCGAGGTGGTTTGGACGTGTTCAGAGGAGAGACTGTGAATATATTGGTAGAAGGATGCTGAGGTTGGAGCTGCCAGGCAGGAGGTCTAGAGGAAGACCAGAGAGGAGGTTTATGGATGTAGTGAGAGAGGACATGAAGCTAATTGGTGTGAGTGAAGAGGATGCAGAGGACAGGGTCAGACGGAGGCACGTGATTCGCTGTGGCGACCCCTGAAAGGGAGCAGCCGAAAGGAGAAGAAGAAGAAGAAGAAGAAGAAACTGACTAGAAATAAATCGCACACATGCATCCTAAGAAACTGACAACACTGAGAGGAATTTTTAAAGCACTGCAACAAGTCCAATACTTTTTATCTGTGCATGTTTTAAATACACTTTGATCAAAAACAAAAAGGCATCTTCCTGCAGGGTTGGACGCCTGCAAATCCTGGAGAAGGACGTGGGACTGGGGGGGTTTAGTGCCTTACTCAGCAGTACGTCAGGAAATGTCGAGACAGTGAGTGTTGTTCTTACGTCCATGAAGTTGTAGATCTTCTCGCTGGAGCGTCCGAGCCGCAGCGACTGCGTGCCGGGCGGGAAGCACTGAGCATAACGCCGGTTAAACATGTCGGGACGGTGATCCTTCAGGAACTCCTCCAGCAGGCCGTCAACTCGCAGCTGGGTACGAATCGATTGCGCCCGCCTCAGAGGCACCCTGGGGAGGAACCATTTTAGTATCTTGGGTTAAAATTTTTGTGTCCCACTGATGTTTCATAGTCCCCCATTCTTAAAGGAATAGTTCCACATTTTGGGAAATGCGCTCATTTGCTTTCTTGCTCAGAGTTAGATGAGAAGGTTGATACCACTCTCATGTCTGTACGGTAAATAAGTAGCTGGAGCCAGCAGGCAGTTAGCTTAGCTTAGCATAAATACTGGAAACAGGGGGAAACAGCTAGCCTGGCTCTGTCCAAAGATAACAAAATCCACTTACTAGCACCTCTAAAGCTCTCTGATTAACATGTTATATCAGATATAAACTGAATTGTAAAAGCGACACGTTGTTTTTCCAGTCTTTCTTAGCTAAGTTTGCTAAGCTAAGCTAACATAGAAATGAGAGTGGTATCAATCTTCTCATCTAACTCTCGGCTAGAAAACGCATTTCCCAAAATCAGGATCAGAAATACTTTATTGATCCCCGAGGGGGAAACTCTTTTGTTGCAGCTGCTCACTGTCACGTCAGTGCGCACAGGAAGAGAAGTACCAAAAATGTCGAACTATTCCTTTAAACAAGAGAAATTCCTGGAAAAAAATTTAGACCGTACGAATTCTTTAAAATTTCTAATGTAAAACAAAAAGTGACTCAAATTGTGGGGAGTAAAAAGTTTTTGAACTTAATCTATTTCACAAGCCCATTCCTCTTTCATGAGATACAAAAACCTTTTAAGAAAAAACCTGCAGTCTTTGCATTTGTAATTTGTTTTTGAGGGGCCTCTGGTGGCTTTGGGGCCCTCTGAGCAGAGAGTTACTGTATTTGTACTCCGATATTAATGAAGGTGTAGGCTGTTTTTCCTACCTGACCAGCGCTGAGCTTGTCCATGTCCAAACCAACAGCACCACCAGCACCAGCCTCAGCATGTCTGTCTCTGTATCTGACTGTCAGACTGCTGGTTGGCAGACGATGAGGACTTTATCAGGATTCACCGCTGCTCTGATTGGATCTAAGTCTCTGTGAGAAAATCCACCCCAAAAACTCAATCACCTACTAAGACAGTATAGAGTTGTGGTATCTGAAACCAGTGGTGGAATGTAACCAAGTACTTTTATTCAAGTATTTCCATTTTATGCAACTTCATACTTCCACTCCGCCACATCTCAGAGGCAAATATTGTGCTTTTTACTTCACTACATTGGTCTGACGGCTTTAGTCACTAGTTACTTCCTGTCCGGTGAAAACCTCGTATCTTCAGGTGTCTGTGACGAGCTGAAGGATGAAGAGTTTCCTTCACGTGCTGAGGAAACTCTCCTCCTCCTGAAGCTGAATAAACTCTTTAACCCCCCCTCGGATCAGCTGGGAAACGCGTCGTCGCAGAGCTGAAAACAGGCTGTTTCTCTGAGCTCAGGAAGACTTTTTGGAGATACGTGGTTCTCGCAGGACGGCGACGCTGCAAACACGTGATGATCTTATAGACCATGATGCACTGCTGCAGGTTAAACTACCCAACAGGATATAAAGCAGTTAAAATGAGCTCGACCTGAAACATCTGCAGCAGTAAAATGCAACACACACATGAACGCAGCAGGAAGATGAATCCAGAAACATCAGATATAATAAAACACTATTAATAATACTTTAACTTCATTTAGCTGATAATACTTACGTACTTAAGGTTTTGAATACTTTGACTTGCAGTGGAGTATTTTCACAGTGGTGTTAGTACTTTTACTGCAGTAAAGGATCTGAATACTTCTTCCTCCGCTGCTGCCAGTTAGTATCATTGAGTCTGACAGAGTTCAATAAGCTTGACATGCAGTGACCGATACAACAGATGAAACCAAATGACATTTAAGTTTATTACAACGAGGCTGAAAGAGTTGGGTCAGCTCTGTGATAAAAGCCTTTAAAGCTACATCTGTTCATGTGAAGACTTTCCATGTTGAGCGTAATGCCTTCACCTGAATACTTCTTCCACCGCTGCCTGAAACTTGATACATCAATAATTATCTGATAAATAAAATAATGTTAAAGTAAGCAGCTAACAGACAATAAGGGCATCTAAAGATTCATGAACAATTATTAAAGTCAGACTTGGTAAAGGTTGGATTTGGACGACCCAAGACTTTCAGCAGGCAAGCGCCATTATCCTGTAATCGCCACATTGGACACTGTTTAACAAAAGTTACACGAACTATAGGGGGGGGGGGAAACTACACATGTTAATAAAGGTCTATTCACTTGTTTCTGGAGCTTTCATCCACTAAGGATGTGGTTGAAAAAGATTTTTTTTATTGTGAAACTACTTTTGGTCAAAACAAACTTTCATGTCCTGTTTAGTAAGTCTCGCTGGGTCAGTGTGTTGACGCTGTGAGGACTCAGTCACTCTGACCTGATGAGGCAGACCGTGCCAACTATGAACTAACATACGGGAGGGGGGGGGGCAAAGTAACATGAACACGAGATGAAAAAGTACTTTATTTTCAACGTCAGTCCACCACTTTGGTTCGGACTCAAATATCAACAACTATTCCAGGGATTGCTGTGAAATTTGGTTCAGATATTAATGATCCCCAGAGTAATAATGACTTTGGTGACCTCCCAACTTTTCATCTGGTTAGTTAGCACGTCTGTGTCTCCGACTTGGTGGAAATAAATATAATATTGTCAAACAATAGTGCGAACGTTACTGCACAAGTAACCATCTGTAGTTAAAATGTAACTCAAGTCAAATATATAACCTTTTTACTTTAACAGCCGAAAATCTGAGTCATGATAAAGACAGCTAATTTCCTATTAGCAACGAGGCTAACCATCTTAGAAGAACGCCCGAACCATTTTAGTATTTTCCCACCAGATCAACGCCCGCTACACTGTGATTTTGGAAGTTGACAATAATGAAAGACACGTGTGCGATCAAAACGGTGGTCCAACGTCACAAACCACCAATCAGAATACAACAGGAAATGATGCAGAAAACACATTTAAAGCCAATTATTGATTGCAGCATTATGGACAAAATTAGTCTTGCTGCAATTTCAAAACACAAGTGTTGTGAGTTTCAACTGACATAAAGCTGTAAGTCAGAGCCTTTAATGATTATTATTATTATCTTCTGAACTATCCGAGTTAGAAAACACTTGAGAAGAGACACAAAGACAACACACACATCTACTGATGAGGATTGGTTCATTTACTTCAGTAAACAAAACAAACAACGTCCAAACTTACGCACTAAGCCAAACTTAGGCCCAAACCGGCTAACGCTAGCTGTGATCTGCGCTAACGTTAGCATCACAAACTGCACTGAACATTTAACACTAGCCGTTCTTACTGACATCAGTTAGACATGATTAGCTTCTGTCTTGCTAGTGAGAGTGAAGAGTTTAACAGGAAAAAAAAAAACAGCGGAGCATTTCTTTAATTTGAACTACACAGAGGTGATAAATAACAAAACTGATCCCCCCCCACGTTCATCATCGTCATCCTCCTCTTCCTCTAGCAGGGGTGATGGTCGGGAACTCTCTTCCTACAAAAACAAACAAGCAACAACAGTCAATAAACAGTAAAACATTTGAATGCTTTTGTCTCCGTTTCAGCTGGTCAGCTGAATAAAATAGCAAACTGTTTTTCTGAAGGATATATATATTTTTTAAACGGAGCTTGGCTAGCAGTTTCTTCTGCTACCTTTCTTCAGTCTCGACACACACAGCCCTTTTCCAGGGACTTAAAGGTCCACACCGGTGGTTTTCCTTGTTTAAACCAAGTAACTGCTATCTCCTTACACCTTACGTTTTCCAAGGCACGCAACCAAATTTTAGTTTTTGTAATATTTTGAAATGTTGCGGTGATACAACCACATAAAAATTCTGTGTTTCGCTAATGTCTGCATTTATAAATCACAGTATTTCCTGGTGGATATATACACACATAACAAACACTCCTACCATGTAGCTCTGTGTTGAATTGGTTAGCTGGTACTAGCTAGCATGCTAGCATTCCACTCCTGCTCATTCAATGATAACGCACTTCTGAGTGTGGTGCGTTTGTGTGTGCTGTGGTATAGTTAAACTGAACGACTGTCATCCTTCTTTGAAGTCAGTTAAAATAAATTTTGTTTGTAAGGCAAATAACTGCCAACTGCACGACACAAACAAATATATTTGATTATTATTATTCGTCTTCCATATTCAGCTTCTGAACATTGTGGCTTTAAATTAAAATGCCACATGTGACATAGCAGCCGAGTGGCACCTGAACGCACCACGAGGAAGAATTTGCAGATCAGTCTGCGCTACAAACTCCTGAATCTCAAAAATTAAGTAATTTAAATAAGTGCAGACGCGTGTTTCATTACGACGCATTGGCTATGTCGAGCTATTTTATTTCGAGTTTATTTTCATAACTTACTGAAATGAATGCACCTTTAATTTGAGGACTTCACCACATAGTTTTAATTGTGTGGAGTAGAAGTCTGAGCAGCAACATTCAGGCATTGTATGACATTTTAAATTCAGGTTTTAATTTAAATTACACCGGGACCCTGTTCTAGTCAGAGACATTAAAGATAAAGGTGTGATGGACCGACCTGGGCGCAGCTTTGATGATGTTGTCGACTCTCAGGATCATCTCAGCGGCTTCGGAGGCGCTCAGCAGCACCTGACGCTTCACCTGGAAGGACTCGGTGATCCCCAGCTCTGCCATGTTGCTCACTGTGCCTTCAGACATGTCTGCAGGGGAAAAACACACACTCGTCAGTGTTAGTTCAAAACCAGCTTTCACCTGTGAAGCACAAAGAACCTGAAATGTTTTCAGATCTGTTGAAAATGCAGCAGGAATATGAATCCAGAAACATCAGATATATAACAGGGAAACACTGACAGGAGCGTTTTACTGCACAACGAGGACTTTTACTGTGATACTTTAAGTACATTTTGCTGATAAAACTCGCATACTTTTACTTAAGTAAGGTTTTGAATGCAGGACTTTTACTTGTAGTGGAGTATCAGTAGTTTTACTGAAGTAAAGGATCTGAATACTTCTTCCACTGCTGTATCTATCCTTGGTGGTGTGTGCTGGTTAAAGCTCCTTTTAAGCCTTTGGACCACGTCCCACTTGGTCTGTCTTGCTATGTTGCGCCACAGCAGGCATTCGCCGTTCCCAGCATCTATTTGTGCCGGACAGAGAGACATTCCCGGGGGCTTCCTCTGCCAGCACAGCGTCCGTCGCACTGGCTGTTTCTCAGGCGTAGCTCTCCTCTGGGATGGATCCCCGGAGAGCATCCGAGCACATTTCCACCACAGGAATTTCATCCTCTACTGCTTCGCACAGGGGAATGACAGTGGAAGACATTTGCACTGCAGCTTCTTCGTCTTCCTCCTGTTCTTTCATTCATTTTAATCTGCGGGATGTCTCTCCTTTTTCTACGACTGACTATTATTCGGGGAGCTTTAACTGTGCGCTCTCCCTCACGCCTCTCGGTGCATGGAGCGCTGTTTTCTCTCCTACTCTGCTGGACTGTTAGTGCGTAACCACCGTCTCATTTCGTTTCATTCCCTCAGCGTGAATATCAGGTGTTGTTCTGTCACAATAATGCACCGTGCCGTGACGCATTGGCGAGGTACGGCCTGGTTATCGTGTAAGTGGGTGTGTGAATGTGCTTGTGGGTACCGGACGGACCCAGTGGGGCATGGACCACATCCTGCTTCGCCCTTTCCCCCCCCACTAGTGATAGCCTTAGAGGGCGAAGCCTATTCGAAATATGTTAGTTATGTACGGTAACTCCAGATACTCCGAGTACAGACGCAGCCCTCTAAGCTGTGCGTCACTGGTTCCTTTAACCAGCTGAAGAAGGAAAAAAGCTGTTTTTGGGAGCCGATCGTCCGTCTCAGCTCCACTTACATGGTGAGACAGAGGCGGGGCCCGCGTAGTCAGTCGTCAGTGCTTTAGGGGGCTGCGTCTATACTCATAGAACCTGGAGTTACAGAACGTAACTACAGTTCACACCTGTTGAAAGCGCAACAGCCAAAGGTGTAACTTCATCACTCAGGGACAAACTCTCTCTCGTTTATTTTATCCAGCCAAAAAGAATGATGCAAACTTGGCAAAGCGTGTTTTAAAAAGGGAATTGTCAGGTGATGAATATTTGTCTGTGTGTTCACTCACTCAGTCCGAAGGTGGTCTTGTTCTCCTGGTGTGCAGCTCTCAGTTGGGCCACCAGGTCGGCGCTGTCGTAGCCGGCGTTGTCGGCGATGATGGTCGGCAGCTGGAGGAGAAGACAAAGTAGTTCAACAAAACGCAACGACTCAGGATTAGCAGTGGTGGAGGAAGTATTCAGATCCTTTACTTCAGTAAAAGTCCTGCAGTGAAAATGTTACTTAAAGGCCCAGTGTGGAGGATTTAGTGGCATCTAGCGCTGAAACTGCAGTTTGCAACCATTTGAACACCGCTCGCCTCACCCTCCCCTTCCAAGCGTGTAGGAGAAACTACGGTGGCCGCGAAACTCGCGAATGGCCTTATATAGAGCCAGAGTTTGGTTTGTCCGTTCTGGGCTACTGTAGAAACATGGCGGCCCCCGTGGAAGGGGACCCGCTCCCTCTGTAGATATAAACGGCTCATTCTAAGGTGACGAAAACACAACGATTCTTATTTTCAGGTGATTAAACACTAATGAAAACATACTTATGAATATTATATTTCTGCCAACAGCTCCTCCTAAACGTTGCACACTGGACCGTTTAAGTAAAAGTGTGAGTGTGATCAGGAAAAAGCCCTTAAAGCATTAAAGCAGTGCAGCGTCCCTGCGGCTGCTGTGCTGTTATATATTCTGTCATCAGGTTATTATTCCTCGTGCATTAATGGAAAGCAGGATGTTGCTGCTGCAGCTGGTGGAGCCGGAGCTCATGTTGAACCGGTTTGTATCGGACTGCAGCTGATGATGCTTTTCATTCTGGATCCATCTGCCGATTCTTTTCTCCGTCCATCCATCGATCGGTTTGGAAAACTGGCGAAAACGGTGAGAAACGCCGTCACGACGACCCAGAGCCCAAAGCGACGCCTTCACCGTGTCGTCGTGTCCGAGCGACAGTCCGAAGCTCGACGTTATTAACAAACATCACAGTTATTACAGTCGTTCAGAGGAAAAGCAGCAGATCTGCACATCTGAGGAGCTGCAGCCAGGAAGTGATTTACAGGAGAAACGACTTCAAAACGATCAAAACAGCTGCCATCATATTTTATAAACTCTTCATATGTTTTGTGCAAAAATCCTAATCTGTAAAGTAACTAAAGCTGTCAGATAAATGTAGTGAAGTAAAAAGTACAATATTTCCCTCTGAGACGTGGCGGAGCAGAAGCAGAAAGTACTTCAAAATTGTACTTAAGTATAGTACTTGAGTTAATGTACGTAGTATTAACATAATGTACAGTCGAACATGAATAACCACGATACGATCCTTTAACAGAAAGCAGACAGGTCCGTACCATCATCAGAGCCTTGGCGAACGACTCCATGGCGACTGCCTCCTTTCCTGGCGTCCTATTGGCCAGATCGGACACCACCTTCGCCATCAGCATCTCGGAGCAGCCTGACGGAGAGGTGGAGTCAGGTCACAGTGAGTTAGAATGAGTATATGCATGTACGGGGAGTACTTAGTGAAATCTTGCTCTCCTGCGTATGAAGTGTGGAAAGTGCCGCTCTCAGCATAATCAACCCGTTTGAGATTAATAGTGACTGCAGATAGGAGACCAGAAGCAACGTAGCGACATAAAGACATATGTGTGAACTAAATAAGTGTAAACTAATTACGTCGCCTTAAAAACCACGTGATACACACGTCGTCACCACGGTTACCGCCTGACTCGGACTCCTCATCGTCCCCGACAGTCATTTCTGGTGTAGGCGTTACACGTGTCAGACTTAAGGATGTCCTGCCCACGTTTTCCCCGATGTGATATTTATTTTAAATTCATTCTTTCCAAGAAAACAGCTTACAGTACACACTTATAGATTAAAGAACGCATTTAGACATGTTCGAGAACTAAATAAAACGACAAAGCATCAAATGAAAGCTTTTTCGCTGTCCTGCCGGGTTCAGACCACACGACATCAGCTCGATAGTATCCTGACCCGACTGACGGCAGCCGATGGGAACAAAAACGGGCGTCGGGCGCGACAGCTGATGGTTTCATCCCGTGTAGTGCATCAGACGCCTCACAACGTCCCGACAAAAAGACGAGCGCGTCCAAATTTCGCCTTCTCTCGCCGCGTACGACAAATTCCGCAACGTGTTTTGTGACGTTGACGAATAGGAGCGCAGAGCGCTCTTCAACGGTAAACACGGCGAGGTGAAAGAGGATTAATGATGTTGGTGCTGCGAGGTCGAACTGTGAAACAGAGGAAAGGTCTCTGTTTTTAGGTTTATCTGAACACAAGACAGCCGGTGTCACACACACACACACCGCTTCGGACGCCATGTTTGTTTACATTTTTATTCTTGGAAGTCGCTCCCCTAGCACCTCCTTCCCGATGACATCACGCAGATCGCGAAAGACGGTGAGCTATAATCGGCCGCGGACCAACGTGTAGTCTGTCGTGTCTCTCGGCCGAATCACAGTAATCTGACGTGTGACCGTTTTAACAGACAAAACATCGTGTAGTGTGAAGCAGCCACAGAGCAGCAGTTATCCGTGGCACTATCAACACTTTATACAGGTCGTCTGTGTGTAAGCAGCACTCATCACCCGCCATATAAAGCACCGTGTGTGTGTGTGTGTGTGTGTGTGTGTGTACCTCCTCCATAGACGATGCGTGGCTCCTTCACAGTCTGAGATAACACACACAGAGCGTCGTGCAGCGAGCGCTCGGCCTCGTCCAGAATCTGCTGAGTCGCTCCTCGCAGGACGACGGTGCACGCCTCACCTGAGGGGGCGAGGGTCAAAGGTCAAACTGAAAGCCTCGCTGACCCGTACCGCCCTACAAAGGCAAAACTACATATTTGGCGTTATAACCTGTATCTGACATCTTTTACTTTAGAAACGTTTGCTCGTGAGATAGCCCGCGTCTCGCCTTAGCTAAAACTAAAGCCAATTAACTAAAGCCGAATAACATTTTGGTTATTCAGTTTGTTTTTCCACATAATTAAATATATAATAAATTATTAAATAAGGCAGCAGCTAAATCAATCCATGATGAAGAAAAAAACCCTAAAAACAGCTGAACTCCTGCTAAAGCTAACTGGCTTAGCATATACGTAGCTAGCTTAGCAGATCTCAGTTGCTGCCATCTCATTTTTTTTTTAGTGAATCTCATGCGATTTGGTGCTTAAGCTACCTTTAAAATCACACACTTACATGTGTTAAATTGTAAATTAATGCATTAATGCATGCTTTCAATATAAATATTAATAGTACTCTGACAGCCTATAAGTTACGGACTGTATATATCTAGATCAGAAAGCTGAGAGGACTCGTGTTGTTGGTAAATAAAGTATTCAGTGAAGATTATCCAAAGGCAGAGTGCAGCATCTGCAGCTTTAACGTATAAAGTCATTACAACCTTTCTATCTGTTCTGCAGACCCTTTATTCTCAACTTCACTGCTCCTGTAGTTACGGCTCGCTGCCTGCAGAGGGCAGCAAACATGGGGTGTGTGTGTGTGTGTGTGTGTGTGTGTGTGTGTCCGTACCCATGGCGACTCCAGAGAAGTGGATGAGTGTGTCCTCTCCGATCATCACCTCCTCAATCAGCTTGCAGTGACCGAGTTTCACCAGCTCGGGGTGGTCGAAGGTGGAGGTGATCTCTCCTCCTGATCACACACACACACACACACACACACACACACACACACAGATACAGTTCATCAATCAAATCGATCGACTGATTTGACACCTATGTAGCCTGTGAAGTCAGTCTGTGGTTACATTAAACTGCAACCACGACTGAAAAGAAACAGGGCTGCAACTTTGATCATCGATTAATCTGCAGATTATTTTCTAGATTCATGAATCGGAATGAAAAATGCTTCGTGACGTTTTCAAATTGTCCAAAACCCAAAGATATTAAATTTCCTGTCAAAGAGGACGAAACCAGCAAAAAGTATCACTGGAGAAGCCACAAAGTGTGGGCATTTTTGCCTAAAATATAACTTAAATGATTAAAATCGATTAACAAAATAGTTACTGATCCATCAGTCTGAATAACTGCCTCATTATTTCTCAAATAGTAAACAAAAGGTAACGTGAACTACAGACAGTTTACAAAAAAATGAAAGAACTGTAAATATTTCAATGTTATTTATCTTGACTTATTTTAATTTAATGTTTTTTTCTGTTAAAAATTATCAG
Source organism: Siniperca scherzeri (assembly GCA_027580175.1). Taxonomy (NCBI): domain Eukaryota; kingdom Metazoa; phylum Chordata; class Actinopteri; order Centrarchiformes; family Sinipercidae; genus Siniperca; species Siniperca scherzeri. Next base: position 22,123,441 of record CM050854.1, read on the forward strand.
TTGTACCGTATTTTGGATCCTCCTCCTCTCACTTTAAATCTTTACTCGACTAAATATTAGTGATGCACTGCAAGATTATACTGCATGCTTGAAATAGTCCTGTAGATATTTAAAAGAATTGTTGGGCCTTTTAGTTGCGTTTTCACTTTTTTGTTTTAATTTGCGACCTTTTTGCAGGACTGCAAAAGCAGCCACCAATTAAACAAAGACGAGCTGTACAAGTCTGCATCTACGTGAATGTAAAACAGACGGGTCATTACAGGAACATTATACCGAAACCACACGTCCCTGTGTGTGTGTGTGTGTGTGTGTGTGTGTGTGTGCGTACCAGTAACCAGAGCGAGGCGCTCGACGCCGGCAAAATCAGCGTGCTCGATGGCCATGACACCAGCCTGAGCGAACAGTTGCTCTGGATAATTATAGATCAACTGTCTGTAAAGAAAGAGAAAGACAAATAAAAAAAAGTGCTGAATGTGCGAGCAGCTGGTGTGATGAAGGTTTTCTGGGAAAGCTACAGCGCCCTCCACTGGACGACTATACACTTAAACACGTTTTCATTTCCTGTCGTCATAATTTCTGCACATAAAGATCCATTTTCATGTGGTTTACGGGCGAGTGTATCCGTCAGCTTCTGAGTGTGTGTGTGTGTGTGTGTGTGTGTGTGTACCTGTTGATGAAGCAGTTGATTCCGTGTTTCAGGATTGATCGACCTTCTCCTTCATCTTCTCTTTCTCCGCGTGTTCGATCTCTGCAACCTTCGCCGTCGAGTCGACGCGAACCCTGGAGCCAAAGATCTGACACACACACACACACACACACACACACAGATACAGTTCATCAATCAAATCGATCGACTGATTTGACACCTATGTAGCCTGTGAAGTCAGTCTGTGGTTACATTAAACTGCAACCACGACTGAAAAGAAACAGGGCTGCAACTTTGATCATCGATTAATCTGCAGATTATTTTCTAGATTCATGAATCGGAATGAAAAATGCTTCGTGACGTTTCAAATTGTCCAAAACCCAAAGATATTAAATTTCCTGTCAAAGAGGACGAAACCAGCAAAAAGTATCACTGGAGAAGCCACAAAGTGTGGGCATTTTTGCCTAAAATATAACTTAAATGATTAAAATCGATTAACAAAATAGTTACTGATCCATCAGTCTGAATAACTGCCTCATTATTTCTCAAATAGTAAACAAAAGGTAACGTGAACTACAGACAGTTTACAAAAAAATGAAAGAACTGTAAATATTTCAATGTTATTTATCTTGACTTATTTTAATTTAATGTTTTTTCTGTTAAAATTATCAGTTGTACCGTATTTTGGATCCTCCTCCTCTCACTTTAAATCTTTACTCGACTAAATATTAGTGATGCACTGCAAGATTATACTGCATGCTTGAAATAGTCCTGTAGATATTTAAAAGAATTGTTGGGCCTTTTAGTTGCGTTTTCACTTTTTTGTTTTAATTTGCGACCTTTTTGCAGGACTGCAAAAGCAGCCACCAATTAAACAAAGACGAGCTGTACAAGTCTGCATCTACGTGAATGTAAAACAGACGGGTCATTACAGGAACATTATACCGAAACCACACGTCCCTGTGTGTGTGTGTGTGTGTGTGTGTGTGTGTGTGTGTGTGTGTGTGTGTGTGTGCGCGTACCAGTAACCAGAGCGAGGCGCTCGACGCCGGCAAAATCAGCGTGCTCGATGGCCATGACACCAGCCTGAGCGAACAGTTGCTCTGGATAATTATAGATCAACTGTCTGTAAAGAAGAAGACAAATAAAAAAGTGCTGAATGTGCGAGCAGCTGGTGTGATGAAGGTTTTCTGGGAAAGCTACAGCGCCCTCCACTGGACGACTATACACTTAAACACGTTTTCATTTCCTGTCGTCATAATTTCTGCACATAAAGATCCATTTTCATGTGGTTTACGGGGCGTAGTGTATCCGTCAGCTTCTGAGTGTGTGTGTGTGTGTGTGTGTGTGTGTGTGTGTGTACCTGTTGATGAAGCAGTTGATTCCGTGTTTCAGGATTCGGTCGACCTTCTCCTTCATCTTCTCTTTCTCCGCGTGTTCGATCTCTGCAACCTTCGCCGTCGAGTCGACGCGAACCCTGGAGCCAAAGATCTGACACACACACACACACACACACACACACACATACAGTAAATATACAGTTAAACAAGAACAGAAACAGCTTCTGTTTTAAAAGAAATCTTTTTTATTATCTAGTTCAGATGCTGCCATTTCCAGAGATACCAAACGTGAATTCTCGTGAGCGGAACAGACTCTTTTCACAGCCGACATTTTGACTTGACTTCACCGTGGCTCCATCCCATCAAGCGTCCCGGTAAGCCACGCCAGCGAGCGCGTACGCACAACGCCAGAGCCCCGGAACTGGCTCGCCTGAAGGGAATGCAGCCATCTTTTATTTTAATCAAGTCGATCTGTGGCTTTCCTGCTTTGACGAGTCAAAACGTCGGCCGTGAAAAAGGTCTAACTGAGGGTTTGAGACAGAAACAAACACTGCGTTTAGATCTGCAGCCGCTCATCAAATCATAAAATTAAAATCAGATAAAATCAGAGGTTGCGTGCCTCAACATCTCCTGTTTAGACAGCATGTGCATTCAATTCAACGTTTCTTGTTTACGTTAAACTTCCTGCTGCTGTTTCACAATAAAAGTCTTCCGGTGAAGAAAACAGATTCTGGTTTTTGGTGTAATCAGGTAAGCACTGCTACGTGTGTGTGTGTGTGTGTGTGTGTGTGTGTGTGTGTGTGTGTGTGTACCTTGATCTTGTCGGTGTCCATGCCGGTGTTGGCGATCAGGATGTTAACGTTCTCCACCCTCTTCGGTTGGTTCACTCCGATCTTCTTGTCCAACAGGAAACCTGTACGAAGCAGAAACACACGTGACGTTACAGCAGCCAATCAGGCGAAAGGAGAGATCGGCCCGGCGGCTGCGAGGTCACACGGCCTTCACCTTCGTCCAGGTAGGAGTCGGTGAGGCTGCCTCCCAGCTTCTTGATGATGTGGATGGCCTCCAGGTTCCCGGAGCCCTTCAGCCTCATGACGGCGTCAACAGCCAGCTGGGCGAAGTAGGCTTTGTGGTGAGTCAGCAGTTTGGAGGACAGCGTCGTCCGGGCGATGTTCAGCAGGTCCTCCTGGAAACGAGCCGAGTCGTTGCTATGGAAACGGGAAGGATGCCGAGACGGAGGAGGGACAAGACGGCGAAGAGAAGGAGAGTTATTAACTGAGGGTTTGGTGCTCGGCTGAACTTTAACTTAACGTACGATTATTATTTGTCACCTGCTGTTTTCAAGGTCAAGAACCAACTTTCAAACTCAACTTTTAAGTCTTTTAAGAGCCAAACTAAATGTCTAATTAAACAACCGGATAATTCATCATGAACTTAATTTCACCCCATTTGTTCTGCGATCAATCAATGTGTTTCCTTCCTAACACTAACATGTTCTTTTGTTTCTGCTCACAGAAAAATAAAAACAGCTTTCCCGACATTCGTCCACGAGAAATGTGTATTTCCAGCGCGCGGTGGTGTCCGCATCAGTGTTTAATATGTCTTCACTGTAATAAAGGCTAGAACAACACTAACCCCCCCCCCAAATCTATTCTTAGTTTTAAATGAGTCAGCAAAAATAAACTTACAAATATATCTGAAGTCTTGTCTTCTGTTCTTAATACGCCACGCTTGTTTTGTGTAAAACTAGTAAATTCTGGTCAAGTGAGCTGAGCATCTGGTGGCTTTACGAACTTAAATTTAAATTGTTTTTGTGACAATTTAGTTTATTTTCTTTATAGGCTACTATTGTTTCACATGCAGAGTCATTTCACTTATTTTCTGATCTTTATATTTGGTTTCATTTTATCGATACTGTGTGTTTTTTAAATAGTCGTCTTTGTGTGGCGCTGAGGAAGACTAGCGGCCAGTTTGTGGAAGCTAACGGGGATCCAAACAAATAATAGTTGCAGGGATAAAATTTTAAAAAAACCTGGAAATAATAAACTTAAAAATCGATTAAAAAGGAAGATGGATTCACAATAAGTTAGAGTTGTTCAGTTCCACTTCATCTCATAGGCCTAAGTCATGCACTTCGTCACTGGAACCCAAAGAAGGCCGAGCAGATACGAATCGGTGTTGCAGTTTTGGGACTCGTCAGCGAGGAGCAACATCTTTGTGTTCGGTGAGATGAATAGTTATGCGTCAGTCTCACCCGTGATCCACTGCAGCCTCCCTCAGAGCGTCTCTGGCCACCTGAGTCGCCTTCCTCCAGCCCGAGATGATGGTCTGCGGGTGAATCTTCTTGGCGATCAGAAGCTCGGCCTCCTGCGACGGCAACAGTTAAAAAAAAAAGAAAAGAAGAAGAAGCAGTAAGCGTCGGGTGACGCGACTCTTTAAAACCTTCGCTAATCACGTTTAAACGAAGCAAACAGCATTTTACCCGCAGCAGCTCTGCGGCGAGCACGGTGACGGAGGTCGTCCCATCTCCAACTTCATCGTCCTGAACCTTCGACATGTCTGGAAACACAAACACGCCGACTCTGCTCAGCATTTCCAACTTACTTTGACTCCTCCTCCATAAGCTGACGGGGGAAATGCGCCATATTTTTATAGCATTTACTGTTTAAACCTGCCCGACACATGATACATTAACTGATCGCAGTTATTTTTAAGAACAACATCTTCTAACATCCTTTAAACTGACAGAAAACGTTGTGTTAGATGAACCTTCACTACAACTTCATGTGTATTAAAGTTCTTTTCTTTTTTACGATTTTGTTTTATTTCTCCGATTCTTCATATGCAGCCAGTTTGACCGGCAGATATTCGGCGGCCTCACTCACCAACCAGAACTTTGGCAGCGGGGTTGTCGACTCCGATGGCTTTCAGGATGGTCGCCCCATCGTTGGTCACCGTCACCGTGCCGCCCTTCCCTCCGCCCAGCAAGATCTTGTCCTGAAGAGAGGGAAATCGTTCAACTACAGACCATTTTTTCTAAAGTTCATTTCTAAGCCGAAGTTGAGCAAATCGACCCCAAAAAGACTCAAGTAAAAACTGTAAAAGCAGAAAACGACCAGCATTCAGCTTGTACATGAAAATATTTACACTTTCATTTTACTCTTTAACAAAAACAATCTCAACACAACTTGTCATCCGTAACAAGCGACTCTTTATGGCGGTTTAAAATCGGCTGAAAAGAAAACCTTTGTGCGTTTTTTTCCAGCATATTTTAGTTACTTTTCGTTCTCATGCATTACCACAGAAATTAAGAGTTAAGTGACGCCTGAATTCAACGCAGAAATCTGTATAATCAGCTCTAAAAGATAAACTCGACCTACCATCCCCTTCGGGCCCAGAGTGCTCTTCACCAGATCTCCGATAGCAATGGCGCCAACGAAGGACGACTGCAGAGAAAACACGCAAACAGAAAAACAACAACTCAGTTAAAGCTTCAGGGGTTCGTCTTCCCCCCGAGAGTTACGACCAAAACAAAACCCTGAAACAAACAGATAAAACAAACCCACCAGTCGTGCAGTTTCAGCTTTCTCTTCATCAGCTCCATGTTTGAAGATGTTGATCGGGGCCATCGATAAGGACGCCTGCAGAGACACAGCAACAATCCAGACACCAATCAATAACATCACGTTTATAGATGAACTGACAACAATAGGCGACGCAACAGTTCTGCGATATATTTAAGTTTAGGGGTCATAAGTAGAGACGTCCCGCGCTGTTTCTTTGCTCTTATCTCAGTACAAGTGATGCAGAACCCACGAGTCAACCGATTAACTGACGACTAGTTTTAAACGCAAAACTACACATATAAACACATTTGCTGCCTTCAAATCGACCACCTTTGATTTTCTTTGTATCAAATTATTGTTTGTACCTCTGGTTGTTGGCTAAAACTCTGTGAAACACAGCTAAAAAGATAAAACCTACACTCAGTGAGCTGATGAGGTCCGCCCAGCTGCTGTAAATGCAGTCTGATACAAAAGCTCTGCAATGTTCCTCCCTTCATGGCGGTTATAATGTTCAGTTTTTATTGAAACCGTTTCAGAGAGCTGTTCGTGTTTATAATTTGTATTGTGTTATCCTGCAATACAGTAGTTTTTCTAACATGTAGTCAACCCTCATTGATATAAACAGCATGGGCAAAATACTTTAAATCAGCACAATACTGCTGCAACTAACGATTATTTTAATGATCAATTAGTAGTTTTATCTATAAAATGTCATAACATAGCGATAGATGTCTATTGTAGTTACCCAGAGTCAAATGTCTTGTTTTGACTGTCCAACAGTCAAAAAAACCCCCAAAATATTCAGTTTACAATCACAGGAGACTAAAGAAACCTGCAAATATTCAAACTGAAGAAGCTGGAACCAGGGAAGTTTGGCACTTTTCTTAAAAAAAAAAAAAATGACTCAAAACGATTATCAATATATCTATCATATATATATATATATATATATATATATATATATATATATATCTCAACTAATCATCGCAGCTCTACGGTACAACACAAAACAATTCAAATCACAAAGCCTCCATTAATGGCCTGCGTATGCAACTGGAACACAGTTTAGGCGTAGACGAAGCTATTTATTCCGAGCTGCAGTGAACGCAGCAGCCGAGCGCCGCATCGTTCATCCTAGAAACCGCTAGAAGCTTTCAACCACATTATTAAGAAAAGCATCAAACGCATAAAAACTACTGACAACTACGGCGGCAGTTAACGTTAATTAGAAGTTATCTGCTGTTTCGCTCACACACCGTTCTTTTGTTTGTTTTTACTATTTATTAATCAATGTCTGAATGAATTGCTGATTTGTTCCTCTCTTGACAGCCACAAAGCCCAACTGACAAGCTAACCTAGCATGCTAACGGGCTACCTGAGAAGAGCAAGAACGAATAGACTCTGACAACTACTCCCATAAACACACCAGCTGGGATTATATTAGCTGTAGCAGACCGCACAGCTTCATCAGATCTTATGAAAAATTAAACTACTACTACTACTTTGATTCGGTTAGCTTAGCCGTTAGCGCGTTCACAAAGCCCATGTGCTTGCTCACCGGTTAGCACCACTAGCTAACAGAAAGCTAAACGGACGCTACAAACAACACAGACGGTCTGTAGAGCGTTTGACATATTCTCCGTGAGTTTGGCTACATGTAGATGTGAAGAGATTTCTTCTAACTATTTATTGTCCGTTTAAAAAAGAATAAATAAATGTAAAAGCTCACCATGATGTCTGTGATTCAGGGATGAAGCTGTGCACGCACACAGAAGAAGGGCTGGGCAGGGGAGTGACGCAGTTACGTACAAACGTAATGCTGCGTTCACGGCAGATCATGGAAGAGACACAGCTTCCACCGTCCGTTGAAAAACATGTCTAGATTTGGTTTTTGCAGGATATAATGTTTGCTTACGTGTGTTTTCTATCAAATAACGTTTCTGTAGAAATACGTATAAAATATTCATACATTTACACCAAAGGTCCATTGCAGTTATACGAATAAAATTAAATTAAATTTAAAAATCCAAAACAAAATAAATGAATAAATTAAATACAGAGTGCAGGGTATAGGGTAAAAATAATTATCAAAATATTAATAAAAAGTTATGTTATTTTTCATCCAGTTATGTTCTGTTACATCCAGGGGGTCAGTGTGGACATTGTGGAGGACTACAAGTACCTGGGAGTCCACTTGGATAATAAACTGGACTGGACCAAGAACACTCAGGCTGTTTACAGGAAGGGCCAGAGCCGCCTCTGTTTCCTGAGGAGGCTGAGGTCCTTCAGCATCTGCCGGACGATGCTGAGGATGTTTTATGAGTCTGTGGCGGCCGGTGCTGTCCTGTATGCTGTTGCATGCTGGGGCAGCAGGCTGAGGGTGGCGGACGCCAACAGACTCAACAAACTGATCCGTAAGGCCTGTGGCATTGTGGGGGCGGAGCTGGACTCTCTGGCGGTGGTGTCAGAGAGGAGGACGCTGGGTAAACTACACGCCATCTCGGACAGCGTCTCCCACCCGCTCCATGACGTGCTGGTCAAACAAAGGAGCACCTTTCAGCGGAAGACTCATCCCCCCACAATGCACCACAGAGCGCCACAGGAAGTCATTCCTGCCTGTGGCCATCAGACTCTTTAACTCCTCCCTCTAAGTGTCAGTCTGTTTGACCCGAAGTCACTAAACTGGACATTGATCATTAACATCTCTGCAATACTTGAATAATTGTGCAATATTCTGTGTTAATACTCCTGAGTCACACACTGTTTAAAAGTTAAAAAGTGTTACATGAATTGCATTCAAGGCGAGGCAACTTTATTTACACATTTAACACATTTCATACAGAAAATTCAAAGCAGTAAATTCCCTGACAAAGCAGAGGGACATGGCGTCACAATGCAGACATTAGGTCTGGGAATAATACGAGTAATTTAGTGCTGCTAAACTTAGACATCCCACCAGTATCATTTCATTTCGCATGTGTGGGCTAAGCTTGAATCGGATCTGAAGGAAGGGAGCCATAAGATCCGGCTCCCTTCAAAGAGCCGTGATTCCCATCACTACTCTCAGTCCGCTGGGCAGGAAGCACTCAATCCGCCACAATTACGTAAAATGGATTTGAACCATCACTTGAGCTTAAAGGTGCTTTTTGGAAAGTGGCCCAAAACTGGAGGAGTCCAAACTGGAGCCAGTTGTTCTTTTAAAGAAACCAGTTCAATTAATAACAAGAACCAGGACTCAACAGCATTAACATGAGGACGTAAAAATGGCATCAAATCCATTATCTGAAGGTAGAAATGTGTCTTTTTGTACTTTAAGGAGTACGGGACGGGGGAGGGAACCAAATGTATTTTCCAGGTAAAAAAACAAGCAAAAAACAGAAACGTTTTCAACATATTTCAGATTGATAGGACGTAAAGTCCCACCCACTCATTTCCTCTTCGCCAGGCCCCGCCTCCGGCCTCTGTGATTGGCAGCCTGGACAGGAAGGCAGTAGATGTGCATGGGGAACTTCCTGAAGTAACTGCTGACCCAGGGCCTGTGGAAGACACAACAGGAAACACCAAGTTACCTTGAAGAGGAGGAAACGTGTCCCCAAATCACTCCCTATTTACTGTATAGCGCACTACATTTACTGTCCGCCATTTTATTTTAAAAATGACACGTTGGAACAAAGAAAGCGGAGTCTCTGTCATGTACGCTACCTTCTACGAGTGTCTGTTGTAGAGGGAGTAGTGAGTGAGTGAACAGGTAGCTGCTAGTCAGGTGTGTTTGTGAGGTTTGTAC